>CM051259.1:50700038-50845038 GCA_027921565.1 Artemia sinica | reverse complement strand
ATATATATATATATATATAAATATATATATATATATTTATATATATATATATATATATATATATATATATATATATATAATATATTATATATATATATATATTATATATATATATATATATATATATAATATTATATATATATATATATATATATATATATATACTATATATATAATATATATATATAGTATATATATATATATATATATATATATATATAATATATATATATATATATATATATATATATATTATATATATATATATATATATATATAATATATATATATATATATATATATATATATATATATATATATATATATATATATATATATGTATATATATATATATATACAACAGCAATAAACCGGTTATTGTTTGATTTTATAGATCTAAACTATCGAGTGTTTACTGGCTAACAGATAAGTACCAGAATTTGAATTAAAAACTGGCCTCCTCCTCCTTCCCAGGGTCAATGCCCATGCTACCTTAAGCAAGTACTTTAAAAATAACTTCCTGTGTATGCTTTGTGAAGATGAACTTATCATGAATTTGTGAAAGGATAAGAAATGAGCGGCTCGGTAGCCTAAGTTAACTAACTCTATACAACATAAAGCGAAGATTCGGGCTAAGATCTGAGTGTGTTTAAGTAGGCTACATTTTAGCCTGAATATGCTACTTAGAATCGTTTGAAATTCGATGACCGAATATTTTTTGTCCTTGGGTAGTTCAATAAGAAATGAAATGTCCTTGGGTAGATTGAAACAAGAAATGAGGAAAAATACAGAACAGTGATACCTCATTAACTCAGAAATTACTTGTATATTAGGAAACCTCCAATAATGGACATACACCCCAAATTAGGGCCTGGTAGGGGAGGGGATATTTCCAAGCTTACTATTAGATCCTTTTCCCATAAAGAACGCCAATTTCTCATGAACTCGAAACGTGTAATGCTAATTGAATAACATAAACTGAAACTGATCCGAAGATCAAATTGTGGCAGATGAAGGCGTTTTCCAACTCTTATATCATCTTTTCCATTTGTGTGAGGCTTAAAAGATTGTATAAAAACAGGTTGTATAAGAACCTATGTATAACTCCGCAGAGACAGGGGAATACCTTCTCCTGATACTGGTCCGAGGGAAAAATAGGGACAAAAAGCACTTTCTTCTAATGTCGACCCGTTCCCTACGAAAAACGCTCTGATACCGCCCTCCTAGTGCCAAAGCTACGATGATTCATCCCTTTCGTAAATTCAAAAAAATAATACGAGTTTGAATCGAAGTTTTGGATCAAGTCCTAAGAACCACCTGGGAAAAGCAATAAACAGGCTCTGTCTGAAGCCAAAATTATTTTCTTGTCGTTTTTAATCGAGATTAAATAATAAAAAAAACAAGTTTTTTCAACTGAAATTAAGGAGTAACATTAAAAATTAAAACGAAAAAAAATTCCTACGTGTATGAGGGGGTTTACCCCTTCTTAATACTTCGCTCTTCACGCTAAAGTTTTTTTAGTGCTTTTAAAAAAGCTTCTTATTGTTCTAATTAAACGACCCTTGTGTTTCAGGAGTCGTTCTTAAAGAATTGTGACAAAAAGTCAAGCTTTAGAGTAAATAGCAAGGTAATAAGAAGCGGGTAACCCACTCGTATACGTAATAATTTCTGTTTGTTTTAAGTTTTAATGTTGCTCCTTACTTTCGGTTGAAAAAATACTTTTTTTTATTTAGATTCTGATCTGTTTTTTAATAATGCCGGGAAATCCGGCCCTCCTCCGCGGAAAGAACCTCTAGACGGTTCAATCCCATTGAAAGTTTACCCCGTATAATTACCATTGACATCTCCACAGGTAAAATTGAGTCAAGATAGATAAAGTAAGACAAAAGGAATTCATTTTGTATACGAATTTTCGCAAACTCCCCCAGCGTAAAATTTCCCCTGAAAAGTTCAGAAAGTTCACCCCCCCTAAAAAAAACATCCCTCCCAAAGGAAAATTATCCCCTTATAAGATCCCCCCACCTAAAATTAAACCCCCGCCCCTCGAAAAATGTCTGTATACTTTCCAATAGCAAATACTATACGTCAACAATGTATCGTTTGAAATAACTTATAGACCTTTCCCCAAGAGTTGCGGGGGTCATGTTATCTCCAAAGGCATATTTACTAGGCTTTTCAACTATGCTGGACAAAATGGCTATCTCAAGAAATTCATCTTTCTTCGTGATCTCTCAGGGGTGATCGCATCGACCCAGCGGTCAAGGAATGTCGTGGGAGGGCTCATTGGAACGGAAGTTAAAAGTTCCAGTGCCCTTTTTAAGTGACCAAAAAAATGGAGGGCAACTAGGCCCCCTCCCACGCTCATTTTTTTCCCAAAGTCACCCGATCAAAATTTTGAGATAGCCATTTTGTTCAGCATGGTCGAAAATATGATAACTATGTCTTTTAGGATGACTTAATCCCCCGAAGTCTCCAGGGGGAGGGCTGAAAGTTATGAACTTTACCCAATGTTAACATATAGTATTGGTTATTGGGAAGTATACAGACGTTTTCAGGGGGTATTTTTTCTGGTAGTGGGGGGTGGGTGTGTCAGGGGTTATGTGGGAGGATCTTTCCATGAAGGAAGTTTCCATGGGGGAAGGGACATTGCTATGAAGGAGACGTCGGATTTCCCAGTATTATTTAAAAAAAAGATCAGAAATTAAATAAAAAAACAACAAGTTTTTCAACTGAAAGTAAGCAGCAACATCAAACTTAAAATGAACAGAAAATATTACGTATATGATTGGGTTTACCCCCTAGTCAATACCTCGCTCTTTAAGCCAAAGATTTTTTAGTACTTTCATAGGAACTATTTATTCTAATTAACGGCCTTTGTGATTAAGTGGTCATTTTTAAAGAATTGGAACAAAATTCGAACTTTAGCTTAAAGAGCAAGGTATTGACTAGGGTGCGAACCCCCTAATATGTGTATTAAAAATATATGAATATAGAAGTTCGTTACGTAAGTTAATTCGTAAGTTTCGCATATTTATTACTAATAAAAACGTTCGTAAATAAAATTAAACAAGTTTTGAGAAAGCCATTTAACCAAATAAAAGTAAAATTAATATGCAAATTTTGTTTTAATTATTCATGTACGGTGAGCCAAAATCAAAACCTGCATTAATTCAAAAACGTTCAAAAATTAAATAAAAAAAACAAGTTTTTTTTAACTGAAAGTAAGGAACGACGTTAAAACTTAAAACGAACAGAAATTATTCCATATATGAAAGGGGCTGTCACATCCTCAACGCCTCGCTCTTTACACTAAAGTTTGACTTTCTCACAACTCTATTTTTTTAACAATAAAAAACTTCAGCGTAAAGACCGAGGCGTTGAGGAGGGGACAGCCCCTTTCATATACGGAATAATTTCTGTTCGTTTTAAGTTTTAACGTCGTTCCTTACTTTCAGTTAAAAAAACCTTGTTTTTTTTTATTTAATTCTACATAAAATTGGGCCAGAACGGCAATTTTCAGAAACCGGACCAAAACTCTAAAATACAAACCGGTAGTATAAGTTTAAATTATATAACTAGATTGATTGGCTAAAATGTGTTTATAGAAAGGAACTGTTGTTTTTTTCTGGAAAGTTGGTTAGCATTTTATTATTTATTAATATTAGCATTTTTATTAACATTATGAAGCTTAAGGTATGTCATATGCCTTCTTGCAGTTTTTCGGTTGCAAAATTCGTCCTGTGAAGGAAACGCTGTAACAAAAAAAGAGAAGGACCATTATACCCCCCATTCAATACTAGTTTCTAATAATCAGATGTGCATGGTTACTTCTACCTTAGTCCAACTTTTTCATTTTTTTTAGATAGCAACAAAAATAATATTTTTTTTTTGTTAAACTACAAAGGAGTCATCAAGATGAATTTGTAAAAAGCACGTAGATATGAAAATTAACCTTCAAATGAGCCCTTAAGCAGATCTCTACATTCTCTACGATGTTAGATTACCCAACTAGCGCCGGAGAAAAATAAACTAAAAAGAGACAACGATATACAGGCTAAAGTATGATTTTCTCTGGTTTTTCAAATCGGGGCTGGAAATCTCCGGTAAATGGTATTTGACCATGGTGATTCAAATAGTGCACTTTTAATTTCCATCCCCTGTCATTTTGAAGGGGTCGCTGGAGATATGTTGCAGCACTGTAAAACAGTGGATAAATCAGGGTTGCCACCATGAGCTCGAAGAATTTACTAAATCGGAGAGGAAAAATTTACTAGATCGCATCTGTTTTTACTAAATGCTCAAAAAAATTTTTCCGCGTGCGGCTACGCCGCACGCGCACCATCAAGCATCGATTTTTACTATAGGAGGATAATCAATACGATTTTCACAATCCTTTTTCCGTTTTTTCTTCTTTTTTTCTCTTTTCCTCTTTTCTTTCGTTTTCATAGTATGATTGAAAATTCCGGAAACCTACAAGTTCAAAAATCCTTTTTTTTGGATTATCTGGATGTACTACTGGATAGGCTTCATATTCCAGATGCGGTGTTTGCAAGACGTCAAACAATAGTCTGGAATCTTGGATTCTGGAAATTCTGCTGTTGAAGCCCAGCTTTAAATTTATCAATGTTCTTCAGGTCATAAAATTCATATATTTTGAAAAAGTAAAAAACAATCAACGAAGACAAACAGCTACAACTCATCACGAAGCAATTCAGGCGATGAAGTGCTAAGAATCTGAGGTGTGTTTGAAAGTGACGGCTTTTGAAATTTGTCACCCAGTTTCTGTTTTTAGGTTTGAAATCTAAACCCTTAAATTTTACATTTTTAGGAGGAAATTTGCCAGTTTTAAAACACTAATTGGGCTGGTCTTTAAATTCGGGATAAGCTGCTTACAAAGATGTCTGGCAGATTTTAAAGCAATTAATTTATGATTTTTTTTTAACTGATTTTTTCTGGATTCTTTCTCGTTCGTATTCTAGAGAGTCAAAAACCAATTTAATCTTTGTCACTTCAAAATGGAAACGACGTAATCGGCTACCGGTTTAGTTGTAAAATTATGTAAGTTAAAAAGTACACCTCAAATTGGACTAGAGCTGCCAAGAAAAAGAAAACTTATATAACATACAATAGGCTAATTAGTTTAAAAATACCATTTTGTCAATAGTCTTCAGCTCAGGTAAATCATACATATTTAATAGTAAAAAGAAAAACATGTAGTCATAATTAAAAAAGTCGCACTTAAAAGGCTTTACTCGTCCTCGTCCTCATCCGAATTTAAAGCATCGACTAGTATCGAATTCTGACTCAAGGGATCCACCTGTTTCCATTTCTTGGTAGCCCGAGTCAAATCTCTGGGGATCACTCTGTCATGGACTCCACTTGACGACCTGAGGACAAGTTGCTTTGTTTTCATAAGGGCCGAAACAGTCGAGATATTTAGCTTATTCCGATTTTTGGTTTTTATGACGGACAAAATCGAGAACTGTCTCTCTGCTCCAGCGCTTGAATGGGGCAAGCTGCAGAGAGTCAGAAAGAACTTTGGCAAGTATGGAAGCAGTTCATTTCCAGCAGCGTCTTTTAAAAGGGACAAAGCTTTCCAAAATTGCACGGATTTTCGAGGTCCAACTGTTAAACGTGATGGAGAATAGTTTTCCTCCGTGATCGTTTTCCTCCGTTTAGTTGACGCAAACTCAAGTTTGCGTTAGTTAAACTTGCTCATAACGCAAGTTTATCGGATCCACCTATTTTGCCCCCCCCTAATTTTTTTTTCGGATCAACCTATTTTGCCCCCCCCCCTAAAAAAATCCTGGATCCGCCCCTATGCAGACTGAAACCATACGTCATCTCATTCAGAAGAGAAGAAGCACTCAAGCTCACGGCATTCACCTAACACAGTGGTCAGCAGCCATTTTAGTAAGAGACTCAAATATAAACAATGGGACGATTATTTAATATCTGACAACAATAAATGTTTATTAATGTATCAAACCTATATCATAGATTTAGACCTTAACTCAATTACGAGTGCCCCACCCGCAATTGCCCCAACCCACAAATATTACTATTTACGTTAGTTCTAGCCCAGGATGAAAGGATGATAAACTTTCTATCTACAAGTAAAATGAATCATTTTATGCAATTCTGAAAAAAAAGATAACTTATTCAGAATGAGGAGATTCACCAAATCACCTTGGGTGGTTTTTGTTTTGGGTGGCTTTTCCAATAGATTCCCAATCATCACAAATGCAAGTGTCATTACAGCTTCATTTTTAGTTGGTAAGATTTGATACACAGAAAGATGATTTTGTCGACCTTTAGACGCCGGAAGTGAAGTGTCTGCTTATGAAAATAGGTGACTGCTTGTCTGTCTCTTAAGTGACAGACAAGCAAAAATTGTAAATTGTCATATATTTACGATAATTTTTTTCCCTGAATTCATTGAAAATAAAAAAAAGTTTCGTTCAATTTAAATCAAGACTTTTTACTAGTTTTTACTAGATTTCGGGAAATTTACTAGATCCTCTAAATTTACTAGATTTTTTGTTTTTTACTAGATCTAGTAAAATCCTACTGACGGTGGCAACCCTGGGATAAATATATTATTTAAGGCTATATCTGGCCTCGTCATGAGGGCTCGCGACCGTAGCGACCATTGTATTCGGAATGTGTTGATGGGGAGTGAAATGGTACTACCCTTTTGTTATTATAGTAGTTTCTCTACAAGACGAATTCTGATGCACAATTATCTAGTTTTATGTATAGCCCTGGCACTATATCTAATCCCATTAAGAAGGATTTGCGCAATTGTCCCGGTAGTAGCCGTTATATTTGGAAAAAGCGTTGAATTCAATGGTACGGTATCACTTCAACGGTACCAATCTTTTGTTAACAAGGTGTTTAATTCTCAAGAACAGTTCTTATGCAGGATTACTAATGAAATCATAATTTGTGTGCTATGGGATGGAAACTAAACAAGAAAATTTAAAGATACTTCTTCTAAAAATGTCCATTGCGGTCCTTGTCACATGTTATTTGCTCTCATCACATGATCATGCGCTGTCTATTTGGCCCGGTGATGAAAATCCTTGACATAGGCCTAACTCTATAAACAGTCATCTCACAATTTAATTTGTTTCAGTATTTGTTATGGTAAAGTTTAAACTTACCTATCAGAAATAAACTTTACCCCCCCCCCCCTAATGTGCAAATATACACCCTGAATTGGTATATAGGGGTGGGGGTAAAATTCATTTGCGACAAAAATGATTATTATATTTGGAAAGAGCATAAAAAAGGCATCGAGTGGTATGTTTACTTTATTCGTAAGTCAATAATATGAACTGCGAGAAAATTACCTGAAATTAACCCCCTGCCTCCTAATGTGCAAATATATATCCTGAATTGGTATATATAGGGGTGGTGGTGAAATTCATTTGCGGCAAAAGTGATTACTATATTTTGAAAGAGCATAAAAAAGGGATCGAATAGTATGTTCACTTTATTCGTAAGTCAATAATATGAGAAATATTTACCCAAAGCGGAATTATGCGGTTATCCACAGCCACTGATCGTGTAAAAAAGGAAAAAAAATCCACAGGCTCTGATCGTGTAAAAAAATTACAAACCTTAACACGAGCTCCTTTTTCAGGGACGTCCGGAACATCCACATCGAAACTAAAAACACATTCTTTGGCCGTAGCTGGGCTTTCAATACTAATCTGCTTACATTGAAGTTGTCCTGATGCATTTCGAGATCTTGATTCTCTAGAAAGATCAAAGCTTAATTGAGGCTTCATTATCGTCAACACCTGAAGATTATTGTTACTACCTTAAGCCAAGTTTTTCAACTAAAAGTGAGCTATGATAAGAAGCAGATATATAAACAGGTTTGGTGAAAAAATATGATCTTTGGATTCACTGGACGTAGGCAAGCATTAATTAAAACCACGTGGTTGCGCAAATGAGCAAATGAGCTGAAAAAAGTTACTAATTGTAATATATTCCATACTATTTCAAACATTAGTGATTACATTAGGATACACTATAAAAAAATTTGGATAATTATATTCCTAAAAAAATACTACTGACATTTGTTTGTGAAATTCTCACTATTTGATTTTAACACTGTAGATAAATAATATCACAGTAAGATCACGGCTTAGTGATTTTTGGCTACTACATCCTCGGCGTGTACACACAGTTCCTCCCATTTAATCTCCCATCAGTGGTCCAGTGTATACATGCGTTTTTCAAAGCTTTTTTTTGGTAAACCACTCCCCGAACAAAAATCCTGGATACGCCCTTACAAACGGTTCAATTAAAGGAAAACTACAGGATAAATTACGCGGTGAAGAAGATCTTTGGCCGTATTGGGCTCATAGCCTATCCGTCAGCATTGCCGTCGTAATCTTGTGAAGAGAAACTGCACACTACTGAACTAAATCGAAGCCATAGAAATCGACTTTGGAGAGACCCGAGGGTGACTGATTCTGTGTTTTCCAGTACCATAATAATCGCTTATTTCTGAATTTGAATTTCAAAAAGATTCGGACCAGGTATTGGAAGAAAGGAGGAGCACCCCAATAAAAGACTTCCAATATCTTATTTGATACCTTGACAGCATATCCGCCTGAATTAATTTGACATCTAAAAAGAAGTGTTAAAAATGTCGGAACTTATATATACTATATATTATAGCGACCACACCCAAGAAGTAAAGTTAGGCTAATCCTAATGAAATACACCAAAATCTTTCAAAAATATAATATTAGTAACAAAATTATGGAAGCTCCAGCAGAGAATTAGGGAAAGCAGGCGGCCCAGAACGCATTACATGAAGCACCTAACCCTAACCAAGTCTATAAAATTGTATAGAACGTACTCAACTATATATTTTAAATATTTGATTAAAATGTAGAGGCATAGGAGTTTATCATGGTTGCAGCGGCAGCTGCAACCTAGTAAAGAGCGAACAACAGCCCATAGTAACTAAAAGTTAAAAAACGCGTTTTGAAAAAAAAAACTGCCTCGTGAAGAAAAATTGCCATGTGCCACTGATTCAGGAATAGTAACTGTTATTTTGGTTTGTCTTAAAAGTAAAAGTTTATTGCGAAAAGAAATTTATGGTGATTAAAAAAAAAAGCCGGTCACCCCGTATATGGCCCAGCCACCTAAGTTGCTGCAGGCGCACTTTTTGTCTTCGTATGTGATTTTGGCAATGCGTCGGAGGCATTTTGTCTCGAAAGCCGAAATTCTGCGTTCATTTTCGACCTTCAGTGTCTACGTTTCGCAGGCGTACATGGCAACAGGTATGATAAGAGAGTCGAAAAGTTGAAGTTTCAGTTTATTTTTAAAGAAGGGGAGTAGCCCCTTGAAGCTTGCACTTCCTAGGGCAAGTCTTCATTTTATGTTGTCGGAGCAGTTGTTGTCTGATGATATTAGGTTCCCTAGGTACACGAACTTGGTCACCGATTCGACTTCTTCGCCACTTACTACGACATGAACAGGGGATGGGTTTGGGTCTTTTGTGGTGCGCATCGCTTTGGTTTTCTTTGGGTTTATGAACATACCAAAGCTATTTGCGGCTGTTTCAAGTTCGGAGGCTTGGGCTTGTACACTGGACTCAGTTTCTGCTAGCTTTTCGAGGTCGTCAGCATAAGCAAGGGCATCGATGTTTGTACCGTTAACGGTCACTCCTACATTGTTCTCAAGCAGGGACAGTATGGCATGTAAAAAGAGCTTGAAAAGTTGCGGTGTAAGTATGCAACCTTGTAGCACGCCCGAAGTTGTAGCGAACTCTTCTGTTTGGCCTTCTGGGGTCTGAACACAGCTACGGTAATTGTCATACTTATTTTTGACTTTGTTGACTATATTTTCAGGAACGCCATAGTGGGCTAGTATATGTCAAAGTCCATTTCGCCATACTAGATCGAAGGCCTGCTTAAAATCAATGAATAGTTGGAGGATTTCTTTGCCAGATTCAAGGTACTTTTCTGCGAGTTGCCTCACTACAAAGATCTGGTCGGTGGTAGACCGTCCAGGTCGAAAACCACCCTGATAGTCGCTGATGATGTGGTCTGTTATGGCTCTGATTCGGTTTAGAAGGATCCTTATTATGACTTTAGCTGGGTGACTTGTAGGCTTATGTGCCGGTAATTCTCACAGTCGTTTTTAGGGTCTTCCTTGTGGAGCGGTACAATGACTGCCTTCGCCCATGCTTTTGGGAAATGGCCTGTTGACCACACGGCGACAGCCACTTTACGTAGTAGGTCCTCTAGCAGAGAACACCCAACTTTAAGCAGCTCGGCAGGGATATCATCAGGGCCTGGGGCTTTATTGTTCTTGAGACTGTGAATGGCCTCTTTTACTTCACTAAGTAAAGGTGGGGGGGCTAGGGTCGCATTCCAACTTGGGGAATCCTGATAGCACAGTAGGGTTGCAGGTAAGAAGCGGATTCAGTTTCTCTTCAAAGTGGTTTTTCCATCTTTCTTGAATAGCCTCGCTGTCACTGAGGAGTTTACCACCCTTGTCCAGGACGCTAGCAGCGAAGGTAGACTTTTTCGTGGAGAGTTCTTTCACTGTTTTGTACATTCTGTGGCTGTTTCCTGATTTGAAATCCTTCTTGCAGGACTCGCACTTCTTCCGTATGTAATCTCTAAGGGCTGTCGACTCTTTTTGTTTACAGTCCGCTGTATCCGCTTATACATGTCCCTACTTTCTCGGGCCTGCTTGTTGCAAACCTGTCACTTTTGGTCACAAAGATTTAGGATCTCATCTGTGATCCTGGGCTTCTCTGTTTTAGGTTTGTGGCCTAATGTTTCGTTAGCTGTATCTACTAGTGCTGTGTTCAGTTTCTCAACTAGGGCATCTAGGATGTCAGGGGTTATGGTCGACGGGAGTGACTCAAGTACAGGACCAAGATTTTCTTCTAGTGACCACAGGAAAGTGGTGCGTGTGGTGGGTTCTTTCAGTTTATCGGTGCGGAATCTTGGGATCTTATTTTCTTTACAGGAAGGGTTTTGAGTCGGAGTTTTGCCAATGTGCTCAATACAAGGACATGATCTGAATCGAAGTGACTTCCGACTTCCACCGTTTTGAGATGAGGACATAATCGATCAGATTTGTCGTCTTTCCATCTGGGGATATTCAAGTTGCCTTTCTTCTCTTTCTATGTTTGAACATTGAGTTCGTAACAAAGAGATCATTATCCCTGCAGAACTCAAGTAGACGCTCGCCACCTGCGGCGATAGCATTGAAGTCACCCATTACAACAAGGAGATCTTTCTTTGGGACTTCATCAGTTACAGACTGAAGTTGTTGATAGAAGGTGTCAACTTCTTCATCAGGTTTTGAGGAGTCAGGGGCGTACACTTGGATGACGGTGATGTTTTCTACTTTCACTCGCAGCCGAATCATCATAAGGTGCTCTGAGACTAAATTTGTGGCTATGAGTGTGCGCTTCTCTCTGCGTGTCAGGAGAAAGCCTACGCCTTGTCGGTGTTTGCCATCAGATCTGCGAGAGTCCGAAAGTATGATGTCGCCGCATCGTTGTTCTCCTGAACCAGGTAAGTGAGTTTCCGAGAGGCCAATAACATCCCATCTGTACCTCTCGAGCTCTTTGGCAATTAGCTCTAGTTTCCCAGTCTTTGCCAAAGTTCGCACATTCGAAGTCCCCAGGTAGAACGGGGCTCTCTGGGTCAGAATAGGGATTTCTCCTGGTAAAGTGCTATCATCCTCAATGGGATTCGTCATCATCTGCCAAGTTCGCATATCTTCGTCTGAAGTCGTCAGATCGTCGGTTTCCCGTGCGTGGTAACATTATCATTCGCTATTATATCTTGCCTTCCGTCGGTTACCTCGGACGCGGTAGCACGGTTTCGTCTCTTTGTTTTCAACTGATCCATAACATTTAAAAGAAGAAGGTTAAATAGCTATTGTAGAACAGCGGCAAGCCACTCATCTCTGTCCTTTTGCAGGTGGCCGATTTCCTCTATCTTGAGAGTACTTTGCCCTCACAGCTTTCTGCTCGCTGACTATTTATCCATAGCTGAGACTAGGGTTCGACTCTGTCGGGACGTGTCCACGCGCCGGTGGGCCGAACCATGCATACTTTTATGGCACAGAACCATAAAAGGGGCCTTTGTTCCTCCTTAACTGTGTTTGGTCCCACAGTTAGGGGTCCCAGTTAGGTTTAAGGATCCCAAGGGAACTGGGTCCCCCCTTGGTCCGCGCCTTCTTATTGGTTATTCGAAGGAATCGCCCATATCTGGAGGACTTTCCCCTATCCGCCACCTGGGGACGCACCTAAGCTGGGGTCCACGCACTTTTTGCAATAAATCTTAACTTATTATCAATATTGATAATAATATTTGGCTGTAACCTTTCACTGGGACAATCCTGGGGTGAAATCTTCCTGGGGCAATCTTCTGCTGGTGGAAATATACGTAGATTGGCACCAACGGATGAAGAGGTGATGGCACCAATATTTCCGTATGCAGTTCAATGACTTTGCGGTTATCATAAAACATTTATTTCTATGCTTATGCGTCAAGATAATTTTAGTCTAATATTGAAAGTCACTGATACCATAGCTGATGTAAGCCTATGAAAAGCCTTATAGATTAGTTTGTTGTATCCAGGCTATGTACTCACTTTTGACTCCATAAATCAATATTCTTGTTTTTTATACTTGGCTTTTGTGTTTTCAATAAAGCGCTAGTTTATATAGTCCTACAAACATAGAGAAATTCAATTAGTTGATTTATTTGTACTAGTTTTATTGATATATGCTAAATAGACTATAAAGCAATACTTTTTATTCGTTTTAAGTTTCAACTTCACTCATTACTTTCCTCAGAAAAACTATTTTTTGATAATTAATCTTCGTCCATTTTTAATTTAAATTTAATGTAGAAGCAACACTGCGAAGATCTTTTTTTATATTTTTCGGAGGGGGGGGGGGCAGCCCCCTCATATATGGTAAAATTTCTGTCGTTTTAAGTTTTAATGTTGCTCCTTACTTCCAGTTGAAAAAAAAAACTTTTTTTTCTTTAATTTTTATCGTTTTTTCAAATAACTCCGAGAAACCTATGCTACAAAAATGGTGTACACGATTTTTGAAGGTGGACAACCTCGATAGTTAGGAAAGAGTAATTATTTTTCTAAAGAACATGTTTGAGGTTTTCAAAACCTAAGCAAAATGTTCGTATGTCTGACTTATTTCACTAAACATCCCCCTCCATGATAAACACTAAAAAACTTCAGACATACAGGTGTGGAATAGCAATAAACAAGAAAAAGCTAGAAAGTAACCTGACAACTAGAAAAAAAATCACAGAAAAACAATGCAAATAAGTTTTTAGAACTATGATTTCTCTATATACATTACAAATAGTTTTACCTGTCTAGTGTCTATTAAATAGTAAAAATAAGTAAATAGTACGAATAAATAAATGTAATAATAAGAAATCCTTCTTTGAAAAAAAGCTTTGAGTGGTTCCAGAACCATATGTCTACACCTCTCCAATCCCTAAGTGGCAAGGGTTTTGGGTATGGATTTAGTGATGAAATGTAGTTGCAAACCATAAAACTGGAAGACCTCCATTCCCTTTTAAATGAAAATACTTGACAAGTTTAAGAAATAAGTGCATAATATTTACAAAAATAGTGAATCATCAGAAAAATAATCATATATAAGGCACAAAACCACGATTCAAAAAAAATGCCCGATTAAGAATTGAACCCTTGGCATTCTGGTTCAGAGTCAAACGGTCTAGTAACTGAACTACGTCAGCTGATATTCGATTTCAATCTATTGGTTTTTGTAGGACCATAATTGCGTAACTTACGGCTTTTTCCCATGAACTATGGAGGGTCATGTCACGACCAAACCATAGTTATTGACCTTATTCAGCAGTTACATTTGTAATTGACTATTATAAAACGCTGCGTTAATTCAAGTTTCTATTGTAAAGATTGAGACCATTAAACTATATTTGGTAAAGCTGAACTTTTGCGAAAAGGAGGACGGTACATCAAGGAATAGTCGTATGGAATTTCAAAATACAATTATTTGTTATTCTTTGAATTTTTTCCTCTTAAGAACATTCAATATCTTAAAAACCATTTTGCGAGCCTCAACGTCGGCTGACCATGTTGAAGACAAAGAGTTCACAGCGAATTCTCCCAGCGGACTAATGAAACTTACTGAGAAGGCTGGGAGAAGGGAGCGTACGAAAGGGGGTTCTTGCAAAAAGTGTCATTTTTAGTACTATATAACAATTGCGGATGGTAGAATTGATAAAAGGCCCGTACCGTAGATATGAGCAATACCTATTAAATGAGTGATTAAACATCTCTCTAAGAAGTTCCCGTAGCCCACTATCTCCAACTTTTCCACTTGAGACATGGTACAAAAAGTGCCGATTTCAGTGCCATTTGGAACTTGCAGATGGTGGAATTTATAGGAAGAACGTAGATATTAGAAATAGCTTTTAAATAAGTCATTAAACGTCTCTATACGATTCTCTGGTAACCCGCTAGCCCTGGAAAAAGGAAAAAAGGAGACACATCAGTGTTACCGATGCAAAAGTCCAATGTTACCTTGCTGTTCAAGGTAGGGGGAATTTTATTCCCCAGTTCAAGGTTTTCAACCGTGCTGATTCCAATGGTGCATTTTTTGTTCTTGCGATCTGACGCCATTTTGGAGGGGTTTCATGCTTTTAGTCGAAATTACCACAAATTTCTTTTCGCAATAAACTTTTACTTTTAAGATGAACCGAAATAATAGTTACCATTCCTGAATCAGTGTCAAACGGCAATTTTTTTCTCATGAGGCAGTTTTTGAAACGCATTTTTTATCTTACTATGGCCTGTGGTTTGCTCTTTATTAAGTTGCAGCTACTGCTGCAACCATTATACCAGCCACGTTATACCATTTGATTGAACATGTTACCAATAGATCTTCCAATAGGCGTGCCATTTCATGAGTTCTAGTATTTTTTTCACGGGCCAACCTGATTAAATGTTGCAGTACTGTGTGTATGTCACAGCTCTATCAAACCTCTGCGAGCTAGACTGGCGGTTCACCCCCCTCCCCCTATAAGACCAAAAGGGCTAAAGTTTTGTGCAATTCGGAAAAACGAGGGACGTTTCTGGAAAAAATTCAGATCTCCTCCCCTAGAATAATTTGTACGAGGAAAGAAATTTAGGATTTGCACATCACCGCCACACATGACCACAACCGATTCTTCAGGTCAATCTGTGTTCCGGAATTTTTTTTTTTTGACCACATAAACCACCAGCACTGTGTCTTGAAGGCAGACGCGTAAGCAGTGTTCACAGTCTCTCACCTACCATTTTTCATACTTTGCGTAAATATCACTTACATTTGCACTTTTCAAATCTTAGTCCCCTTCTGGAAAACTAACAAATCCCTTTGTAGATGTCTGCTGTAAGGTTTAATCGCTTAAGGCCAATTCAAAATAACATTTTATTAAAACAAAGATTTAGCTAGTGCTAATTTGAGGCCATAAGGTTTTTCGTAGGATTTTTCTGATTGGCTAAAAAATTATGATTGAACCAAATTATTATGTATAAACCTCGGTATATATCAATAAAATCTTACTGTAAATGGGCCTTGAAGAAAAATGTTCCTTGCTCAAACAATGAATTTATAAACACATTCCAATTTGTAGTTCAGACTAATCATGACTTTCAAGAGGAAGCGCTGAAAACCTAATACACAAACACTAAAAGTAATCTAAACAGAATATTTAAAGGGAAGAAAAATAGGGAACCCCCTTTAACCTAATACAGAAACACTAAAAGTAATCTAAACAGAATATTTATAGGGAAGAAAAATTCTAATAAATCTGTAATCTCACGAAAAAAATCTAACGAAAAACCGTGTTGTGTTGTACACAGTGTTCTTTTATTGTACATAGTATTGGTAGAATTTATGCTGGACGATATATAGTAAGAATAGTACTAAGCCATGAAGCAAGTGGCGGTGCGCAAAGCTTGCGAAAAAATGACTCAAAATTTGAATTTTAGGATTTTACAAATTTGAGATTTGCCATTATTTTACCTTCATCAACTGTCAACCGATGACTACCAAAGAGAAAACAAAAAGGTAGGAATGTCTCCTAATAAAAACTCCACAATCTGCTACTTTGCTGTTCTGCCACCAGTGTGGAGAAAAGTAAAGAGTCCCAGCAACAAATGTGCGATGATTATTTGCTTTTCCACTAGTGCAAAGTTAAATTCGAAAACTATAGATAGCTTAAGATTTGGTTAGGTATCGTTAGATAGCGCCGATTTTTTTTTCTTAAAGACGAATTTAAGTTTCTATTCTTAGTTTCCCATTCTGAAAGGGTGACTGCCATAAAAATGCCTACTTCCTCCTCTTTCTGCAAACTTCTTATTCCGCTGTTTACCACTTTCTCAATGGTGTTTCTTCAACGAAAGTTCGTTTTCTCTTCAGCCTTTTTTTGCTGTGATAGTGCTTTTGACCTCCTAAAAATATTTTGTTTGGTTCTGCAATAACAGCAAAATGATAGTTGCATTTTTCTGCATAAAAAAAAAGAAGAAAAAACTGTGTTAAAAAAAACTAGCCTACAGTTTTCAGAGGTTAAAAAAATACCTTTGTGCCTAAAAGAAGCGTCCTGGAGACAAAATAATTTCCAAACTATCCCCCTCCCAGAGCCCAACCCAATCATTTGGACTAGTGACACCTCTAACTCTTACTTAGTATTGTTGAAAGAGAAGATGGGGATAAATAGACCCTAAGCTAAACAGGGACCTGGCTCCAAACCGCGCAAGATAAAAGGTGTGCCCCAATACCATGAAGTAGATACATTTAACACTGCTTAACACTGGAATAGTAGGCACTTGACGTTGGGTTACACAAGGTCTTAAAGAGTATACACTTGTTTTGAGCTGACCAATCACGGAGTCATAATATTTTAAGTTCATTCGTTCTTTATGGAGCTTAATACTTTAAAATTGTCTATCACTGGTCAGCAAAAAATTATCGGCTAGTCAGATATACAAGTCTACATTCTTGTAGACGTGATAACAGCGGTTAATCCCATCCTCTGATCAGTGGCGGATCCAGGGGGGTGAGGGGGCGCCCCCCTAGCGTAGTCTAAAGTAGTGTAATTTACTTAATTAACTCAAGATTGCGTTAATTAAACTTGCTCCTAACATAAGTTTATCGGATCAACCTATTTTGTGCCTCCCCCCTAAATTTTTTTATCTGATCAACCTATTTTGCGCCCCCCCCCTTAAAAAAAATCCTGGATCCACCCCTGCCTCTGATCCACATCCTGTAACAGAAATGGGGAAGCCTCACTGCAGGCAGGTGAAGCCAAATTGCAATAATATTTCGTTACGAGAGCTGACGTAAAAATAAAATGTCATTAACATCAGTTATGGAGTTTTTGGTAAAAATTTAGAATGTGTACTCCTGATAAGGAGACATGTTAAGAAAATAATTCTTACTTTAAAATATGTACAATGATCCTGGTTAACATATTATCCAAGGGGAGAACCTTTATCATCAAGTCTTTCCTCTTTTTTCCTTCTTTTTCCAACTTGAAAGAAAAAAATTTCAATTTTCTCCACCCTGGAAACGCAATGCTTAAATCTTTTGAAATTGCCGCTATAAATTGTTCTTATAGATAGCGTTTACCTAGCGTACATCTCGGCCGTCGGTCGAGCGAGTCCATTGATTTTGAAGTGAAGTTAGGTTAGGTTGTATTAACATTTTGTATTTTCGCCACTCCTCATTAAAAAAAAACGGAATTAACAATAACCGGGATGAACGTTATCTATAGAACAATTTGGTGTATGTGTAACCTGAACCCCGTGTAACTGAACCCCTGTAACTGAACCCCCATGTAACTGAACCACCGTGTAACTGAACCCCCGTATAACCAAACCCCCGTGCAACTGAACCCCCGTGCAACTGAACCCTCATGCTACTGAACCCTCATGCAACTGAACCCCCTGTAACTGAACCCTCGTGCAACTCCACCCCATTTAACTAAACTCCCGTGTAACTGAACCTCCATGTAACTGAACTCCCGTGCAACTGAACTCCCGTGCAACTGAACCCCCGTATAGCAGAACCCCCGTGCAACTGAACCCCTGTGCAACTGAACCCTCGTGCTACTGAACCCTCGTGCATCTCAACCACCGTACTTACATTGGGTAAAACACAACAGGGTTATGAACCATTGTTATTTAACTATGGTATATTTATTTAACCTATAAACTGTTTTAAATAAAATGGCCGTCCCAAAATTTAGATCGGATGTATTTGGGGGAAAAATAGGATGGGGTGGAAGCCCTCCAATCACTTTTAACTCTGAAAAAGTGCACTGGAAATTTGGATTTCCAACCGAATGAGCCCCCCTCCCCCAAAGTTCATACAAAATTTTTTCTACAAAAACCTGATGTGTTAGCAATGAGCAACTAGCTTAACTTACAGGCCTTGCCCCTGATGCTGCTGGTGGGGTTGTTAACCCCAAAGGCATGGTTATTTAATCTTCAGACTATTTTGAACAAAATGTTTATTTTTATTTTGATCGGATGTATTGGGGGGGGGGTCGGTAAAGAAGGAAAGGCTGATTGTCCTGTGATTACCTTTGATTCTCCGAAATTGAACTTGAACTTTCAATTTCCAATCAAATGAGCCTCCTTCAAAGTTTTTACGATCATCCCTTCTATAAAAACCTTAAATTTTAACAATTGGTAACTTGCAATAACATACAGATTGCTGATACAGGTGTATCAGCAATTTTTTTTGGAACAGCTTAGCGTATCAAGATGAAACTTTTGGGGCATCTACCTGCTACTACTGTTATAAATACTGCTACTACTACTTCTACTAATTCAACACTATTACTACTTCTACTGTTCCTACTAGCCTACGACCTCTGCTACTATTAAACTAGCACTATTAAGGAAATGTAGCAGAAATGGGGAAGCCTCACTGACGGCAGGTGAAGCCAAATTGCAATAAAATTTCGTTACGAGAGCCGATGTAAAAATAAAATGTCATTAACATCAGTTATGGAGTTTTTGGTAAAAATTTAGAATTGGTACTCCTGATAAGGAGACATGTTGAGAAAACAATTCTTACTTTAAAATATGTATAATGATCCTGGTTAACATATTATCCAAGGGGAGAACCTTTATCATCAAGTCTTTCCTCTTTTTTCCTTCTTTTTCCAACTTAAAAGAAAAAAATTTCAATTTTCTCCACCCTAGAAACGCAATGCTTAAATCTTTTGAAATTGCCGCTATAAATTGTTCTTATAGATAGCGTTTACCTAGCGTACATCTCGGCCGTCGGTTGAGCGAGTCCATTGATTTTGAAGTGAAGTTAGGTTAGGCTGTATTAACATTTTGTATTTTCGCCACTCCTCATTAAAAAAAAACGGAATTAACAATAACCGGGATGAACGTTATCTATAGAACAATTTGGTGTACGTGTAACTGAACCCCTGTAACTGAACCCCAAGCAACTGAACCCCTGTAACTGAACCCCCGTGTAACTGAACCACCGTGTAACTGAACCCCCGTATAACCGAACCACCGTGCAACTGAACCCCCGTATAACCGAACCCCCGTGCAACTGAACCCCCGTGCAACTGAACCCTCGTGCTACTGCACCCTCATGCAACTGAACCCCCTGTAACTGAACCCTCGTGCAACTCCACCCCATTTAACTAAACCCCCGTGTAACTGAACCTCCATGTAACTGAACTCCCGTGCAACTGAACCCCCGTATAGCAGAACCCCCGTGCAACTGAACCCCTGTGCAACTGAACCCTCGTGTTACTGAACCCTCGTGCATCTCAACCACCGTACTTACATTGGGTAAAACACAACAGGGTTATGAACCATTGTTATTTAACTATGGTATATTTATTTAACCTTTAAACTGTTTTAAATAAAATGGCCGTCCCAAAATTTAGATCGGATGTATTTGGGGGAAAAATAGGATGGGTCGGAAGCCCTCCGATCACTTTTAACTCTGAAAAAGTGCACTGGAAATTTGGATTTCCAACCGAATGAGCCCCCCCTCCCCCAAAGTTCATACAAAATTTTTTCTACAAAAACCTGATGTGTTAGCAATGAGCAACTAGCTTAACTTACGGGCCTTGCCCCTGATGCTGCTGGTGGGGTTGTTAACCCCAAAAGGCATGGTTATTTAATCTTCAGACTATTTTGAACAAAATGTTTATTTTTATTTTGATCGGATGTATTGGGGGGGGGGGGGTCGGTAAAGAAGGAAAGGCTGATTGTCCTGTGATTACCTTTGATTCTCCGAAATTGAACTTGAACTTTCAATTTCCAATCGAATGAGCCTCCTTCAAAGTTTTTACGATCATCCCTTCTATAAAAACCTTAAATTTTAACAATTGGTAACTTGCAATAACATACAGATTGCTGATACAGGTGTATCAGCAATTTTTTTTTTTTGGAACAGCTTAGCGTATCAAGATGAAACTTTTGGGGCATCTACCTGCTACTACTCTTATTAATACTGCTACTACTACTTCTACTAATTCAACACTATTACTACTTCTACTGTTCCTACTAGCATACGACCTCTGCTACTATTAAACTAGCACTATTAAGGCTACGCATATCAAGTTGAAAATTTGACTGAATGAGGTATTTGAGGTGGAACATGAACTAAATCAAAAGAAACTATGTGCATGCAGATTTTCAAAATGGCATATCTCAAAAAGGGATTTGTGTATTAAGTTCGAACTTTCAGAGAGTGCTTAAAGGGAAAGTCAATTCGCCAAAAGAAAATATATGCACGCTCAGGCCTGGATTTACCACTAGGTCCCTAGGTCCGGACCTAGAAACACATAATGCTAGCGGGAGTAATAAATTATCACTGAGTATGTAATTTTTTCCTGACAAAAACTGGACTGATGTGATTTATCATCGCTAGGTGCACTCTGCCGCCATGCTGCCTATTCACAGAAAAGTGACTTTAAAACAACCCAGGAATTCCATGGTCACTTATAAACTGTCAGATGTCTCCCAAGAAGGGTAGCTGAGAGTTCGGTATTACCCCGCTCTTTCATCACTTTTCGCTCATCAGTTGTATTCTGTTAACACACTGTTACATGATTACATGGTTACACACAGTTACAGTTACATGGGGGTTCAGTTAAATGGGGTTGAGTTGCACGGGGGTTGAGTTGCACGAGGGTTCAGTTAAAGGGGGTTGCAGGGTCAGTAGCGCGAGGGTTCAGTTGCACGGGGGTTAAGTTAAATGGGGTTGAGTTGCACGGGGGTTGAGTTGCACGAGGGTTCAGTTGCATGAGGGTTCAGTAGCACGAGGGTTCAGTAACACGAGGGTTCAGTTGCACGGGGGCTCAGTTGCACGGGGGTTCAGTTGCACGGGGGTTCGGTTATACGGGGGTTCAGTTACAGGGGTTCAGTTACAATGGAACCGAACAATTTATTTGGCAATTTATAGCGGCAATTTAAAAAGATTTACGCAATGCGTTTCTAGGGTGGAGAAAATTGAATTTTTTTCTTTTAAGTTGGAAAAAGAAGGAAAAAAGAGATAAAGTAGAATTTTACCCCTAGTTCTTCTTTTCTCTTTTTCTTCCCATTGAGTAAGATTTCTTTTTTATTTAATACCGAAGTAAAGAGTGGCATTAAAAATTAAAACGAAAAGAAATATTTACGTATATGAGCGGGGTTGGCGCCTCCTCAGCGCTCCACTCTTTACGCTAAAGTTTTAGAGGACTTTAAAAATAATTCTTACTCCAGTTCAGCCGCCTTTGTTTTTGAGCAGAGCAGTGCTAAACTGATCAACTTGGCTTAAGTATTTCGTGGCTTATAAGAACAATTTTTAGTAAAATTCTACTTTAGCTACTTTTGGCTATCTTGGAATGGGTTTAGGTTAGGAAAATGAAACTATCAGGTATGGGTCTACAGGCCAAAGAATGTCCTGGGAAGGTATTTTGAAGTACCTACCTCCACTCCTTCTCCCTCTAGAGGGTCCTGAAATTTGCCTACATGACAGGTCTATACCCATTGAAATTTTGACAAAACATCATTTTACCTTAATTTTCAGTTATCAGTTTCTTTTTCTCTGGCTTTTTCTCTGAAAATGCAATTTCAGTTATTTGAGCAGAATTTTAAGCCATATCAAGGTTTTATTTCCAGAATTTACAAAATGTATTTGCATATCTTTAAAACCTTATAAATTGGGATTGGGCAAAGTTGTGAAGCTGAAAACAATTTTGTTATACTTCATTTAAGCAGAAGATCTGTTTTGCAAGGTTTCACTTCTATAACTCACAGATTTTTAAAGGTCATCAAAGGTCAGGACCCTCTAGAGGTAGAAGGAGTGGAGGTAGATACTTCAAAATACCTTCCCAGGACATACTTTAGCCTGTAGACCCATCCCTGAAAGTTTCATTTTCCTAACCTAACCTCTTTCCAAGATAGTCAAAAGTAGCTAAAGTAGAATTTTACCCAATTTTTTTACAATAGTTATTTAGAATAAATTTTATTTTTCGCCTCGAGACATTTAAATGTTTGCATAGGCCTAGCGAAAAATGTTTCATTGTATTTACTTTATTTTCATTTTAATGAAAATAAATGTATTCCGTTCTATCAATTCTTCATTTGCTTTTCAGAGCCGCATTCAAAATCAAGAGATAGGCCTAAGTAAATAACCTAGGGCTATATCCAGGTGTTATTAGGGGACGCAATTGTCGTGGCAGCATTGGACTAAGGAACGGTAAACCTTAAGCTAGGCCTACTCTTTTGTTGTTCATTGTAGGCCTAGTTGGACTAGCCTAGTTCAGAAAAGGAATCTTGCGCAAAGATTACCAATACTACAATAGCCATTGGAAGGTTTACCTCAGGACCCACCTCAGCTGCCTAACAATTAGCCTAGGCTAGTTGGAAAAATAAAACATAATTCTCAGGTAGACCTAACTTTGAAATTCTTACCGTAATCCAAGCACGCCAGGGTCTACAGCAGACATCTTCAATTATTCAAATATCTAGTTATATAAAAAGATTCAAAACAAAAATTTCACTCGACTTTTAGCAACCTTCAGTATGTTGAACTAAAACTCTTTTCCGGAGCGATTCTGCGTCATTCAACTAGTCGATGTCCACGCAATTGCACCGTGATCTCCACGTGGACTTCTTTGTTTCCCGGAGAAACTTTTTATTAAGTTTATAAGGACAGTTTATATAATAAGTAAAAGTGTGGCTTGGGGGGTCATATATATTCTTCTTGGGCAGGGTTATAAATGACAGGGTATCTTTCATTTTTATAAATCTATGAAATAACACACATTATTTGTTTTATTTCCCCGCGGATGGTTAAAGTAGAAGTGTGAAATTCAGAAGTGGAGTGAGGGCTAGAACAATCCCTAAAAAGTAGCTTGTGAAGCGAGCAGAACCTTTCAATGAAATCACTTTTGCATCGGTATAACTGATCTGTCTCCCTTTTTCTCTGTTTATTTTTTTCTCTCCAGGCCTAGCGGGTTACCAGAACATCATAGAGAGATGGTTAATGGCTCAGCCAAAAGCTGTTTCTAATATCTACATGTTTTTTACGAATTCCGCGATCTGCAAGTGTCATATGGCACTAAAATGGCACTTTTTGTGCCGTTTCTCAAGGGGTAGCACTAGCAGGCTACCAGAACATCGTAGACAGGTTTTTTATTGCTCATATAAAAGACGTTGCTCATATCTACATTCTTATTATAAATTCCACCATCTGCAAGTTCCAAATGGCACTAAAAATTGCACTTTTGGTGCAATGTCCCAAGCGGAAAAGCTGGAGCTCTTGGGCTAGCAGAACTTATAAGAGTTATGTTTAATGGCTTATTTGAAGCTATTGCTCATATCTACATGCTTTTCTTTTATCGATTCTACCATTCGTAATTGTGATATAGCACTGAAAACAACACTTTTGGTGCCACTTCTTAAGTGGAAAAGCTCTGAAGTACAAAACAGGTACTATTGTAATAGTTATGTTCCAGAACCCTTAACTGGAGGACAACTCTTTCTATAATAATCTCATATGCCCCCAGGACATAACTTACAACCCTTGCCCTCAGGGCTGTGGGGGAGGTGTTGTCATCCTTAAAGACATAATTTCCAGAACTTTCAACTCCGTTTAACAAAGTGGTTATCTAAAAGTTTTGATTGTATGTGTTTGCGGAAAAGGTGGGCGTGAGAGGGGGGTTAGTTGCCCTCCAATCACTTTCGACTATTAAAAAGGGCACTAGCCCTTCGAATTTCCAATCGAATGCACCTTTTTTCAAGTTTCCAATCAAAATATTGAGACAGCCATTTTGTTTAGCGTAGTTGATTTCTAGATAGAAATTATGTTTTTGAGGAGGACACTCCCCCCACAGCCCTCAGGGCAAGGGTTGTAAGTTATGCCCTGGGGAATATAAGGTTTTTATAGAAAGTTTTGTCGTAGAAACTTCAAAAAGGGTTCATTCGATGGGAAATTCAAAGGGCTACTGCCCTTTTTAATAGTCAAAAGTGATTGGAGGGCAACCAACCCCCCTCTCTCGCCCACCTTTTCCTCAAACACGTCCAATCAAAATTTTGAGATGGCCATTTTGCTCAACGTAGTTAAAACTTCTGAAAATTAGGGCTTTGAGGATGACAACACCCCCCCCCCCCCCCCGGCCTTGATAATTGCCCTAGAAAGGTGCCAATGAACGTAAAGGCCCCAAAGTATAACATGACAATCTGCTACAGCATTAAAGACAAATTAAGCATGCAGTGCAAAGGAACAGACAGGGTGCAGCCAGCGAGAGACCCTTGGGACGACGAAGGGAAAAGAAAAACGAGGGGAGAGGGTCAAAATACAAAAAGGAAGAAAAGTAGAAAAATTGTTGATACACGTCAAAATACGGGATGGTATGAATGGAATTTGCAAGGTGGAACTCCGAACACTCAATATAATGAAAGCTGTTAAGAATATAAAAAGATCAAAAAGGAAATGGAAAGTCTATAAATCTTAGATTTATCCAGATAAACAAGTGAAGTCAGGGAGGGTCACGACAAAGACGGATCCCATCATACCTAGAATGGGGGAGTAAAAACGGAACGAAAGGAAAAGGAACAAAGAAAGGAAAAATTGACAAGATGAAAAGGAAAACGAAAATCGTAGGTGCTTACACAATAAGGTAATCATGGTTGCAGCGGCAGCTAACCACAGCCCATAGTAAAGAGCGAACCACAGCCCATAGTAATCAAAAGTTGAAAAACGCGTCTTCATAAAAACTCTCTAGTGAGAAAAAATTGTCATTTGACACTGAACCAGGAATGGTAACTATTGTTTCGGTTAATCTTAGAAGTAAAAATTTATTACGAAAAAGAATTTATGGTGATTTCGAAAAAGAGCCCGAAATCCCTTGAAAATGGCGTCAAATCGAAATAAAAAGTGCACCATGGGAATCAGCATGGTCGAAAACCTTTTGTAGGATAATTACAGTCCCCCGCCTTGAACACCAAGGAAAATGACTTTTTTGCATGTGTAGCACTGATCTGTCTCTCTTTTTTTCTTTTTTTTTCTAGAAGGGCAAGGGAGTGGCCAGAGCATCATAGAGAGGTGTGTAATAGCTCATTCGAAAGGGAATTAAATTCGTAAGTGCCTTTTTCAAGTGACCGAAAAGATTGGAGGGCAAATAGCCTCCCCCTCCCTACAGGCCCCCTTCCCCCCAACAAGTTCTATAAAAATTTTGAGATAGCCATTTTGTTTAACATAGTTCAAAGGTCCAATATATATGGTTTTGATGATGATCTGGCCCTCCATAGTCCCTGGGGAAGGGCTGTATGTGGTATCGTGCGTATTGATATCGCATGTACCGTATCGGGAATATCGATATCCGTTGTTTTTTTTTCAGACATTTTCTAGGCTCATTTTTTTAAAGCATGTCCCGGCAAGGTATCATGGTTGCAGCGGCAGCTACAACCTAGTAAAGAGTGAACCACAGCCCATAGTAACCAAAAGTTAAAAAACGCGTTTTGAAAAAAAATTGCCTGGTGAAAAAAAAATTCCCGTCTGACAATGACTCAGAAATGTTAACTATTATTTCAGTTTGTCTTAAAAGTAAAAGTTTATTGCGAATAGAAAATTTATGGTGATTTCGAGAAAAGCCTCAAACCCCTCGAAAATGGCGTCAGATCAAAATGAAAAGTGTACCATTGGAATCAAAATGCTCAAAACCTTGTACAGGGAAGTTACAATCCCCCTCCCTGAACAACAAGTCTGTCTCCCGTTTTTTTTTTTTTTCAACAGGTCTAGCGGGCTACTACAATATCATAGAGAGATTGTTAATGGCTCATTCAAAAGCTGTTTCTATATCTACGTACTTTTTATAAATTCTGCCATCTGCAAGTGCCATGTGGCACTAAAATGGCACTTTTTGTGCTATTTCTCAAAGGGTTTCACCGTAAATAGGCTATATCAATCAACACGGTTTGAACTTCAAGAGTAGTTTGAAGTTTCTTGAATATCATTTTAAATTTGACTATAGGACCAGAGAAAGGGACTTGGATTCAAAGATCTCTATCCCTGTTGTCATATCTGAGAATGGGGTTGAAATTACAAATGTTTTCTTCGCACATTTCATAGCATATATGCTTACTTTATTTTCAATTTCCTTAGCTAAAACGTCTAGCGAATTAAAATCAACTTAGTGGACTGTGAGGAAAAAGTTGAGAGCCATGGCTAATTAATAAAAAAGCCGAGAGAGATAGTCTGAGTGACAGGCAAAGTTGGCATAGGCCCTTTTTCAAAATTGTATAAAAGTGATGTCATTACACTTATTGATAGATAGTCTATCATCAGGCACGTACGCAAGAATTTGTTTCGGGGGGGGGGGGGCAAATCCTTCAAATCCATTATTCTGTGAGAAAAATCAGAAAATTGTGCGAAAATGAAAAAAATCGTGAGATTTCGGGGGGGGGGGCGGAGCCCCCCCCCCTGCATACGTCCCTATCTATCATCCATCCATTCTAGGGCAGAGCTAAGGTTGATGGGCATGGAGTAAGGGCAATTCAAATAGTATATCAGTTCTGTGAGCCATTTGAAGGCGATTGGAGACCCGAAATAAAAGTTTTCTAAATTCATTACTCTATGCTCAGTCCTTCGGACTGAGATTGTTCATTTTATATGAGTTTTGCCAACTGGGAAAACCCACTGGAATTGCAATGGGGATGACCGAGATTTTTGGGTTGCCTTATGAAAAAGAATGTCCACTGGACGTGTATGTAAAATGGGGGATAGCTGCTCCCTCGCCTTCTCCTGTGTTAAGTATTGCCTAGGGCGAGAAGAAATGCACAAGACAAGCATAAACTCCTCGAATTACAACTTAACTATATTATGTTATTTTCCAGGAAATTAGAAAATAGGGCATTAAAACTTAAAACGAACAGAAATTATTTCGTGTAAATAAAAGGATCATACAAGTGTTGTTTCTACATTATATTTTAATAAAAAAAAGCAAAGATCATGGTTGCAGCGGTAGCTGCAACCTAGAACGGTACCATTGCAATAATTATGGTCTAAAGCCCTTTGAAAAACACCGTTTTTTGATCATTTCATCGAGGGGCTAATAACTGACCGTCGCAGGTGTCCCTTCCTTCGTGCCTCCGGCTGTGCCTCCGTGCCTCCGGCACACCTGAAACAGCGTGTTCCTGGAAGCGAAGTGACACAGTTTTATCTTAGGCTTATGGAAAGCGTACGGCGCGTTTTTTACGACGGCAAACTTTCTCCTCTTGTGAGGTTATCTTTACTTGGTCGTGTTGTTTACTGCGTTCGACATTGGAGATCCGGGGTCCTAAAAAGTGGACATTATGCTTTGAACGGGAATTTTATTACCACAAACCTTTACCATTGCCTAGAGATAAATATGCATTCCCTAGTGCTTCTCATTCGTCGATTCAAACGGCTTGGGCTCGAACGTCTTTTCAAACTCTCCGACATGAATAGCCAACCGTGTGAAGATTTTTTTAGGAAGATGCGGTCTCAAACCAGCACTTACAGTACTGTAATAAACTTTTCGTTCCTCCAACTTCTACATCGAATTCGTCGATATGAAAGTATAACAGATTTAGAAGCTCAATATTCTAATGAACAGTTGTCCTTGCCCAAGGCCAAGCGAGTTAGATCCATTGGTGTTGTGTCTGTCAGTTCCGATTTTTCTTTGTTCGGGGACGATGAAATCAAGCTCGAGCTGGGGCGAGCTCGTGTTGAAAGCCAGCGAATAATGAAAGCTTTGATACCCGACGACGTACTTTCTGCTTTCGGTCCCCAAGTATCAAATGTTCGTCTTTCTGTACTTCACGACAGTGACTCAGACGATGACTCAGAGGAAAATACTCTGTCCGATAAGCAGGAAAAGGCTTCCGCGACTGACACTGAATCGAGTTCGGAAAGTGACGGCATCTTTGAAGATTTGCCAGTGATTGCTCACTGTGTGAAACACCAAGTTGAGAAAAATTGGGTTAGTAAGCCTGTGACGAACATGAAGAATTCTAGGTTTTGTCTTGTCAAGACTTCTGACGGCTCCATAACACCAATAAAAAAAATCCACGCTGTTGTGGCTTCTGAGGGAAAGGTCTGAGAAGCTGAGTAGTGACCGATTAAAACGGGTGATGGTCCAGGACCGAAGAGTAGGACTACGTGAGTCGCCACAAACCAATGCAGAGGTCGGTGTGAAATCGGAATTGCGTATCGGTGAATGGTGCGTTTACAGACCGGTTGGCAGGGGAAAGAGAGTATTAGTAGAGATGCCTTATTGACTCCCATTGCTCACCCCTGCTGCCACCTACAACTTTTTTGCACCCCATATATGGGCATAGAACCACGTGGCTTATGGATTTTGTCAGTGAGAGTTTGAAAAACAGGAACTTTCTCACATTTATGTCTGTTTGTTGTCAGTGAGAATGAAAAAACAGGAACTTTCTCACATTTATGTCTGGCTTATGGTTTTTGTCAGTGAGAATGGAAAAACAGGAACTTTCTCACTTTCATGGATTATTGAGTCATTAATCAAATTGTTTCCGGGCAAGGTTAATTAATGTCTGACAGATGACGTCAAGTTAATTAATGTCTTTGATGTATTTCCAAAGAGAATGTTTCCGAGGCAAAGTTTAGATCACACATGACAGATGATGTCATGATTGATTGATTGACATGAAAGGGGAATTAATTTGTTGTTTCTAAAGAGAATTGATTTGACACGAAAGGGAATTAATTTGTTGTTTCTAAAGAGAACTGTCTCCAAGCGAATGTTTAGATCTTAGCGATGAAGAGATTGATTCACGAAAGGGTTTCCAAATAATTTGAAATGTATCAGCGCAGAGATGCCAAACAAAAGGAACACGCTGAAATTACGTTTAGGGATTATTTGGACGAAACCGTTTCAGTCATTTTATGGAATTATTTCGGCGAAACAGTTAGAGACATTTTAAAAGATGATTTAAAAGATGATTTTAGAAGAGGATTTCAGGGTGAAACTCTGTGGTCGTTATAATACACAAGTTCCATTTGAACAGTATTGTGAGGTCCCCTACCACAACCCCAAAGGGTTCCGATCCCCCTACCCCAACCCCGAAGGAAGCCACCGGTCCTCAAAGGTCCCCCGGGCTCCCAAAGGGTCCTCGGCGCCCCAAAGGCTCCTGAGCCTCCATTTTAATACTTTTTTAAGGCTTTATTATATCTTTTCAGAACAAATTATTATTTTAGGGAATTATTTCGGCGAAAACAGTTAGAGACATTTTAAAAGATGATTTAAAAGATGATTTTAGAAGAGGATTTGAGGGTGAAACTCTGTGGTCGTTATAATACACAAGTTCCATTTGAACAGTGTTGTGAGGTCCTCTACCCCAACCCCAAAGGGTTCCAATCCCCCTACCCCAACCCCGAAGGAAGCCCCCGGTGCTCAAAGGTCCCCAAAGCTCCCAAAGGACCCCCGGACCCCCAAAGGCCCTCCCCCTGTCCTCAAAGGTCCCCCAGGCTCCCAAAGGGCCCTCGGACCCCCAAAGGCCCTCCCCGGGCCCCCAAAGGCCCACCAGGCTCCCAAAAGACCACCGGACTCCCAAAGGGCCCCCCGGACCCCCAAAGGCCCTCACCCGGTCCCCAAAGGTCCACCGGGCTCCCAAAGGACCAGTCGGCCCTCAAGTGCCCCCCAGACCCCCAAAAAACCCTCCCGGGCCCCCAAAGGCCCACCGGGCTCCCAAAGACCACCGGCCCAAAGGGCCCCCCGGACCCCCATAGGCCCTCACCCGGTCCCCAAAGGACCACCCGGCCCTAAAGGGCCCCCCCAGACCCCCAAAGGACCCCCAGCACCCCAAAGGCCCCTGAGCCCCCATTTTTTTAATACTTTTTTTGGCTTTATTATATCTTTTCAAAACAAGTTATTTTCTTAATGTCCATCCTAAACCCATTTTACAAGTTGAAGTACCCATCCTTTTCACCCACAACTTTACTTTACAGCTTTTTGGATACTCCAACACCAAGAAATACTTTTCAAAAGGCATTTCAGAACCAGTTCCTTTCTTAATGTCCCTCCTAAACCAATTTTACAAATTGAAGTACTCATCCTTTTCACCTAAATTTTACTTTACAGCTTTTTGAATGCTCCAACACCAAGCAATACTTTTCAAAGGGCATTTCAGAACAAGTTCTTTTCTTAATGTCCCTCCTAAACCCATTTTACAAGTTTAAGTACCCAACTTTTTCACCCAGAACTATACTTCACAGCTTTTCGAATGCCCACAACACCAAGCAATACTTTTCAAAAGGTATTTCAGAACAAGTTATTTTCTGAATGTCCTTCCTAAACCCATTTTACATTTTGAAGTTCCCAACCTTTTCACCCGCAACTATACTTTACAGCTTTTTGAATACCTCAACATCAAGAAATACTTTTCAAAAGACATTTCAGAGCAAGTTCCTTCTTAATGTCCCTTCTAAGCCCATTTTCCAACTTGAAGCATCCTTCCTTTTCACCCACAACTTTACTTTACAGCTTTTTGGATACCCCAACACCAAGAAATACCATTCAAAAGACATTTCAGAGCAACATCTCTTCTTAATGTTCATTCTAAACCCATTTTCCAACTTGAAGCATCCTTCCTTTTCACCCACGACTTTACTTTACAGCTTTTTGGATACCTCAACATCAAGAAATACCTTTCAAAAGGCATTTCAGAGCAAGTTTCTTTCTTAACGTCCCTTTCTAAACCCATTTTCCAACTTGAAGTACTTATCTTTTTCACACACAACTTTCTTTACAGTCTTTTGCATACCACAACACCAAGCAATACCTTTCAAAGGCATTTCAGAGCAACTTCTTTTCTTAATGTTTCTTCTAAACCAATTTTACAAGTTGAAGTAGTTATCTTTTTCACCCACAACTTTACTTTACAGCTTTTTGGATACCTCAACACCAAGAAATACTTTTCAAAAGACATTTCAGAGCAAGTTCCTTCTTAATGTCCTTTCTAAACCCATTTTATAACTTGAAGCATCCTTCCTTTTCACCCACAACTTTACTTTACAGCTTTTTGGATACCCCAACACCAAGAAATACCATTCAAAAGACATTTCAGAGCAACATCTCTTCTTAATGTTCATTCTAAACCCATTTTCCAACTTGAAGTACCCTTCCTTGTCACCCACGACTTTACTTTACAGCTTTTTGGATACCTCAACATCAAGAAATACCTTTCAAAAGGCATTTCAGAGCCAAGTTCCTTTCTTAACGTCCCTTACTAAACCCATTTTCCAACTTGAAGTACTTATCTTTTTCACCCACAACTTTACTTTACAGTCTTTTGCATACCACAACACCAAGCAATACCTTTCAAAGGCATTTCAGAGCAACTTCTTTTCTTAATGTCACTTCTAAACCCATTCTCCAACTTGAAGTACCCATCCTTTTCACTCACAACTTTACTTTACAGCTTTTTGGATACCTCAATACCAAGAAATACTTTTCAAAAGGCATTTCAGAGCAAGTTCCTTTCTTAATGTCCCTCCTAAAACCACTTTACAAGTTGAAGCATCCATCCATTTCACCCAAAAGTTTGCTTTACAGCTTTTTGGATACCTCAACACCAAAATATACCTTTCAAAAGGCATTTCAGAGCAACATCCTTTCTTAATGTCCCTTCTAAACCCATTTTCCAACTTGAAGTACCCGTCTTTTTCACCACAACTTTACTTTACGACTTTTTTCCAAACCCAAACATCAAGCAATACTTTTCAAAAGGCTCTATTATATTTTTTCAGAACAAGTTTTTTCTTAATGTCCTTCATAAACCAATTTTACAAGTTGAAGTAGTTATCTTTTTCACCACAACTTTATTTTACGACTTTTTGCACACCTCAAGATCAAGCAATACTTTTCAAAAGACATTTCAGAGCAAGTTCCTTTGCTAATGTCGCTTCTAAACCCATTTTACAACTTGAAGTACCCATCCTTTTCACCCACAACTTTACTTTACAGCTTTTTGGATATCTCAACACCAAGCAATACTTTTCAAAGGGCATTTCAGAGCAAGTTCCTTTCTTAATGTCCCTCCTAAACCAATTTTACAAGTTGAAGCATCCGTCCTTTTCACTCACAACTTTACTTTACAGCTTTTTGGATGCCTCAACACCAAGAAATACCATTCAAAAGGCATTTCAGAACAAGTTATTTTCTTAATGTCCTTCCTAAACCCATTTTACATGTTGAAGTTCCCAACCTTTTCACCCGCAACTATACTTTACAGCTTTTTGGTTACCTCAACACCAAGAAATACTTTTCAAAAGACATTCAGAGCAAGTTCCTTCTTAATGTCCTTTCTAAACCCATTTTATAAGTTGAAGCATCCTTCCTTTTCACCCACAACTTTACTTTACAGCTTTTTGGATACCCCAACACCAAGAAATACCTTTCAAAAGACATTTCAGAGCAACATCTCTTCTTAATGTTCATTCTAAACCCATTTTCCAACTTGAAGCATCCTTCCTTTTCACCCACGACTTTACTTTACAGCTTTTTGGATACCTCAACATCAAGAAATACCTTTCAAAAGGCATTTCAGAGCAAGTTCCTTTCTTAATGTCCCATCCTAAACCCATTTTCCAACTTGAAGTACCCATCCTTTTCACCCACAACTTTACTTTACAGCTTTTGAATGCTCCAACACCAAGCAATACCTTTCAAAGGCATTTCAGAGCAACTTCTTTTCTTAATGTCACTTCTAAACCCATTCTCCAACTTGAAGTACCCATCCTTTTCACTCACAACTTTACTTTACAGCTTTTTGGATACCTCAACACCAAGAAATACTTTTCAAAAGGCATTTCAGAGCAAGTTCCTTTCTTAATGTCCCTCCTAAAACCATTTTACAAGTTGAAGCATCCATCCATTTCACCCAAAACTTTACTTTACAGCTTTTTGGATACCTCAACACCAAAATATACCTTTCAAAAGGCATTTCAGAGTAACATTCTTTCTTAATGTCCCTTCTAAACCCATTTTCCAACTTGAACTACCCGTCTTTTTCACCACAACTTTACTTTACGACTTTTTTCCACACCCAAACATCAAGCAATACTTTTCAAAAGGCTCTATTATATTTTTTCAGAACAAGTTTTTTCTTAATGTCCTTCATAAACCAATTTTACAAGTTGAAGTAGTTATCTTTTTCACCACAACTTTATTTTACGACTTTTTGCACACCTCAAGATCAAGCAATACTTTTCAAAAGACATTTCAGAGCAAGTTCCTTTGCTAATGTCCCTCCTAAACCCATTTTACAAGTTAAAGTACTTATCTTTTTCCCCACGACTTTACTTTACGACTTTTTTCCACACCCAAACATCAAGCAATACTTTTCAAAGGCATTTCAGAACAAGTTTTTTCTTAATGTCCTTCCTAAACCAATTTTACAAGTTGAAGTAACCATCCTTTTCACCCACAACTTTACTTTACAGCTTTTTGAATGCTCCAACATCAAGCAATACTTTTCAAAAGACATTTCAGAACAAGTTCTTTTCTCAGTGACCGTCCTAAATCCATTTTACAAATTGAAGTACCCATCCTTTTCCTCACAACTCTACTATAAGGCTTTTCGAATACCCCAACATCAAGCAATACTTTTCAAAAGCATTTCAGAACAAGTTCTTTTCTTAATGTCCTTCCTAAACCCATTTTACAAGTTGAAGTAGCCATCCTTTACAACCAACACCAAGCAATACTTTTCAAAAGGCATTTCACAACAAGTTCCTTTCTTAATGTCCCTCCTAAACCCATTTTACAAGTTGAAGTACTCATCCTTTTCACCACAACTTTACTTTACGACTTTTTTTCTTAATGTCCCTCCTAAACCCATTTTACAAGTTAAAGTACCCAACTTTTTCACCCAGAACTATACTTCACAGCTTTTTGAATGCCCACAACACCAAGCAATACTTTTCAAAAGGTATTTCAGAACAAGTTATTTTCTTAATGTCCTTCCTAAACCCATTTTACAAGTTGAAGTTCCCAACCATTTCACCCGCAACTATACTTTACAACTTTTGTGCACACCACAATATCATGCAAGTTTCCACTTCAGTTCAGATTTTTTTTTGTGCACGCCACAATATCATGCAAGTTTCCACTTCAGTTCAGATTTTTCTCAAAGAGATGAAAAATTTAAAATACTGTTCCAAATTTTTTCATAGAAGATGGAAAGTTCAAGTTATCTTCTGAATTTTATTAAAGAACTTACAGTTCAATTCTAATTTCTCCAAAAAAAATAAAAATCTTCCATTTCAGTTCTTAATTTCACAAAGACAAAAGGAAATTTAAAGTTCTATTTGAAATTTCTCAATGAAGTGAAGAAAAGTTCAAGCTCTCTTCTGAATTTTCTCAATTAAAAAGAAATTAGTTTTTGATCAATTCTATTTTTCCTAATAATATAAAAAGGTTCCACTTCAGTTCAGATGTTTCCCCAAAGACATAAATTTTAAATTCTCCTCCAAATTTTTTTTAGAAGATAGAAAAAGTTACACATTGATCGTGAATATTTCTCTATGAAGATAAGGAGCTAATTTTCTCATTGATGTGAAGAAAAGTTCAAGTTCTTTTCCTAACTATCCATATGAGAAGAAATAAGTTACAGATCAATTCTATTTTCAAGAAAAATAAAAATTTTCCACTTCAGTTCAGATTTTTCTCAAAGAGATGGAAAAATTTTAAATTACCGTTCTAAATTTTTCATAGAAGATAGAAAAAGTTTTACATTGATCATAAAAAGTTAACTCAAGTCTGAATTTTATTAAAGAACTTACAGTTCAATTCTAATTTCTCCAGAGAAAAATAAAAATCTTCCACTTCAGTTCTTAATTTCACAAAGACACAAAGAAATTTAAAGCTCTCTTCTGAATTTTCTTAGAGAAAAGAAAAAAGTTATAGTTCAATTCTAATTTTTTTCAAAGAAAATAAAAAATCTCCAACAAGCATGCATAGTGAGAGAGAAATACAAAGTCGACCTGGGGGGATTTTCCGGCAAGTATGGTTAGGTTAGATTAGGTTAGACTAGATTAAGTTAGGTTAGACCAGATTAAGTTAGGTTAGATTAGTTGGGTTAAGGCAGGTTAGGTAGGTTAGGTTAGGTTAGCTAGCTAACCGTCTCTCCATATTTAAGTTAGGTTAGGTTAGGCTAGATTAAGTTTATGTTAGGTTAGGTTAAGTTAGGTTAGGTTAGCCTACGTACGCGCGTACGTAGGCTAACCTAACCTAACTTAACCTAACCTAACATAACTTAATCTAGCCTAACCTAACCTAACTTAAATATGGAGAGACGGTTAGCTAGCTAACCTAACCTAACCTACCTAACCTGCCTTAACCCAACCTAATCTAACCTAACTTAATCTGGTCTAACCTAACTTAATCTAGTCTAACCTAATCTAACCTAACCATACTTGCCGGAAAATCCCCCCAGGTCGACTTTGTATTTCTCTCTCACTATGCATGCTTGTTGGAGATTTTTTTTATTTTCTTTGAAAAAAATTAGAATTAACTATAACTTTTTCTTTTCTCTAAGAAAATTCAGAAGAGAGCTTTAAATTTCTTTGTGTCTTTGTGAAATTAAGAACTGAAGTGGAAGATTTTTATTTTTCTCTGGAGAAATTAGAATTGAACTGTAAGTTCTTTAATAAAATTCAGACTTGAGTTAACTTTTTATGATCAATGTAAAACTTTTTCTATCTTCTATGAAAAATTTAGAACGGTAATTTAAAATTTTTCCATCTCTTTGAGAAAAATCTGAACTGAAGTGGAAATTTTTTATTTTTCTTGAAAAATAGAATTGATCTGTAACTTATTTCTTCTCATATGGATAGTTAGGAAAAGAACTTGAACTTTTCTTCACATCAATGAGAAAATTAGCTCCTTATCTTCATAGAGAAATATTCACGATCAATGTGTAACTTTTTCTATCTTCTAAAAAAAAATTTGGAGGAGAATTTAAAATTTATGTCTTTGGGGAAACATCTGAACTGAAGTGGAACCTTTTTATATTATTAGGAAAAATAGAATTGATCAAAAACTAATTTCTTTTTCATTGAGAAAATTCAGAAGAGAGCTTGAACTTTTCTTCACTTCATTGAGAAATTTCAAATAGAACTTTAAATTTCCTTTTGTCTTTGTGAAATTAAGAACTGAAATGGAAGATTTTTATTTTTTTTGAGAAATTAGAATTGAACTGTAAGTTCTTTAATAAAATTCAGAAGATAACTTGAACTTTCCATCTTCTATGAAAAAATTTGGAACAGTATTTTAAATTTTTCATCTCTTTGAGAAAAATCTGAACTGAAGTGGAAACTTGCATGATATTGTGGCGTGCACAAAAAAAAATCTGAACTGAAGTGGAAACTTGCATGATATTGTGGTGTGCACAAAAGTTGTAAAGTATAGTTGCGGGTGAAATGGTTGGAACTTCAACTTGTAAAATGGTTTAGGAAGGACATTAAGAAAATAACTTGTTCTGAAATACCTTTTGAAAAGTATTGCTTGGTGTTGTGGGCATTCAAAAAGCTGTGAAGTATAGTTTTGGGTGAAAAAGTTGGGTACTTCAACTTGTAAAATGGGTTTAGGAGGGACATTAAGAAAAAAAGTCGTAAAGTAAAGTAGTGGTGAAAAGGATGAGTACTTCATTTTGTAAAATGGGTTTAGGAGGGACATTAAGAAAGGAACTTGTTGTGAAATGCCTTTTGAAAAGTATTGCTTGGTGTTGGTTGTAAAGGATGGCTACTTCAACTTGTAAAAATGGGTTTAGGAAGGACATTAAGAAAAGAACTTGTTCTGAAATGCTTTTGAAAAGTATTGCTTGATGTTGGGGTATTCGAAAACCCTTATAGTAGAGTTGTGAGGAAAAGGGATGGGTACTTCAATTTGTAAAATGGATTTAGGACGGTCACTGAGAAAAGAACTTGTTCTGAAATGTCTTTTGAAAAGTATTGCTTGATGTTGGAGCATTCAAAAAGCTGTAAAGTAAAGTTGTGGGTGAAAAGGATGGTTACTTCAACTTGTAAAATTGGTTTAGGAAGGACATTAAGAAAAAACTTGTTCTGAAATGCCTTTGAAAAGTATTGCTTGATGTTTGGGTGTGGAAAAAAGTCGTAAAGTAAAGTCGTGGGGAAAAAGATAAGTACTTTAACTTGTAAAATGGGTTTAGGAGGGACATTAGCAAAGGAACTTGCTCTGAAATGTCTTTTGAAAAGTATTGCTTGATCTTGAGGTGTGCAAAAAGTCGTAAAATAAAGTTGTGGTGAAAAAGATAACTACTTCAACTTGTAAAATTGGTTTATGAAGGACATTAAAAAAAAAACTTGTTCTGAAAAAATATAATAGAGACTTTTGAAAAGTATTGCTTGATGTTTGGGTGTGGAAAAAAGTCGTAAAGTAAAGTTGTGATGAAAAAGACGGGTAGTTCAAGTTGGAAAATGGGTTTAGAAGGGACATTAAGAAAGGATGTTGCTCTGAAATGCCTTTTGAAAGGTATATTTTGGTGTTGAGGTATCCAAAAAGCTGTAAAGTAAAGTTTTGGGTGAAATGGATGGATGCTTCAACTTGTAAAATGGTTTTAGGAGGGACATTAAGAAAGGAACTTGCTCTGAAATGCCTTTTGAAAAGTATTTCTTGGTGTTGAGGTATCCAAAAAGCTGTAAAGTAAAGTTGTGAGTGAAAAGGATAGGTACTTCAAGTTGGAGAATGGGTTTAGAAGTGACATTAAGAAAAGAAGTTGCTCTGAAATGCCTTTGAAAGGTATTGCTTGGTGTTGGAGCATTCAAAAAGCTGTAAAGTAAAGTTGTGGGTGAAAAGGATTGGTACTTCAAGTTGGAAAATGGGTTTAGAAAGGGACATTAAGAAAGGAACTTGCTCTGAAATGCCTTTTGAAAGGTATTTCTTGATGTTGAGGTATCCAAAAAGCTGTAAAGTAAAGTCGTGGTTGAAAAGGAAGGATGCTTCAAGTTGGAAAATGGGTTTAGAATGAACATTAAGAAGAGATGTTGCTCTGAAATGTCTTTTGAATGGTATTTCTTGGTGTTGGGGTATCCAAAAAGCTGTAAAGTAAAGTTGTGGGTGAAAAGGAAGGATGCTTCAAGTTATAAAATGGGTTTAGAAAGGACATTAAGAAGGAACTTGCTCTGAAATGTCTTTTGAAAAGTATTTCTTGGTGTTGAGGTATCCAAAAAGCTGTAAAGTAAAGTTGTGGGTGAAAAAGATAACTACTTCAACTTGTAAAATTGGTTTAGAAGGGACATTAAGAAAAGAAGTTGCTCTGAAATGCCTTTGAAAGGTATTGCTTGGTGTTGTGGTATGCAAAAGACTGTAAAGTAAAGTTGTGTGTGAAAAAGATAAGTACTTCAAGTTGGAAAATGGGTTTAGAAAGGGACGTTAAGAAAGGAACTTGCTCTGAAATGCCTTTAGAAAGGTATTTCTTGATGTTGAGGTATCCAAAAAGCTGTAAAGTAAAGTCGTGGGTGAAAAGGAAGGATGCTTCAAGTTGGAAAATGGGTTTAGAATGAACATTAAGAAGAGATGTTGCTCTGAAATGTCTTTTGAATGGTATTTCTTGGTGTTGGGGTATCCAAAAAGCTGTAAAGTAAAGTTGTGGGTGAAAAGGAAGGATGCTTCAACTTATAAAATGGGTTTAGAAAGGACATTAAGAAGGAACTTGCTCTGAAATGCCTTATGAAAGGTATTTCTTGATGTTTAGGTATCCAAAAAGCTGTAAAGTAAAGTCGTGGGTGAAAAGGAAGGATGCTTCAAGTTGGAAAATGGGTTTAGAATGAACATTAAGAAGAGATGTTGCTCTGAAATGTCTTTTGAATGGTATTTCTTGGTGTTGGGGTATCCAAAAAGCTGTAAAGTAAAGTTGTTGGTGAAAAGGAAGGATGCTTCAAGTTGGAAAATGGGCTTAGAAGGGACATTAAGAAGGAACTTGCTCTGAAATGTCTTTTGAAAAGTATTTCTTGATGTTGAGGTATCCAAAAAGCTGTAAGTATAGTTGCGGGTGAAAAGGTTGGGAACGTCAACATGTAAATGGGTTTTAGGAAGGACATTAAGAAAATAAATGGAAATGGGAACTTCGTGGGCGGGTGTAAAAAGGGAGGCTTTGAATAGATTGGGGTGGAGGAGGAGCGTGCGTAGCTGTGTTGGCCTCAGGCGGCTTGGTGCTGCGATGAGTTGTTAGTAGTAGTAGTAGTAGTATTAAGAAAATAACTTGTTCTGAAATGCCTTTTGAAAAGTATTGCTTGGTGTTGTGGGCATTCGAAAAGCTGTGAAGTATAGTTCTGGGTGAAAAAGTTGGGTACTTAAACTTGTAAAATGGGTTTAGGAGGACATTAAGAAAAGAACTTGTTCTTAAATGCCCTTTGAAAAGTATTGCTTGGTGTTGGAGCATTCAAAAAGCTGTAAAGTAAAATTTAGGTGAAAAGGATGAGTACTTCAATTTGTAAAATTGGTTTAGGAGGGACATTAAGAAAGGAGCTGGTTCTGAAATGCCTTTTGAAAAGTATTTCTTGGTGTTGGAGTATCCAAAAAGCTGTATAGTAAAGTTGTGGGTGAAAGGAATGGGTACTTCAACTTGTAAAATGGGTTTAGGATGGACATTAAGAAAATAACTTGTTCTGAAAAGATATAATAAAGCCAAAAAAAGTATTAAAAAAATGGGGGCTCAGGGGCCTTTGGGGTGCTGGGGGTCCTTTGGGGGTCTGGGGGGCCTTTAGGGCCGGGTGGTCCTTTGGGGACCGGGTGAGGGCCTTTGGGGGTCGGGGGGCCCTTTGGGAGCCCGGTGGTCTTTTGGGAGCCCGGTGGGCCTTTGGGGGCCCGGGGAGGGTTTTTGGGGGTCTGGGGGGCACTTGAGGGCCGACTGGTCCTTTGGGAGCCCGGTGGACCTTTGGGGACCGGGTGAGGGCCTTTGGGGGTCCGGGGGGCCCTTTGGGAGCCCGGTGGTCTTTTGGGAGCCCGGTGGGCCTTTGGGGGCCCGGGGAGGGCCTTTGGGGGTCCGGGGGCCCTTTGGGAGCCTGGGGGACCTTTGAGGACAGGGGGAGGGCCTTTTGGGGTCCGGGGGCTCTTTGGGAGCTTGGGGGACCTTTGAGCACCGGGGGCTTCCTTCGGGGTTTGGGTAGGGGGATTGGAACCCTTTGGGATTGGGGTAGAGGACCTCACAACACCGTTCAAATGGAACTTGTGTATTATAACGACCACAGAGTTTCACCCTCAAATCCTCTTCTAAAATCATCTTTTAAATCATCTTTTAAAATGTCTCTAACTGTTTCGCCGAAATAATTCCCTAAAATAATAATTTGTTCTGAAAAGATATAATAAAGCCTTTAAAAAGTATTAAAATGGAGGCTCAGGAGCCTTTGGGGCGCCGAGGACCCTTTGGGAGCCCGGGGGACCTTTGAGGACCGGTGGCTTCCTTCGGGGTTGGGGTAGGGGGATCGGAACCCTTTGGGGTTGTGGTAGGGGACCTCACAACACTGTTCAAATGGAACTTGTGTATTATAACGACCACAGAGTTTCACCCTCAAATCAGCTTCTAAAATCATCTTTTAAATCATCTTTTAAAATGTCTCTAACTGTTTCGCCGAAATAATTCCATAAAATGACTGAAACGGTTTCGTCCAAATAATCCCTAAACGTAATTTCAGCGTGTTCCTTTTGTTTGGCATCTCTGCGCTGATACATTTCAAATTATTTGGAAACCCTTTCGTGAATCAATCTCTTCATCGCTAAGATCTAAACATTCGCTTGGAGACAGTTCTCTTTAGAAACAACAAATTAGTTCCCTTTCGTGTCAAATCAATTCTCTTTAGAAACAACAAATTAATTCCCCTTTCATGTCAATCAGTCAATCATGACATCATCTGTCATGTGTGATCTAAACTTTGCCTCGGAAACATTCTCTTTGGAAATACATCAAAGACATTAATTAACTTGACGTCATCTGTCAGACATTAATTAACCTTGCCCGGAAACAATTTGATTAGTGACTCAATAATCCATGAAAGTGAGAAAGTTCCTGTTTTTCCATTCTCACTGACAAAAACCTAAACCAGACATAAATGTGAGAAAGTTCCTGTTTTTTCATTCTCACTGACAACAAACAGACATAAATGTGAGAAAGTTCCTGTTTTTCAAACTCTCACTGACAAAATCCGTAAGCCACGTGGTTCTATGCCCATATATGGGGTGCAAAAAAGTTGTAGGTGGCAGCAGGGGTGAGCAATGGGAGTCAATAAGGCATCTCTACTAGTATTAGTGGGGGGGGGGGGTCATACAGTTTGGCTACTTGTCTGGGTGAAGATGCCACTCTGTTGACACGCAGAATATGGAGATGCCGTTCCTTGACGACATAGGAATTAAGTGCCAGTGGTTCCGGCTGAATGCTGACCTCACATTAACTGCCGCATTGGTAGACCAGGGTTACTATGACTCCAGCCTGTATATCATGCATTCAGCAGAACCCGTTTCTATGGAAATCGGCACCAACATTGTCTTTGGCTTTGACTCAGACGTCTTCACAAAGCTGAATTCATTTATCCAGAAGAAAGGGTCCCACTTTTTTGATGTCTCATCAGCATCGCAATCATCATGTTAAAAATGGCACCTAAACCCAAAACTGACCTCAAGACCATAACCACCACCATCGCCATGTTCTGTGTGTCAACAGAAGGAATTTTGTCTAACATTTTGCAGAGGTAGTTGTTATTTTTTCCCTCCCCTCCTCCTCTCCACTCGGTGATATTTTAATACAAAAAACATATAAATCTTACAACTTTATACATTATCATATCACCTAAACTTCAAAAAAAAAAATTATTATATACCAGTCAGTGTATTAGTGGACATGAAGGCACACTACCATTTAACTTTTTTCTTGCCAAATATCTATCGCTCCCCGTTCCAGGGTGTCCTTCCCCCTCTAGGAGACGCTTTTCCGGTGGCATTTTTACTTCAATTTCTTATAATTCATATCCTTCAATTTTCACTAATACGAATTCGAATTTTAAAGGTGGTCTTCCAAAAGGCTTACTCTTACAACTTTAAAATTTTTTAACACAAAAAAAACTATTTGCTCTCCCGTAAACTGGGTGTCCTCCGTCCCCAAGTAACCCATTCTTGCGGTGGCACTTTTTTTTTTCCTTCTTTTTTTCTTTTTTTTTCAGCCCTTTTTACGACCAACCTTAATCAACAACAAAAAAAAAACAAAATACAACCAACCCATCAACAAAAAAACAAAAATAACCTTAATACAGACGTGCATGAGGGCACAGAACTGAACAGAATCTTGAGCCATGTCTCCTCCGGACGAGGAGACCACCCACAGCGGGGCTGGTCCTTCCAGCTCAAGTGCGTGTGCCCCTCGTCCCCCATTCGCTTGAGTTCTTGATATAATTTTATGAGTCTAGAATGCATTCCGAGATCTAGGGCAGCAGAAGCGATGAATACCATCGGAAAACTTGTTATGCTCAGTAGAAGACTTAGTAGTAGAAGACTTAGTGTTTATACTTGTGCTAACCGAGCTTAGTTTGATTTACTGAAGCTCTTTTCTCCAGTTTCTTAGGGTTGTGATTTGAGCTGTGATTATCGAGATGATTACTGAAACGTACCAATAAATATCTGAGAAACTAGTTATTTTTTTAGTTGGTTGCTTTACTTAGTGCTTTTTACTAATAACTCGTTAGTAACAGTTTTTTCTGACTGTTGCTTTACAGTTTTCTCTTCAAATACCCAAGGGCCTGGGTTTAATACCAAGAAAGTTGGATTCTAAGTACATTCGGGAAAAAGGGATCTGTGTTTTCTTCCGGATTCTTTCGTGTAAAAGCAGCAGATTCCTTTTTTTTTAGTACAATTAAGAATCCGAGATCCAAGGGTGCGTCTTGGCACAGCCACTAAACAGAAAAGCAGGTATGATAAAAGGGAAAGGGACGTGTGAAGACGTGATAAAAGGCAACTTTTAACGATGGCCAAGCCTTATTGAATAGGGCTGTGAAGCGTGACGTCAATTCTTGGGCAGGAAATTCAAAAACGATGAAACGTGGATGCTAGACACGATTTTTCGGAACTTTGGCGAATTGTTTTGGCCTAAAATATTTGTCGTAGATCCTACTAATCCACCAGAACGTTTTCACGTCGAAATAATACTAGGAATATTGACAATCAGTTGTTAGCTACAACTAGAAACCACGTTTCACGGTACTTTGAATTTCGCACCTTGCTTTTTACGTCATCACCGCCCAGCCCTATGTTGCATAACTTTAAAAACCGTGTTCCGGGATTTTTTTTGAAATTTCGGGATTTTTTTTTTTTTTTGAAGAAAAATCGGAATTTTATTTTTGAGCTGGTGGCAACGCTGCATGTTTAATAGGAAAAAGTGACAGCATCAGTGTCATCGTAGGGTTACCTAGTTTTTGCATGGATATCAACAACTTGCGGTCCTCCGTTCTTCTTCTTTAGGTACATATCAGTTGTTTTCAGTCTTGGGGGTTCTTTTCCTTGCAAATAAACCCGTAAATGATTTTTTTCCAAGTTTTAAAAGATCGCTTTTGAAGGTGCTGAAATATTTGACAGATACCGAATAAGAGGCAAGATGTATATATTTACATATTGCGCCCTTTGGAATATTTTATAAGTTTCCTTCCTTGTCCATTTTTAATGCCTCCGGCTTGCCTCCGGCGTGCCTCCGTGACTCATGCCTCCAGGTGTCCCTCAAAATGCCCAGTTGTTAACCCCTCGAATTTCATTGAAAAGGCACTTTTTTCATTTACAAAAATGGGGAAACAACCGAAAGCTTACTTTAGTAGAAAGGCCTCATGAGCTCGTGACGGGAGTCCATATATGGGCATAGAATACTACGAGAACACCGTGCTCCCACCTACAATTGAGTCTAACACTGACGGGCTATAATTTATTCAAGGATTATTGATCGAGTCTAATGAGGTCAAGGTCAATTGATTTGTTGTTGTTCGTCCAGGTGTATTGTCTCCGGGACAAAGTTTGCACATGCGCATTAACGAGGGAGAGATGTATTGATCTAGGACAAGAAGGGGAGAGAATTTTTGAGAACTTGATTTGCATAATCGAGGGGAATGTATTGATCGACTCGAGGGGAATTTATTTGTTGTTTCTAAGGGGAATAATTGATTCAAGAAAGGAGAATTTATTTGATGTTTCTAAGGGGAATTATTGATTCATGAAAGGGAAATTAGAAATGACATCACTTGTTTCCTAGGAATTATACGGGACTCTAAAGAGATAAATTAATGTTCTATTTTTTTGAATAAGGCTTCTCTGATCTTTAGACTTAGCAATAAATTGATTATCGAAGCCATAATAGTGTAACCAGGAACATCTTAGAGATGAAGAGATTAACGCGGGAAAGGGTTTCCTAGGAATTTCAAATGTGACAGCGCAGGGATGCTAAAACAAAAGGAACACACAGAAATTACGTTTAGGGATTATTTGGGCGAAACCGTTTTAGACATTTTAGGGGAATATTTGAGCGAAACCGTTTGAGGCATTTTAGAAGATGATTTTAGAAGATGATTTAGAAGATGATTTGAGGTGAAACTCTGTGGTCGTTATAATACACAAGTTCTATTTGAACAGTGTTGTGAGGTCCCCTACCCCAACAACCCTCCTACCCCAACCCCAAAAGACCCCAACCCCCCTACCCCAACCCCAAAGGGCCCCGATCCCCCTACCCCAACCCCGAAGGAACCCCCCGTCCCCCAAAGGCCCCGGTCCCCCAATGGCCCCCCGGACCCCCAATGGCCCCCCGGACCCCCAATGGCCCCCCGGGCCCCCATAGGATCCACGGTCCCCAAAAAGCCCGCGGGCCCCCAAAGTGCCCCCGGGGCCCCCAAAGAGCCCCCGAACTTTTTTGTCCCCCATTTTTTTAATACTTTTTTATTTGCGTATTTGAGACACAGAAAGGCCCCATCCCCCCAACCTTGGCTCCCCATACCACCATTAGTGTTTTCTCATGGTTTACCTTGTCACAGTTAGATTCTCTTGATTTTTCAATTTCATTTTGGATTTCTTTCGTTGAAAAGCAAGAGTAGGAAATTTCAGTAGTGTTTTGTCGTGGTTTATATTGTCAGAGTTACAGTCTCTTGATTTTTAAAAGTTCATTTTGTATTTCTTTCGTTGAAATGCAAGAGTTGGAATATTTCAATAGTGTTTTGTCGTGGTTTACCTTGTCGCAGTTACATTCTCTTGATTTTTCAAAGTTCATTTTGAATTTCTTTCGTTGAAATGCAAGAGCTGGAATATTTTAGTAGTGTTTTGCTGTGGTTTACCATATAACACTTACATTCTCTTAATTTTTCAAAGTTCATTTTGGATTTCTTTCATTGAAATGCATGAGTTGGGATATTTCAATTGTGTTTTGTCATGGTTTACCTTGTCACAGTTACATTCTCTTAATTTTTCAAAGTTCATTTTGGATTTATTTCGTTGAAATGGAAGAGTTGGATTGTTCATTTTGGATTTCTTTCTTTGAAATGCAAGAGTTGGAATATTTCAGTAATGTTTTGTCGTGGCTTACCTTGTCACAGTTACATTCTCTTGATTTTTCAAAGTTCATTTTGAATTTCTTTCGTGAAATGCAAGAGTTGGAATATTTCAGTAGTGTTTATCGTGGCTTACTTTGTCACAGTTATATTCTCTTAATTTTTCAAAGTTCATTTTGGATTTCTTTCCTTGAAATGCAAGAGTTGGAATATTTCAGTAGTGTTTGTCGTGGTTTACCGTGTCACAGTTACATTCTCTTGTTTTTCAAAGTTAATTGTGGATTTCTTTTGTTGAAATGTGTTTTTTTGTGCTTTATCTTGACACAGTTGCATTTTCATGATTTTTCAAAGTTCATTTGGAATTTTTTTCGTTGAAATGCAAGAGTTGGAATATTTCAGTAGTGATTTGTTGTGCTTTACCTTGTCACAGTTACATTCTCTCGATTTTTCAAAGTTCATTTTGGATTTCTATCATTGAAATGCAAGAGTTGGAATATTTCAGTAGTGTTTTGTTGTGGTTTACCTTGTCACAGTTACATTCTCTTGATTTTTCAAAGTTCATTTTGGATTTCTTTCATTGAAAAGCAAGAGTTGGAATATTTAAGTATTGTTTTGTTGTGCTTTACCTTGTCACAGTTACATTCTCTCGATTTTTCAAAGCTCATTTTGGATTTCTTTCATTGAAATGCAAGAGTTGGAATATTTCAGTAGTGTTTTGTCGTGGTTTACCTTGTCACAGTTACATTCTCATATTTTTTTTTTAAAAGTTCATTTTGAATTTCTTTCGTTGAAATGCAAGAGTTGGAATATTCCAGTAGTGTCTTGTCGTGGTTTACCTTTTCACGGTTACATTCTCTCGATCTTTCAAAGCTCATTTTGGATTTCTTTCATTGAAATGCAAGAGTTGGAATATTTCAGTAGTGTTTTGTTGTGGTTTACCTTGTCACAGTTACATTCTCTTGATTTTTCAAAGTTCATTTTGGATTTCTTTCATTGAAATGCAAGAGTTGGAATATTTCAGTAGTGTCTTGTTGTGCTTTACCTTGTCACAGTTACATTCTCTCGATTTTTCAAAGCTCATTTTGGATTTCTTTCATTGAAATGCAAGAGTTGGAATATTTCAGTAGTGTTTTATTGTGGTTTACCTTGTCACAGTTACATTCTCTTGATTTTTCAAAGTTCATTTTGGATTTTTTTTTTCATTGAAAACCAAGAGTTGGAATATTTCAGTATTGTTTTGTTGTGCTTTACCTTGTCACAGTTACATTATCTCGATTTTTCAAAGCTCATTTTGGATTTCTTTCATTGAAATGCAAGAGTTGGAATATTTCAGTAGTGTTTTGTCGTGGTTTACCTTGTCACAGTTACATTCTCGTGTTTTTTTCAAAGTTCATTTTGAATTTCTTTCGTTGAAATGCAAGACTTGGAATATTTCAGTAGTGTCCTGTCGTGGTTTACCTTATCACAGTTACATTCTCTTGATTTTTCAAAGTTCATTTTGGATTTCTTTCGTTGAAATGCAAGAGTTGGAATATTTCAGTAGTGTTTTGTCGTGGTTTACCTTGTCTCAGTTACATTCTCTTGATTTTTCAAAGTTCATTTTGGATTTCTTTCCTTGAAATGCAAGAGTTGGAATATTTCAGTAGTGTTTTGTCGTGGTTTACCTTGTCACAGTTACATTCTCTTAATTTTTCAAAGTTCATTTTGGATTTCCTTCATTGAAATGCATGAGTTGGAATATTTCAGTAGTATTTTGTCGTGGTTTACCTTGTCACAGTTACATTCTCGTGTTTTTTTCAAAGTTCATTTTGAATTTCTTTCCTTGAAATGCAAGAGTTGGAATATTTCAGTAGTGTCTTTTCGTGGTTTACCTTGTCACATTTACATTCTCTTGATTTTTCAAAGTTCATTTTGGATTTCTTTCGTTGAAATGCAAGAGTTGGATTGTTTATTTTGGATTTCTTTCCTTGAAATGCAAGAGTTGGAATATTTCAGTAGTGTTTTGTCGTGGTTTACCTTGTCACAGTTACATTCTCTTGATTTTTCAAAGTTCATTTTGAATTTCATTCGTGAAATGCAAGAGTTGGAATATTTCAGTAGTGTTTTATCGTGGCTTACTTTGTCACAGTTATATTCTCTTAATTTTTCAAAGTTCATTTTGGATTTCTTTCGTTGAAATGCAAGAGTTGGATTGTTTATTTTGGATTTCTTTCCTTGAAATGCAAGAGTTGGAATATTTCAGTAGTGTTTTGTCGTGGCTTACCTTTTCACAGTTACATTCTCTTGATTTTTCAAAGTTCATTTTGAATTTCTTCCATTGAAATGCATGAGTTGGGATATTTCAATTGTGTTTTGTCATGGTTTACCTTGTCACAGTTACATTCTCTTAATTTTTCAAAGTTCATTTTGGATTTCTTTCATTGAAATGCATGAGTTGGAATATTTCATTAGTGTTTTTGTCGTGGTTTACCTTGTCACAGTTACATTCTCGTGTTTTTTTCAAAGTTCATTTTGAATTTCTTTCCTTGAAATGCAAGAGTTGGAATATTTCAGTAGTGTCTTTTCGTGGTTTACCTTGTCACAGTTACATTCTCTTAATTTTTCAAAGTTCATTTTGGATTTCTTTCGTTGAAATGCAAGAGCTGGATTGTTCATTTTGGATTTCTTTCCTTGAAATGCAAGAGTTGGAATATTTCAGTAGTGTTTTGTCGTGGTTTACCTTGTCACAGTTAAATTCTCTTGATTTTTCAAAGTTCATTTTGAATTTCTTTCGTGAAATGCAAGAGTTGGAATATTTCAGTAGTGTTTTATCGTGGCTTACTTTGTCACAGTTATATTCTCTTAATTTTTCAAAGTTCATACTGGATTTCTTTCGTTGAAATGCAAGAGTTGGATTGTTCATTTTGGATTTCTTTCCTTGAAATGCAAGAGTTGGAATATTTCAGTAATGTTTTGTCGTGGCTTACCTTGTCACAGTTATATTCTCTTGATTTTTCAAAGTTCTTTTTGAATTTCTTTCGTGAAATGCAAGAGTTGGAATATTTCAGTAGTGTTTTATCGTGGCTTACTTTGTCACAGTTTATTTTCTCTTAATTTTTCAAAGTTCATTTTGGATTTCTTTCCTTGAAATGCAAGAGTTGGAATATTTCAGTAGTGTTTTGTCGTGGTTTACCGTGTCACAGTTGAATTCTCTTGTTTTTCAAAGTTAATTGTGGATTCTTTTGTTGAAATGTGTTTTGTTGTGCTTTACCTTGACACAGTTGCATTTTCATGATTTTTCAAAGTTCATTTGGAATTTCTTTCGTTGAAATGCAAGAGTTGGAATATTTCAGTAGTGTTTTTTTGTGCTTTACCTTGTCACAGTTACATTCTCTTGATTTTTCAAAGTTCATTTTGGATTTCTTTCATTGAAATGCAAGAGTTGGAATATTTCAGTAGTGTCTTGTTGTGCTTTACCTTGTCACAGTTACATTCTCTCGATTTTTCAAAGCTCATTTTGGATTTCTTTCATTGAAATGCAAGAGTTGGCATATTTCAGTAGTGTTTTATTGTGGTTTACCTTGTCACAGTTACATTCTCTTGATTTTCCAAAGTTCATTTTGGATTTTTTTTCATTGAAAAGCAAGAGTTGGAATATTTCAGTATTGTTTTGTTGTGCTTTACCTTGTCACAGTTACATTCTCTCGATTTTTCAAAGCTATTTTGGATTTCTTTCATTGAAATGCAAGAGTTGGAATATATCAGTAGTGTTTTTGTCGTGGTTTACCTTGTCACAGTTACATTCTCGTGTTTTTTTCAAAGTTCATTTTGAATTTCTTTCGTTCAAATGCAAGAGTTGGAATATTTCAGTAGTGTCCTGTCGTGGTTTACCTTATCACAGTTACATTCTCTTGATTTTTCAAAGTTCATTTTGGATTTCTTTCGTTGAAATGCAAGAGTTGGAATATTTCAGTAGGGTTTTGTCGTGGTTTACCTTGTCTCAGTTACATTCTCTTGATTTTTCAAAGTCATTTTGGATTTCTTTCCTTGAAATGCAAGAGTTGGAATATTTCAGTAGTGTTTTGTCGTGGTTTACCTTGTCACAGTTACATTCTCTTGATTTTTCAAAGTTCATTTTGAATTTCTTTCGTGAAATGCAAGAGTTGGAATATTTTCATTAGTGTTTTTTTCGTGGTTTACTTTGTCACAGTTACATTCTCTTAATTTTTCTAAGTTCATTTTGGATTTCTTTCGATGAAATGCAAGAGTTGGAATTATTCAGTAGTGTTTTGTCTTGGTTTACTTTTTGTTGTGCTTTACCGTGTCACAGTTACATTCTCTCGATTTTTCAAAGTTCATTTTGGATTTCTTTCATTGAATGCAACAGTTAGAATATTTCAGTAGTGTTTTATTGTGGTTTACCTTGTCACAGTTACATTCTCTTGATTTTCCAAAGTTCTTTTTGGATTTCTTTCATTGAAAAGCAAGAGTTGGAATATTTAAGTATTGTTTTGTTGTGCTTTACCTTGTCACAGTTACATTCTCTCGATTTTTTCAAAGCTCATTTTGGATTTCTTTCATTGAAATGCAAGAGTTGGAATATTTCAGTAGTGTTTTGTCGTGGTTTACCTTGTCACAGTTACATTCTCATATTTTTTAAAAGTTCATTTTGAATTTCTTTCGTTGAAATGCAAGAGTTGGAATATTTCAGTAGTGTCTTGTCGTGGTTTACCTTATCATAGTTCAATTCTCTTGATTTTTCAAAGTTCATTTTGGATTTCTTTCGTTGAAATGCAAGAGTTGGAATATTTCAGTAGTGTTTTGTCGTGCTTTACCTTGTCTCAGTTACATTCTCTCTTGATTTTTCAAAGTTCATTTTGGATTTCTTTCCTTGAAATGCAAGAGTTGGAATATTTCAGTAGTGTTTTGTCGTGGTTTACCTTGTCACATTTCCTTTCCTTTGATTTTTCAAAGTTCATTTGGAATTTCTTTCGTTGAAATGCAAGAGTTGGAATATTTCAGTAGTGTTTTGTTGTGCTTTACCCTGTCACAGTTACATTCTCTCGATTTTTCAAAGTTAATTTTAGATTTCTTTCATTGAAATGCAAGAGTTGGAATATTTCAGTAGTGTTTTGTTGTGGTTTACCTTATCACAGTTACATTCTCTTGATTTTTCAAAGTTCATTTTGGATTTATTTCATTGAAATGCAAGAGTTGGAATATTTCAGTAGTGTTTTGTTGTGGTTTACCTTGTCACAGTTACATTCTTTCGATTTTTCAAAGTTCATTTTGGATTTCTTTCATTGAAAAGCAAGAGTTGGAATATTTCAGTAGTTTTTGTTTTGCTTCACCTTGTCACAGTTACATTCTCTTGATTTTTCAAAGTTCATTTTGGATTTCTTTCGTTGAAATGCAAGAGTTGGAGTTTTTCAGTAGTGTTTTTGTCGTGGTTTACCTTGCCACAGTTACATTCTCTTGATTTTTCAAAGTTCATTTTGGATTTCTTTCGTTGAAATGCAAGAGTTGGATTTTTCATTTTGGATTTCTTTCCTTGAAATGCAAGAGTTGGAATATTTCAGTAATTTTTTTGTCGTGGCTTACCTTGTCACAGTTACATTCTCTTGATTTTTCAAAGTTCATTTTGAATTTCTTTCGTGAAATGCAAGAGTTGGAATATTTCAGTAGTGTTTTATCGTGGCTTACTTTATCACAGTTATATTCTCTTAATTTTTCAAAGTTCATTTTGGATTTCTTTCCTTGAAATGCAAGAGTTGGAATATTTCAGCAGTGTTTTGTCGTGGTTTACCGTGTCACAGTTACATTCTCTTGTTTTTCAAAGTTAATTGTGGATTTCTTTTGTTGAAATGTGTTTTTGTTGTGATTTACCTTGACACAGTTGCATTTTCATGATTTTTCAAAGTTCATTTGGAATTTCTTTCATTGAAATGCAAGAGTTGGAATATTTCAGTAGTGTTTTGTCGGTTTTACCTTGTCACAGTTACATTTTTCTCTCGATTTTTCAAAGCTCATTTTGGATTTCTTTCATTGAAATGCAAGAGTTTGAATATTTCAGTACTGTTTTGTCGTGGTTTACCTTGTCACAGTTACATTCTCATATTTTTTAAAAGTTCATTTTGAATTTCTTTCGTTGAAATGCAAGAGTTGGAATATTCCAGTAGTGTCTTGTCGTGGTTTACCTTATCATAGTTCCATTCTCTTGATTTTTCAAAGTTCATTTTGGATTTCTTTCGTTGAAATGCAAGAGTTGGAATATTTCAGTAGTGTTTTGTCGTGCTTTACCTTGTCTCAGTTACATTCTCTTGATTTTTCAAAGTTCATTTTGGATTTCTTTCCTTGAAATGCAAGAGTTGGAATATTTCAGTAGTGTTTTGTCGTGGTTTACCTTGTCACATTTCCTTTCCTTTGATTTTTCAAAGTTCATTTGGAATTTCTTTCGTTGAAATGCAAGAGTTGGAATATTTCAGTAGTGTTTTTGTTGTGCTTTACCTTGTCACAGTTACATTCTCTCGATTTTTCAAAGTTAATTTTGGATTTCTTTGATTGAAATGCAAGAGTTGGAATATTTCAGTAGTGTTTTGTTGTGGTTTACCTTTTCACGGTTACATTCTCTCGATTTTTCAAAGCTCATTTGGATTTCTTTCATTGAAATGCAAGAGTTGGAATATTTCAGTAGCGTTTTGTTGTGCTTTACCTTGTCACAGTTACATTCTTTCGATTTTTCAAAGTTCATTTTGGATTTCTATCATTGAAATGCAAGAGTTGGAATATTTCAGTAGTGTTTTGTTGTGGTTTACCTGTCACAGTTACATTCTCTTGATTTTTCAAAGTTCATTTTGGATTTCTTTCATTGAAATGCAAGAGTTGGAATATTTCAGCAGTGTCTTGTGTTTTTTTTACCTTGTCACAGTTACATTCTCTCGATTTTTCAAAGCTCATTTTGGATTTCTTTCATTGAAATGCAAGAGTTGGAATATTTCAGATAGTGTTTTATTGTGGTTTACCTTGTCACAGTTACATTCTCTTGATTTTTCAAAGTTCATTTTGGATTTTTTTCATTGAAAAGAAAGAGTTGGAATATTTCAGTATTGTTTTGTTGTGCTTTACCTTGTCACAGTTACATTCTCTCGATTTTTCAAAGCTCATTTAGGATTTCTTTCATTGAAATGCAAGAGTTGGAATATTTCAGTAGTGTTTTGTCGTGGTTTACCTTGTCACAGTTACATTCTCGTGTTTTTTCAAAGTTCATTTTGAATTTCTTTCGTTGAAATGCAAGAGTTGGAATATTTCAGTAGTGTCCTGTCGTGGTTTACCTTATCACAGTTACATTCTCTTGATTTTTCAAAGTTCATTTTGGATTTCTTTCGTTGAAATGCAAGAGTTGGAATATTTCAGTAGTGTTTTGTCGTGGTTTACCTTGTCTCAGTTACATTCTCTTGATTTTTCAAAGTTCATTTTGGATTTCTTTCATTGAAATGCATGAGTTGGAATATTTCAGTAGTGTTTTGTCGTGGTTTACCTTGTCACAGTTACATTCTCGTGTTTTTTTCAAAGTTCATTTTGAATTTCTTTCCTTGAAATGCAAGAGTTGGAATATTTCAGTAGTGTCTTTTCGTGGTTTACCTTGTCACAGTTACATTCTCTTGATTTTTCAAAGTTCATTTTGGATTTCATTCGTGAAATGCAAGAGTTGGAATATTTCAGTAGTGTTTTATCGTGGCTTACTTTGTCACAGTTACATTTTTCAAAGTTCATTTTGATTTCTTTCGTTGAAATGCAAGAGTTGGATTGTTCATTTTGGATTTCTTTCATTGAAATGCAAGAGTTGGAATATTTCAGTAGTGTTTTGTCGTGGTTTACCTTGTCACAGTTACATTCTCTTGATTTTTCAAAGTTCATTTTGATTTGAATTTCATTCGTGAAATGCAAGAGTTGGAATATTTCAGTAGTGTTTTTATCGTGGCTTACCTTGTCACAGTTATTTTCTCTTAATTTTTCAAAGTTCATTTTGGATTTCTTTCGTTGAAATGCAAGAGTTGGATTGTTCATTTTGGATTTCTTTCCTTGAAATGCATGAGTTGGAATATTTCAGTAGTGTTTTGTCTTGGCTTACCTTGTCACAGTTACATTATCTTGATTTTTCAAAGTTCATTTTGAATTTCTTTCATTGAAATGCATGAGTTGGGATATTTCAATTAGTGTTTTGTCATGGTTTACCTTGTCACAGTTACAATCTCTTAATTTTTCAAAGTTCATTTTGGATTTCTTTCATTGAAATGCATGAGTTGGAATATTTCAGTAGTGTTTTGTCGTGGTTTACCTTGTCACAGTTACAGTCACGTGTTTTTTTCAAAGTTCATTTTGAATTTCTTTCCTTGAAATGCAAGAGTTGGAATATTTCAGTAGTGTCTTTTCGTGGTTTACCTTGTCACAGTTACATTCTCTTGATTTTTCAAAGTTCATTTTGGATTTCTTTCGTTGAAATGCAAGAGTTGGATTGTTTCATTTTGGATTTCTTTCCTTGAAATGCAAAGTTGGAATATTTCAGTAATGTTTTGTCGTGGCTTACCTTGTCACAGTTACATTCTCTTGATTTTTCAAAGTTCATTTTGAATTTCTTTCGTGAAATGCAAGAGTTGGAATATTTCAGTAGTGTTTTATCGTGGGCTTACTTTGTCACAGTTACATTCTCTTAATTTTTCAAAGTTCATTTTGGATTTCTTTCCTTGAAATGCAAGAGTTGGAATTTTCAGTAGTGTTTTGTCGTGGTTTACCTTGTCACAGTTACATTCTCTTGATTTTTCAAAGTTCATTTTGGATTTCTTTCGTTGAAATGCAAGAGTTGGATTGTTCATTTTGGATTTCTTTCCTTGAAATACAAGAGTTGGAATTTCAGTAGTGTTTTGTCGTGGTTTACCTTGTCGCAGTTACATTCTCTTGATTTTTCAAAGTTCATTTTGAATTTCTTTCGTGAAATGCAAGAGTTGGAATATTTCAGTAGTGTTTTATCGTGGCTTACTTTGTCAAAGTTATATTCTCTTAATTTTTCAAAGTTCATTTTGGATTTCTTTCCTTGAAATGCAAGAGTTGGAATATTTCAGTAGTGTTTTATCGTGGCTTACTTTGTCACAGTTATATTCTCTTAATTTTTCAAAGTTCATTTTGGATTTCTTTCGTTGAAATGCAAGAGTTGGATTGTTCATTTTGGATTTCTTTCCTTGAAATGCAAGAGTTGGAATATTTCAGTAATGTTTTGTCGTGGCTTACCTTGTCACAGTTACATTCTCTTGATTTTTCAAAGTTCATTTTGAATTTCTTTCGTGAAATGCAAGAGTTGGAATATTTCAGTAGTGTTTTATCGTGCTTACTTTGTCACAGTTATATTCTCTTAATTTTTCAAAGTTCATTTTGGATTTCTTTCCTTGAAATGCAAGAGTTGGAATATTTCAGTAGTGTTTTGTCGTGGTTCACCGTGTCACAGTTACATTCTCTTGTTTTTCAAAGTTAATTGTGAATTTCTTTGTTGAAATGTGTTTTGTTGTGCTTTACCTTGACACAGTTGCATTTTCATGATTTTTCAAAGTTCATTTGGAATTTCTTTCGTTGAAATGCAAGAGTTGGAATATTTCAGTAGTGTTTGGTTGTGCTTTACCTTGTCACAGTTACATTCTCTCGATTTTTCAAAGTTCATTTTGGATTTCTATCATTGAAATGCAAGAGTTGGAATATTTCATTAGTGTTTTGTTGTGGTTTACCTTGTCACAGTTACATTTTCTTGATTTTTCAAAGTTCATTTTGGATTTCTTTCATTGAAATGCAAGAGTTGGAATATTTCAGTAGTGTTTTGTCGTGGTTTACCTTTTCACGGTTACATTCTCTCTCGATTTTTCAAAGCTCATTTTGGATTTCTTTCATTGAAATGCAAGAGTTGGAATATTTCAGTAGTGTTTTGTTGTGCTTTACCTTGTCACAGTTACATTCTCTCGATTTTTAAAGTTCATTTTGGATTTCTATCATTGAAATGCAAGAGTTGAATATTTCAGTAGTTTTTTGTTGTGGTTTACCTTGTCACAGTTACATTCTCTTGATTTTTCAAAGTTCATTTTGGATTTTTTTCATTGAAAGGCAAGAGTTGGAATATTTCAGTATTGTTTTGTTGTGCTTTACCTTGTCACAGTTACATTCTCTCGATTTTTCAAAGCTCATTTTGGATTTCTTTCATTGAAATGCAAGAGTTGGAATATTTCAGTAGTGTCTTTTTCGTGGTTTACCTTGTCACAGTTACATTCTCTTGATTTTTCAAAGTTCATTTTGGATTTCTTTCGTTGAAATGCAAGAGTTGGATTGTTCATTTTGGATTTCTTTCCTTGAAATGCAAGAGTTGGAATATTTCAGTAGTGTTTTGTCGTGGTTTACCTTGTCACAGTTACATTCTCTTGATTTTTCAAAGTTCATTTTGAATTTCTTTCGTGAAATGCAAGAGTTGGAATATTTCAGTAGTGTTTTATCGTGGCTTACTTTGTCACAGTTATATTCTCTTAATTTTTCAAAGTTCATTTTGGATTTCTTTCGTTGAAATGCAAGAGTTGGATTGTTCATTTTGGATTTCTTTCCTTGAAATGCAAGAGTTGGAATATTTCAGTAATGTTTTGTCGTGGCTTACCTTGTCACAGTTACATTCTCTTGATTTTTCAAAGTTCATTTTGAATTTCTTTCGTGAAATGCAAGAGTTGGAATATTTCAGTAGTGTTTTATCGTGGCTTACTTGTCACAGTTATATTCTCTTAATTTTTCAAAGTTCATTTTGGATTTCTTTCCTTGAAATGCAAGAGTTGGAATATTTCAGTAGTGTTTTGTCGTGGTTTACCGTGTCACAGTTACATTCTCTTGTTTTTCAAAGTTCAATTGTGAATTTCTTTTGTTGAAATGTTTTTGTTGTGCTTTACCTTGCACAGTTGCATTTTCATGATTTTTCAAAGTTCATTTGGATTTCTTTCGTAGAAATGCAAGAGTTGAATATTTCAGTAGTGTTTGGTTGTGCTTTACCTTGTCACAGTTACATTCTCTCGATTTTTCAAAGTTCATTTTGGATTTCTATCATTGAAATGCAAGAGTTGGAATATTTCAGTAGTGTTTTGTTGTGGTTTACCTTGTCACAGTTACATTTTCTTGATTTTTCAAAGTTCATTTTGGATTTCTTTCATTGAAATGCAAGAGTTGGAATATTTCAGTAGTGTTTTGTCGTGGTTTACCTTTTTCACAGTTACATTCTCTCGATTTTTCAAAGCTCATTTTGGATTTCTTTCATTGAAATGCAAGAGTTGGAATATTTCAGTAATGTTTTGTTGTGCTTTACCTTGTCACAGTTACATTCTTTCGATTTTTCAAAGTTCATTTTGGATTTCTTTCATTGAAATGCAAGAGTTGGAATATTTCAGTAGTGTTTTGTTGTGGTTTACCTGTCACAGTTACATTCTCTTGATTTTTCAAAGTTCATTTTGGATTTCTTTCATTGAAATGCAAGAGTTGGAATATTTCAGCAGTGTCTTGTTGTTTTTTACCTTGTCACAGTTACATTCTCTCGATTTTTCAAAGCTCATTTTGGATTTCTTTCATTGAAATGCAAGAGTTGAATATTTCAGATAGTGTAGTTTTATTGTGGTTTACCTTGTCACAGTTACATTCTCTTGATTTTTCAAAGTTCATTTTGGATTTTTTTCATTGAAAAGCAAGAGTTGGAATATTTCAGTATTGTTTTGTTGTGCTTTACCTTGTCACAGTTACATTCTCTCGATTTTTCAAAGCTCATTTTGGATTTCTTTCATTGAAATGCAAGAGTTGGAATATTTCAGTAGTGTTTTGTCGTGGTTTACCTTGTCACAGTTACATTCTCGTGTTTTTTCAAAGTTCATTTTGAATTTCTTTCGTTGAAATGCAAGAGTTGGAAATATTTCAGTAGTGTCCTGTCGTGGTTTACCTTATCACAGTTACATTCTCTTGATTTTTCAAAGTTCATTTTGGATTTCTTTCGTTGAAATGCAAGAGTTGGAATATTTCAGTAGTGTTTTGTCGTGGTTTACCTTGTCTCAGTTACATTCTCTTGATTTTTCAAAGTTCATTTTGGATTTCTTTCATTGAAATGCAAGAGTTGGAATATTTCAGTAGTGTTTTGTCGTGGTTTACCTTGTCACAGTTACATTCTCGTGTTTTTTTCAAAGTTCATTTTGAATTTCTTTCCTTGAAATGCAAGAGTTGGAATATTTCAGTAGTGTCTTTTCGTGGTTTACCTTGTCACAGTTACATTCTCTTGATTTTTCAAAGTTCATTTTGGATTTCATTCGTGAAATGCAAGAGTTGGAATATTTCAGTAGTGTTTTATCGTGGCTTACTTTGTCACAGTTATTTTCTCTTAATTTTTCAAAGTTCATTTTGGATTTCTTTCGTTGAAATGCAAGAGTTGGATTGTTCATTTTGGATTTCTTTCCTTGAAATGCAAGAGTTGGATATTTCAGTAGTGTTTTGTCGTGGTTTACCTTGTCACAGTTACATTCTCTTGATTTTTCAAAGTTCATTTTGAATTTCATTCGTGAAATGCAAGAGTTTGAATATTTCAGTAGTGTTTTATCGTGGCTTACTTGTCACAGTTATTTTCTCTTAATTTTTCAAAGTTCATTTTGGATTTCTTTCGTTGAAATGCAAGAGTTGGATTGTTCATTTTGGATTTCTTTCCTTGAAATGCATGAGTTGGAATATTTCAGTAGTGTTTTGTCGTGGCTTACCTTGTCACAGTTACATTATCTTGATTTTTCAAAGTTCATTTTGAATTTCTTTCATTGAAATGCATGAGTTGGGATATTTCAATTTGTGTTTGTCATGGTTTTACCTTGTCACAGTTACATTCTCTTAATTTTTTCAAAGTTCATTTTGGATTTCTTTCATTGAAATGCATGAGTTGGAATATTTCAGTAGTGTTTTGTCGTGGTTTACCTTGTCACAGTTACATTCACGTTTTTTTTTTTCAAAGTTCATTTTGAATTTCTTTCCTTGAAATGCAAGAGTTGGAATATTTCAGTAGTGTCTTTTTCGTGGTTTACCTTGTCACAGTTACATTCTCTTGATTTTTCAAAGTTCATTTTGGATTTCTTTCGTTGAAATGCAAGAGTTGGATTGTTCATTTTGGATTTCTTTCCTTGAAATGCAAGAGTTGGAATATTTCAGTAATGTTTTGTCGTGGCTTACCTTGTCACAGTTACATTCTCTTGATTTTTCAAAGTTCATTTTGAATTTCTTTCGTGAAATGCAAGAGTTGGAATATTTCAGTAGTGTTTTTATCGTGGCTTACTTTGTCACAGTTATATTCTCTTAATTTTTCAAAGTTCATTTTGGATTTCTTTCCTTGAAATGCAAGAGTTGGAATATTTCAGTAGTGTTTTGTCGTGGTTTTACCTTGTCACAGTTACATTTTCTTGATTTTTCAAAGTTCATTTTTGGATTTCTTTCGTTGAAATGCAAGAGTTGGATTGTTCATTTTGGATTTCTTTCGTTGAAATGCAAGAGTTGGATACTTCAGTAGTGTTTTGTCGTGGTTTACCTTGTCACAGTTACATTCTCTTGATTTTTCAAAGTTCATTTTGGATTTCTTTCATTGAAATGCAAGAGTTGGAATATTTCAGTAGTGTTTTATCGTGGTTTACTTTGTCACAGTTATATTCTCTTAATTTTTCAAAGTTCATTTTGGATTTCTTTCCTTGAAATGCAAGAGTTGGAATATTTCAGTAGTGTTTTATCGTGGCTTACTTTGTCACAGTTATATTCTCTTAATTTTTCAAAGTTCATTTTGATTTTGAAATGCAAGAGTTGGATTGTTCATTTTGGATTTCTTTCCTTGAAATGCAAGAGTTGGAATATTTCAGTAATGTTTTGTCGTGGCTTACCTTGTCACAGTTACATTCTCTTGATTTTTCAAAGTTCATTTTGAATTTCTTTCGTGAAATGCAAGAGTTGGAATATTTCAGTAGTGTTTTATCGTGGCTTACTTTGTCACAGTTTTATTCTCTTAATTTTTCAAAGTTCATTTTGGATTTTTCCTTGAAATGCAAAGTTGGAATATTTCAGTAGTGGTTTTGTCTTTACCGTGTCACAGTTACATTCTCTTGTTTTTCAAGTTAAGTTGTGAATTTTTCAGTTGAAATGTGTTTTGTTGTGCTTTACCTTGTCACAGTTGCATTTTCATGATTTTTCAAAGTTCATTTTGGATTTCTTTCGTTGAAATGCAAGAGTTGGAATATTTCAGTAGTGTTTGGTTGTGCTTTTACCTTGTCACAGTTACATTCTCTCGATTTTTCAAAGTTCATTTTGGATTTCTATCATTGAAATGCAAGAGTTGGAATATTTCAGTAGTGTTTTGTTGTGGTTTACCTTGTCACAGTTACATTTTCTTGATTTTTCAAAGTTCATTTTGGATTTCTTTTCATTGAAATGCAAGAGTTGGAATATTTCAGTAGTGTTTTGTCGTGGTTTACCTTTTCACGGTTACATTCTCTCGATTTTTCAAAGCTCATTTTGGATTTCTTTCATTGAAATGCAAGAGTTGGAATATTTCAGTAGTGTTTTGTTGTGCTTTACCTTGTCACAGTTACATTCTCTCGATTTTTCAAAGTTCATTTTGGATTTCTATCATTGAAATGCAAGAGTTTGAAATATTTCAGTAGTGTTTTGTTGTGGTTTACCTTGTCACAGTTACATTCTCTTGATTTTTCAAAGTTCATTTTGGAATTTTTTTTCATTGAAAGCAAGAGTTGGAATATTTCAGTACTGTCTTTTTGTTGTGCTTTACCTTGTCACAGTTACATTCTCTCGATTTTTTCAAAGCTCATTTTGGATTTCTTTCATTGAAATGCAAGAGTTGGAATATTTCAGTAGTGTCTTTGTCGTGGTTTACCTTGTCACAGTTACATTCTCTTGATTTTTCAAAGTTCATTTTGGATTTCTTTCGTTGAAATGCAAGAGTTGGATTGTTCATTTTGGATTTCTTTCCTTGAAATGCAAGAGTTGGAATATTTCAGTAGTGTTTTGTCGTGGTTTACCTTGTCGCAGTTACATTCTCTTGATTTTTCAAAGCTCATTTTTGATTTCTTTCATTGAAATGCAAGAGTTGGAATATTTCAGTAGTGTTTTATCGTGGCTTTACCTTGTCACAGTTATATTCTCTTAATTTTTCAAAGTTCATTTGGATTTCTTTCGTTGAAATGCAAGAGTTGGATTTTCATTTTGATTTCTTTCCTTGAAATGCAAGAGTTGGAATATTTTCAGTAATGCTGTGGCTTACCTTGTCACAGTTACATTCTCTTGATTTTTCAAAGTTCATTTTGAATTTCTTTCGTGAAATGCAAGAGTTGGAATATTTCAGTAGTGTTTTTTCGTGCTTACTTTGTCACAGTTACATTCTCTTAGATTTTTCAAAGTTCATTTTGGATTTCTTTCATTGAAATGCAAGAGTTGGAATATTTCAGTAGTGTTTTGTCGTGGTTTACCTTGTGTCACAGTTACATTCTCTTGTTTTTCAAAGTAATTGTGAAATTTTTTTGTTGAAATTGTTTTGTGTGCTTTACCTTGACACAGTTGCATTTTCATGATTTTTCAAAGTTCATTTGGAATTTCTTTCGTTGAAATGCAAGAGTTGGAATATTTCAGTAGTGTTTGGTTCGTGCTTTTACCTTGTCACAGTTACATTCTCTTCGATTTTTTAAAGTTCATTTTGGATTTCTTTCATTGAAATGCAAGAGTTGGAATATTTCAGTAGTGTTTTATTGTGGTTTACCTTGTCACAGTTACATTTTCTTTAATTTTTCAAAGTTCATTTTTGGATTTCTTTCGTTGAAATGCATTTCAGTAGTGTTTTGTAGTGGTTTACCTTTTCACGGTTACATTCTTCGATTTTTCAAAACTCATTTTGGATTTCTTTCATTGAAATGCAAGAGTTGGAATATTTCAGTAGTGTTTTGTCGTGGCTTTTACCTTGTCACAGTTACATTCTCTCGATTTTTAAAGTTCATTTTGGATTTCTTTCATTGAAATGCAAGAGTTGGAATATTTCAGTAGTTTTTTGTTGTGGTTTACCTTGTCACAGTTACATTCTCTTGATTTTTCAAAGTTCATTTGGATTTTTTTCATTGAAATGCAAGAGTTGGAATATTTCAGTATTGTTTTGTTGTGCTTTACCTTGTCACAGTTACATTCTCTCGATTTTTCAAAGTTCATTTTGGATTTCTTTCATTGAAATGCAAGAGTTGGAATATTTCAGTAGTGTCTTTTTCGTGGTTTACCTTGTCACAGTTACATTCTCTTGATTTTTCAAAGTTCATTTTCGTTGAAATTTCTTGTTCATTTTGGATTTCTTCCTTGAAATGCAAGAGTTGGAATATTTCAGTAGTGTTTTGTCGTGGTTTACCTTGTCACAGTTACATTCTCTTGATTTTTCAAAGTTCATTTTGGATTTCTTTCGTGAAATGCAAGAGTTGGAATATTTCAGTAGTGTTTTATCGTGGCTTACTTTTACAGTTATTTTGTCAATTTTTAAATTCTCTTGGATTTCTTTCGTTTCAAAGTTCATTTTGGATTTCTTTCCTTGAAATGCAAGAGTTGGAATATTTCAGTAGTGTTTTGTCGTGGCTTACCTTGTCACAGTTACATTCTCTTGATTTTTCAAAGTTCATTTTGGATTTCTTTCTTGAAATGCAAGAGTTGGAATATTTCAGTATGTTTTGTCGTGGCTTACCTTGTCACAGTTACATTCTCTTGATTTTTCAAAGTTCATTTTGATTTCTTTCATTGAAATGCAAGAGTTGGAATATTTCAGTAGTGTTTTCGTCGTGGTTTACCTTGTCACAGTTATATTCTCTTGTTTTTTTCAAAGTTCATTTTGGATTTCTTTCCTTGAAATGCAAGAGTTGGAATATTTCAGTAGTGTTTTTCGTGGTTTACCTTGTCACAGTTACATTCTCTTGATTTTTCAAAGTTCATTTTGGATTTCTTTCGTTGAAATGCAAGAGTTGGATTGTTCATTTTGGATTTCTTTCCTTGAAATGCAAGAGTTGGAATATTTCAGTAGTGTTTTGTCGTGGTTTACCTTGTCACAGTTACATTCTTTGATTTTTCAAAGTTCATTTTGAATTTCTTTCGTGAAATGCAAGAGTTGGAATATTTCAGTAGTGTTTTATCGTGGCTTACTTTGTCACAGTTATATTCTCTTAATTTTTCAAAGTTCATTTTGGATTTCTTTCGTTGAAATGCAAGAGTTGGATTGTTCATTTTGGATTTCTTTCCTTGAAATGCAAGAGTTGGAATATTTCAGTAATGTTTTGTCGTGGCTTACCTTGTCACAGTTACATTCTCTTGATTTTTCAAAGTTCATTTTGAATTTCTTTCGTGAAATGCAAGAGTTGGAATATTTCAGTAGTGTTTTATCGTGGCTTACTTTGTCACAGTTATATTCTCTTAATTTTTCAAAGTTCATTTTGGATTTCTTTCCTTGAAATGCAAGAGTTGGAATATTTCAGTAGTGTTTTGTCGTGGTTTACCGTGTCACAGTTACATTCTCTTGTTTTTCAAAGTTAATTGTGAATTTCTTTTGTTGAAATGTGTTTTGTTGTGCTTTACCTTGACACAGTTGCATTTTCATGATTTTTCAAAGTTCATTTGGAATTCTTTCGTTGAAATGCAAGAGTTGGAATATCTCAGTAGTGTTTGGTTGTGCTTTACTTTGTCACAGTTACATTCTCTCGATTTTTCAAAGTTCATTTTGGATTTCTATAATTGAAATGCAAGAGTTGGAATATTTCAGTAGTGTTTTGTTGTGGTTTACCTTGTCACAGTTACATTTTCTTTATTTTTCAAAGTTCATTTTGGATTTCTTTCATTGAAATGCAAGAGTTGGAATATTTCAGTAGTGTTTTGTCGTGGTTTACCTTTTCACGGTTACATTCTCTCGATTTTTCAAAGCTCATTTTGGATTTCTTTCATTGAAATGCAAGAGTTGGAATATTTCAGTAGTGTTTTTGTTGTGCTTTACCTTGTCACAGTTACATTCTCTCGATTTTTTAAAGTTCATTTTGGATTTCTATCATTGAAATGCAAGAGTTGGAATATTTAAGTAGTGTTTTGTTGTGGTTTACCTTGTCACAGTTACATTCTCTTGATTTTTCAAAGTTCATTTTGGATTTCTTTCATTGAAATGCAAGAGTTGGAATATTTCAGTAGTGTCTTGTTGTGCTTTACCTTGTCACAGTTACATTCTCTCGATTTTTCATAGCTCATTTTGGATTTCTTTCATTGAAATGCAAGAGTTGGAATATTTCAGTAGTGTTTTATTGTGGTTTACCTTGTCACAGTTACATTCTCTTGATTTTTCAAAGTTCATTTTGGATTTTTTTCATTGAAAAGCAAGAGTTGGAATATTTCAGTATTGTTTTGTTGTGCTTTACCTTGTCACAGTTACATTCTCTCGATTTTTCAAAGCTCATTTTGGATTTCTTTCATTGAAATGCAAGAGTTGGAATATTTCAGTAGTGTTTTGTCGTGGTTTACCTTGTCACAGTTACATTCTCGTGTTTTTTCAAAGTTCATTTTGAATTTCTTTCGTTGAAATGCAAGAGTTGGAATATTTCAGTAGTGTCCTGTCGTGGTTTACCTTATCACAGTTACATTCTCTTGATTTTTCAAAGTTCATTTTGGATTTCTTTCGTTGAAATGCAAGAGTTGGAATATTTCAGTAGTGTTTCGTCGTGGTTTACCTTGTCTCAGTTACATTCTTTGATTTTTCAAAGTTCATTTTGGATTTCTTTCCTTGAAATGTAAGAGTTGGAATATTTCAGTAGTGTTTTGTCGTGGTTTACCTTGTCACAGTTACATTCTCTTGATTTTTCAAAGTTCATTTTGAATTTCTTTCGTGAAATGCAAGAGTTGGAATATTTCATTAGTGTTTTTTCGTGGTTTACTTTGTCACAGTTACATTCTCTTAATTTTTCTAAGTTCATTTTGGATTTCTTTCGATGAAATGCAAGAGTTGGAATTATTCAGTAGTGTTTTGTCGTGGTTTACTTTTTGTTGTGCTTACCTTGTCACAGTTACATTCTCTCGACTTTTCAAAGTTCATTTTGGATTTCTTTCATTGAAAAGCAAGAGTTGGAATATTTCAGTATTGTTTTTTGTTGTGCTTTACCTTGTCACAGTTACATTCTCTCGATTTTTCAAAGCTCATTTTGGATTTCTTTCATTGAAATGCAAGAGTTGGAATATTTCAGTAGTGTTTTGTCGTGGTTTACCTTGTCACAGTTACATTCTCATATTTTTTCAAAGTTCATTTTGAATTTCTTTCGTTGAAATGCAAGAGATGGAATATTCCAGTAGTGTCTTGTCGTAGTTATCTTATCATAGTTCCATTCTCTTGATTTTTCAAAGTTCATTTTGGATTTCTTTCGTTGAAATGCAAGAGTTGGAATATTTCAGTAGTGTTTTGTCGTGCTTTACCTTGTCTCAGTTACATTCTCTTGATTTTTCAAAGTTCATTTTGGATTTCTTTCCTTGAAATGCAAGAGTTGGAATATTTCAGTAGTGTTTTGTCGTGGTTTACCTTGTCAAAGTTACATTCTCTTGATTTTTCAAAGTTCATTTGGAAATTTCTTTCGTTGAAATGCAAGAGTTGGAATATTTCAGTAGTGTTTTGTTGTGCTTTACCTTGTCACAGTTACATTCTCTCGATTTTTCAAAGTTAATTTTGGATTTCTTTCATTGAAATGCAAGAGTTGGAATATTTCAGTAGTGTTTTGTTGTGGTTTACCTTATCACAGTTACATTCTCTTGATTTTTCAAAGTTCATTTTGGATCTCTTTCATTGAAATGCAAGAGTTGGAATATTTCAGTAGTGTTTTGTCGTGGTTTACCTTGTCACAGTTACATTCTCTTGATTTTTCAAAGTTCATTTTGGATTTATTTCATTGAAATGCAAGAGTTGGAATATTTCAGTAGTGTTTTGTTGTGGTTTACCTTGTCACAGTTACATTCTTTCGATTTTTCAAAGCTCATTTTGGATTTATCTCATTGAAATGCAAGAGTTGGAATATTTCAGTAGTGTTTTGTTGTGGTTTACCTTGTCACAGTTACATTCTCTTGATTTTTTCAAAGTTCATTTTGGATTTTTTTCATTGAAAAGCAAGAGTTGGAATATTTCAGTAGTTTTTTGTTTTGCTTCACCTTGTCACAGTTACATTCTCTTGATTTTTCAAAGTTCATTTTGGATTTCTTTCGTTGAAATGCAAGAGTTGGAATTTTTCAGTAGTGTTTTGTCGTGGTTTACCTTGCCACAGTTACATTCTCTTGATTTTTCAAAGTTCATTTAGGATTTCTTTCATTGAAATGCAAGAGTTGGAATAGTTCAGTACTGTTTTCTGCAAGAGTTGGAATATTTCAATAGTGTTTTGTCATGGTTTACCTTGTCACAGTTACATTCTCTTGATTTTTTTAAAGTTCATTTTGGATTTCTTTCGTTGAAATGCAAGAGTTGGATTATTTCGGTAGTGTTTTGTCGTGGTTTACCTTATCACAGTTACATTCTCTTGATTTTTCAAAGTTCATTTTGGATCTCTTTCTTTGAAATGCAAGAGTTGGAATATTTCAGTAGTGTTTTGTCATGTTGACCTTGTCACAGTTACATTCTCTTAATTTTCCAAAGTTCATTTTGAATTTCTTTCGTTGAAATGCAAGAGTTGGAAAATTTCAGTAGTGTTTTGTCGTTACATTTACCTTGTCACAGTTACATTCTCTTGATTTTTCAAAGTTCATTTTGAATTTCTTTCGTTGAAATGCAAGAGTTGGAATGTTTCAGTAGTGTTTTGTTGTTGTTTACCTTGTCACAGTTACATTTTCTTGATTTTTCAAAGTTCATTTTGAATTTCTTTCGTTGAACTGCAAGAGTTGGAATATTTCAGTAATGTTTTGTTGTGGTTTACCTTATCACAGTTACATTCTCTTGATTTTTCAAAGTTCATTTTGAATTTCTTTCATTGAAATGCAAGAGTTGGAATATTTCAGTAGTGTTTTGTCGTGGTTTACCTTGTCACAGTTACATTCTCTCTGATTTTTCAAAGTTCATTCTGAATTTCTTTCATTGAAATGCAAGAGTTGGATTATGTCAGTAGTGTTTTTGTCGTGCTTTACCTTGTCACAGTTACATTCTCTTGATTTCTCAAAGTTCATTTTGGATTTCTTTCGTTGAAATGCAAGAGTTGGATTGTTCATTTTGGATTTCTTTCCTTGAAATGCAAGAGTTGGAATATTTCAGTAGTGTTTTGTCGTGGTTTACCTTGTCACAGTTACATTTTCTTGATTTTTCAAAGTTCATTTTGAATTTCTTTCGTGAAATGCAAGAGTTGGAATATTTCAGTAGTGTTTTATCGTGGCTTACTTTGTCACAGTTATATTCTCTTAATTTTTCAAAGTTCATTTTGGATTTCTTTCGTTGAAATGCAAGAGTTGGATTGTTCATTTTGGATTTCTTTCCTTGAAATGCAAGAGTTGGAATATTTCAGTAGTGTTTTGTCGTGGTTTACCTTGTCACAGTTACATTTTCTTGATTTTTCAAAGTTCATTTTGAATTTTCTTTCGTGAAATGCAAGAGTTGGAATATTTCGGTAGTGTTTTATCGTGGCTTACTTTGTCACAGTTATATTCTCTTAATTTTTCAAAGTTCATTTTGGATTTCTTTCGTTGAAATGCAAGAGTTGGAATATTTCAGTAGTGTTTTGTCGTGGTCTACCGTGTCACAGTTACATTCTCTTGTTTTTCAAAGTTCATTGTGGATTTCTTTCGTTGAAATGTGTTTTTGTTGTGCTTTACCTTGACACAGTTGCATTTTCATGATTTTTCAAAGTTCATTTGGAATTTCTTTCGTTGAATTGCAAGAGTTGGAATATTTCAGTAGTGTTTTGTTGTGCTTTACCTTGTCACAGTTATATTCTCTCGATTAAAAAGTAAAAAGTTAGTAAAAGTTGAAATGAGAGAGTAAAAAGTTAATATTTTCATATTGGAGACCCATTCATTTTCTAGACTAAAAATGAAGAGATGTTTTTGGAGCTGTCAGAAACCGCTCTGAAGCATCTTAGCGTACCACTACTAGTGTCGAGCGAACATGCATTTTTGATCTCTGAGTATTTCATGAAAAAGCAGTATGCCCGGACAATGTCCAAACAAGGGGAAAGCACAATTTTTAAACAATAAGCTTTAAGGCTTGAACAACTGATGCTATAATTAACTTTATGATAATAAGCCAAAACTTATCATTTCCATTTTATTTTTTTCTTTAACCTTTAAGTATTCGAGAAATAGCTGTTAAACAGCTGTTTTTTGAATGAAAACAGCGGTTTTTTGTTTTTACCAAATAACAGAACAGAAACAGGAACATGTCTTCTGTTTTCTGTTGGCCTGTTCTGTTTCTGTTCTGTTTCATTCTAACCCTGTTTAATTTTTTTTCTGTTTCTTCAGAAAAACAGAACAGTGCCCATGCTTAGGTACGACGGAATGGGGTTATTATAAAACATATACCAAAAGATAGGCTAAAAACGCTGATACCGAAAATAAAAACGACACTTTAAAACAAGAAAATAATAAGTCTGTTAAATTTGGATCTGAACTTCAGATTTCCCGAAAAGTGCTATTTAGCGAGCAAAAGCCGCAAAAACCGGTTTCAGACGTTGTTTTCCGGTATCCTTTGTGTTGTTTTGACTTCTGTTGTTTTAGTATGAAGACCGAATTGAATGGTATGTTTATTTCTTAGCTATCTCATCAGGTCCAATATTTCAAATTGACCAAATTACAAGCAGACATATTATTGACAAATACCATTGTGGGTAATTTGATGGTAGTGCCCAATGTTGCAAATATTTTTTAGCTAAGCTTTAATCATTTATAGTTTTTAAGATATAGTAGGTAGAATATAGCTACACAGATAGTAATTAAATAAAAGCTCAAATAGGGACAAAATCCTTTTAATAGACAGTATTTCACAAACAGTGATAGAAATTCAAAAAAAATACCAGATATTTCGGTCACTGCATATGTGACCGAAATATCTGGTATTTTTTGTGAATTTCTATCACTGTTTATGAAACACTGTCTATTAAAAGGATTTTATCCCTATTTGAACTTTTATTTATCGTCATGGAAAGGCAGTGTGGTCTCCGAAATTATCTACAGGTAGTAATTAATTAGAGCTATACATAGCTACACAGGTAGTAATTATTTAGAGCTATACAAAGGACTGTATTGTTTAGTCTAGATGCTGCTAGATGGTTGCCTTGATTTTATTTTTTTTTTCATAGAGCTTAGAGTTTGAGTTTCCAGTCTTAATAGTTTCCCATTCTCCTGGCCAACGTCTATCTGCCAACTAAATAGATAAGATAAAATTTTATTCATTATCAATACAAATACAAAAAAAACACTGTGCTAGTCCCCCCACAGGCTCCTTGGCCTGTAATTAGGGGAGTATATACAGAATGCAAACTCAGAGAACAATAGCCAATTACTTACTGAGATAAAAAAAAGAAGAAGAACTAAATTGCTATATGTGATGATATTTCACAAATTCAGCATGTAATCCTGTAAGGGTTTCCTGTACCCTAATGAAATTCCATTCCCACAGTGACAGCTCTGGGAAGCTTGAATGGACAGTCTTTAGGGACAATGAACCCCTACTGCCAACTGTGATGGGAGCAACGGCATCCTGGAGGGGGGGAGGGGAGTTTTTGACCATTTAGTAAAATTTTCATTAAATTGTTATTTATTTGTTATTTATTTTCGTCCATTTCCAAATTTGGTGATTTAGCATGTTGATTTGGTTCGTGTTAATAACCAAATTTTGTAGGTCTTGTAGTTCCATCAAATTTGGTTGTTATTTAACATGTTTATTTGGCTTATCATTTTGTAATATCAGGCTAATTTAAGCTTTTGTAATCACAAAAAAAGTATGAAAAAGAAAACTCAAAGGGAAAAAGATACTTCGTAATGCTAAATTAAAAAATTATGCTGCTTCCTTGCATACTAACATTCACTTTTAGTCACTTATGAGAGAAATGACAGCTCTGAAATCCTAGATTTGAAAATTCTATTCTATTGTGAAATTGACTGTCCTTAATGGTCATCAGAATTTCTTTGTACTTCATGGCATAGCATTACTTTCTAAGGTTATTTTCTTTCCTTACATTTTCGTTCCTTACAATTTTCTTTCATTATTTTCTGAGAAGCAAATACAAAGAAAAATGGATGAACCAGTGGTAAATCCAGTGGCACCAATTAATAAAAATGTAGGGGGGGGGGGGGGGGGCAAGGATTTTTTTTTCGATCTTTTTTAATGAAGATTCCAAAAAACAACATTGAGCAAACATACCTAAAACAGGGGGTAGCGGCGACTTCGCTGATTGGAAAAATCGTCGACTAATCTATCCAAATCCAGTTTCTTTACCTCCTGCTTTTCAACCGCCATTATCATGAGTCTGTCGTTTCCCGTCGTCGATCACAGATAATCCTTCACACACACTAATGCCGAGAAGAATCGTTCATTGCTGCCAGTGATCACAGGCAAAGTAGCAACTAGTTTCATCAGTTTTAGCACTGCAGAATAGGCAACTGGGAGGTCGGATAAGATTTTGATAGCTCGAAGAAGATACATTTTTGAAATATCCCTTTTAGACAGATGCAGCTTTGCAAGAGAAAGCTGGCATTCTATGGCATGGTCATCGACATCGAGCATCCCTTGATAATGACGCATAAGCCTTTCCACTTTCGAAAGCTCGAGAAAATCGGAGCTTGAGGGGTCGAAGGCAGATAAAGCGTCGAGCAGAGGCGTATTTTGCATGAAACGTTGGTCCATCTCACTCGTGAAACGGTCTATTAACTCAAAGTACATAAGTTTACCGTATTCTGATTCAGCTGACTGACTGGTATTGCGTTTACCGGTTGTTGAGTTTGAAAGAAAGTCTTTGAGATGAATGGAAATGGCTTGATTTCTCTTGCTTCGAGCACTGGTTTTAGATTGTGGAGATTTCGATTCCTGAATATTGTGTAAGGCCAAGAATTTGGATATGTTTTTGCTTAAGTTGTTCCATTCGTTATCATGTGCAAGTGCCTTATAAATCAACAAACTTTCGGATTGAAGTTGCTGTGATAAAACAATTTACAATGACTAATACTTTTTCCATTATGTGCAAAGTTGAGACAAAAGACAGTTGATTTTGTCCACTAGTCCTTTTGCCTCACACGCAGCCTCACCGTTGCAACTATCAGAGACTGAGGCAAGCACAGCAACAATACAATCAAATCTTGCCTTCACCTTCGAAATAGAGCGGGCTGCGTAAAACCAGCGAGTCTGGACGGTCCTATCAAGCTCCAAGACTTTTTGCCCACTAATAAACTGGGATTCCATAAATAGCTTGTGTCGAGTGTTGCTGCACGATATAAATGCGTGAAGTCTTTGCACCACAGAAAAAATTCTGAAAGTTTACTGATATCTTTTAGGCAGTCTGTCAAAACCAGTTTAATCTGTGGGCGTGACAATGTACATAAACTGCATGAGGTACCTTCTCCCTAAACTTTTCTTGAACTCTGTTAAATTCCTCACTCATAACGGATGCGCCGTCATAACATTGGGCAATAAACCGCATCAAATCTACACCATACTTTTCTATAGTTTCACAAATCCAGGTGGATAAGCTCTCCGCGTCTAATTTGTGCATGTGATAGCATCCGATTGGTCGCTCCACTACTTTTCCATTTGATATGTACCTGATTAGGATCGCTAATGGTTCTTCTCTAGAGAAGTCTTTTGTCTCGTCGACAAGAATAGCAAAGTAATTAGCTGATTTTACTTCTGGAATAATGTCTTGGCGCAAAGCATTTCCTATCAGTTTAACTGCGTCATTTTGGTACTGATGACTGCAATAGTGACCATATCGGCGCTGTAACTGGGCCTTCAGCTTTTCGTTGCCTTTAGACATTTCCTCCATCAATTCAACCAAATTACCCCGGTTCGCAGATGTTTGTGATTTGTCGTGACCCCTCGAAGGAAGACCCTGGCGGCCAAGAGTAGAAAGGGAGGTGCTACTCCGACGAGAACCACATGGTTTATGGTTTTCTCAGTGAGAATGAAAAAAACAGGAATTTTCTCACATGGAAAAACAGGAATTTTCTCACATTTATGTATGTTTTCATGGATGGTTATGTGTGTTGTTCGATTTATTTGATGTTTTTCATGGATGGTTATGGATGATTTATGGTTTTTGTCATTGAGAATTTGAAAAACAGGAACTTTCTCACATTTATGTCTGTTTTTATGGTTTTTGTCAGTGAGAATGAAAAAACAGGAACTTTGTCACATTTATGGATGTCAACAGCAATTTATGTTCCTGTTTTATGTCTGTTCGTTGTCAGTGAGAATGGACATGCTCGACGCGAATGTTATGAGATTGTTTGACTAACCTAACCTGAGAACTTGATTTACATAATCGGCGGGGAAATTATTGATTCACGAAGGGGGAATTAAGAAACATTATGGTTTCTTTGATCTTTAGGCGAACCTGACCTGAGAACTTGATTTACATAATCGGCGGGGAAATTATTGATTCACGAAGGGGGAATTAAGAAACATTATGGTTTCTTTGATCTTTAGGCGAACCTGACCTGAGAACTTGATTTACATAATCGCTAGGGGAAATTATTGATTCTCACTTGGAAAAACAGGAATTTTCAAGGTCGATTTATTTGCTGTTGTTTGTTCAGGTGTAATGACATGGGATGATTTACATAATCGATGGGGGAATAATGGTTCACGACGGGGGAATTAAGAAACAAACATGGCTTCATTGTTGTTTGGCTAGCCTAACCTGAGAAATTGATTTACATAATCGCTAGGGGAAATTATTGATTCGCGAAGGGAGAATTAAGAAACATTATGGCTTCTTTAATCTTAGGTCTGTGGGATAAACGTTCTTTAGGTCAGAGAGAAAAATTAATATTCTATTTTAAATAGGGCTTCATTGATCTTTAGTGTCAGGAATTATAAATGACATCACTTGTTATCTTGGAATTATGCGGGAGTCTAAAGAGATAGAAATTCTATTTTAAAATACGGCTTCACGGAGCTTTAAGTCGGAGAGATAAATTGATATTCTAACGAAACCATAATAGTTTAGCTAGGAAAATTTATGAGATGAAGAGATTAACGTAGGAAAGGGTTTCCTAGAAATTTGAAATGTGAAAGCACAGAGATGCCAAAAAACAAAAGGAACACACAGAAATTACTTTTAGGGGATTATTTGGGCGAAACTGTTTTAGACAGCTTATGGAACTATTTCGGCGAAACAGTTAGAGACATTTTAAAAGATGATTTAAAAGATGATTTTAGAAGAGGTTTTGAGTGTGGTCGTTATAATACACAAGTTCCATTTGAAAAGTGTTGTGAGGTCCCCTACCCCAACCCCAAAGGGCCCCGATCGCCCTACCCCGATCCAAAGGGTTCCAATCCCCATACCCCAATCCAGAAGGAACCCCCGGTCCCCAAAGGTTCCCAGGGCTCCCACCCGCCCCCCAGACGCTCAAAGGCCCTCCCCGGGCCCCCAAAGGCACATCGAGCTCCCAAAAGACCACCGGGGTCCCAAAGATCTTCACCCGGTCCCCAAATGTCCCCCAGGCTCCCAACTGGCCCCCCAGGACCCCCAAAGGCCCTCCACCGGTCCCCAAAGGTCCCCCAGGCTCCCAAAGGGCCCCCTCCCCTCCCTCTCCCTACCTCTCCTCCCCCCTCCTCACCGTCCCCCCCCCCCCCCCCTCCCCCTCCTCCCAATCCCCCCCTCCCCCCCCCTCCCCTCCTCCTCCCCACCCCTCCCCTCCTCCCCTCCCCTCCCCTCCCCTCCTCCCCTCCCCTGCCCTCCCCTCCTCCCCTCCCCATTTTTTTTAATATTTTTTTTGCATTGAGACACAGAAGGGCACCCCCCCCCCCCGGGCCCCCCCAAAGGGCCCCCGACGCCCCAAAGGCCTGATTTTTCAGAGTCATGGTTTACCATTTTGGATTTCTTTCGTTGAAATGCAAGAGTTGGAATATTTCAGTAGTTCTTTGATGTGGTTTACAGTGTCACAGTTACATTCTCTTGATTTTTCAAAGTTCATTTGAATTTCTTCCGTTGAAATGCAAGAGTTGGAATATTTCAGTAGTGTTTTGATGTGATTTACTTTATCACAGTTACATTCTCTTGATTTTTCAAAGTTCATTTTGAATTTCTTTCGTTGAAATGCAAGAGTTGGAATATTTCAGTAGTGTTTTGTCGTGGTTTACCTTGTCACAGTTACATTCTCTTGATTTTTCAAAGTTCATTTTGAATTTTTTTCATTTAAATGCACGAGTTGGAATATTTCAGTAGTGTTTTGATGTGATTTACTTTATCACAGTTACATTCCCTTGATTTTTCGAAGTTCATTTTGAATTTCTTTCGTTGAAATGCAAGAGTTGGAATATTTCAGTAGTGTTTTGTCGTGGTTTACCTTGTCACAGTTACATTCTCTTGATTTTTCAAAGTTCATTTTGAATTTATTTCATTGAAATGCACGAGTTGGAATATTTCAGTAGTGTTTTGTCATGGTTTACCTTGTCACAGTTACATTCCCTTGATTTTTCAAAGTTCATTTCACAGTTACATTCCCTTGATTTTTCAAAGTTCATTTTCGATTTCCTTCATTGAAATGCAAGAGTTGGAATATTGCAGTAGTGTTTTGCCATGGTTTACCTTGTCACAGTTACATTCTCTTAATTTTTCAAAGTTCATTTGAATTTCTTATGTTGAAAAGCAAGAGTTGGAATATCTCAGTAGTGTTTTTGTTGTGGTTTACCGTGTCACAGTTACATTCTCTTGATTTTTCGAAGTTCATTTGAGTTTCTTTCATTGAAATGCAAGAGTTGGAATATTTCAGTAGTGTTTTGTCATGGTTTACCTTGTCACAGTTACATTTTCTTGATTTTTCAAAGTTCATTTGAGTTTCTTTCGTTGAAATGCAAGAGTTGGAATATTTCAGTAGTGTTTTCTCGTGGTTTACCTTGTCATAGTTACATTTTCTTGATTTTTCAAAGTCCATTTTGGATTTCTTTAATTGAAATACAAGAGTTGGAATATTTCAGTAGCGTTTTTGTCGTGGTTTACCTTGTCACAGTTACATTTCTCTTGATTTTTCAAAGTTTATTTTGGATTTCTTTCGTTGAAATTGCAAGAGTTGGAATATTTCAGTAGCGTTTTGTCGTGGTTTACCTTGTCATAGTTACATTCTCTTGATTTTTTCAAAGTCCATTTTGAATTTCTTTCATTGAAATGCAACAGTGGGATTATTTCAGTAGTGTTTTGTCGTGGTCTACCATGTCACAGTTACATTCCCTTGATTTTTCAAAGTTCATTTTCGATTTCTTTCATTGAAATGCACGAGTTGGAATATTGCTGTAGTTTTTTTGGTGTGGTTTAACTTATCACAGTTACATTCTCTTAATTTTTCAAATTCATTTTGAATTTCTATCGTTGAAATGCAAGAGCTGGAATATTTCAGTAGTGTTTTTGTCGTGGTTTACCTTATCACAGTTACATTCTCTTAATTTTTCAAAGTTCATTTTGAATTTCTTATGTTGAAAAGCAAGAGTTGGAATATTTCAGTAGTGTTTTGTTGTGGTTTACCTTGTCACAGTTACATTCTCTTGATTTTTCAAACTTCATTTTGAGTTTCTTTCATTGAAATGCAAGAGTTGGAATATTTAAGTAGTGTTTTGTTGTGTGGTTTACCTTGTCAAAGTTACATTCTCTTGATTTTTCAAAGTTCATTTTGTGTTTCTTTCATTGAAATGCAAGAGTTGGATTATTTCAGTAGTGTTTGGTCATGGTTTACCTTGTCACAGTTACATTTTCTTGATTTTTCAAAGTTCATGTTGAATTTCTTTCGTTGAAATGCAAGAGTTGGAATATTTCAGTAGTGTTTTCTCGTGGTTTACCTTGTCACAGTTACATTTTCTTGATTTTTCAAAGTCCATTTTGGATTTCTTTCATTGAAATGCAAGAGTTGGAATATTTCAGTAGCGTTTTGTCGTGGTTTACCATGTCACAGTTACATTCTCTTGATTTTTCAAAGTTCATTTTGAATTTCTTTCATTGAAATGCAAGAGTGGGATTATTTCAGTAGTGTTTTGTCATGGTTTACCATGTCACAGTTACATTCCCTTGATTTTTCAAAGTTCATTTTCGATTTCTTTCATTGAAATGCACGATTTCTTTTATTGAAATGAAAGAGTTGGAATATTTCAGTAGTGTTTTGTCGTGGTTTACCTTGTTAGAGTTACATTTTCATGATTTTTCAAAGTTCATTTTGAATTTCTTTCGTTGAAATGCAAGAGTTGGAATATTTCACTAGTGTTTTGTTGTGGTTTACCTTGTCACAGTTACATTTTCTTGATTTTTAAAAGATCATTTCGGTTTTTCTTTCCTTGAAATGCAAGAGTTGGAATATTTCAGTAGTGTTTTGTCACGGTTTACCTTGTCACAGTTACATTCTCTTGATTTTTCAAAGTTCATTTTGGATTTCATTCGTTGAAATGCAACAGTTGGAATATTTCAGGAGCGTTTTGTCGTGGTTTACCTTGTCACAGTTACATTCTCTTGATTTTTCAAAGTTCATTTTGGATTTCTTTCGTTGAAATGCAAGAGTGGGATTATTTCAGTAGTGTTTTGCCATGGTTTACCATGTCACAGTTACATTCTCTTGATTTTTCAAAGTTCATTTTGGATTTCTTTCATTGAAATGCAAGAGTTGGAATATTTTAGTAGTGTTTTGTTGTGGTTTACCTTGTCACACTTACATTCTCATGATTTTTCAAAGTTCATTTTGGATTTCTTTCATTGAAATGCAAGAGTTGGAATATTTCAGTAGTGTCTTGTCGTGGTTTACCTTGTCACACTTACATTCTATAGACATTTTCAAAGTTCATTTGAATTTCTTTCATTGAAATGCATGAGTTGGAATATTTCAGTAGTGTTTTGTTGTGGTTTACCTTGTCACACTTACATTTTCTTGATTTTTCAAAGTTCATTTTGGATTTCTTTCATTGAAATGCAAGAGTTGGAATATTTCAGTAGTGTTTTGTCGTGGTTTACCTTGTCACAGTTACATTCTCTTGATTTTTCAAAGTTCATTTTGGATTTATCTCGTTGAAATGCAAGAGTTGAATTATTTCAGTAGTATTTTGTCATGTTTTACCTTGTCACAGTTACATTCTCTTGATTTTTCAAAGTTTATTTTGAGTTTCTTTCATTGAAATGCAAGAGTTGGAATATTCCAGTAGTGTTTTGTCATGGTTTGCCTTGTCACAGTTACATTCTCTTGATTTTTCAAAGTTCATTTTGAATTTCTTTCGTTGAAATGCAAGAGTTGGATTATTTCAGTAGTGTTTTTTCGTGGTTTACCTAGTCAAAGTTACATTCTTTTGATTTTTCAAAGTTCATTTTGAGTTTCTTTCATTGAAATGCAAGAGTTGGAATATTTCAGTACTGTTTTTGTTGTGGTTTACCTTGTCACAGTTACATTCTCTTGATTTTTCAAAGTTCATTTTGAATTTCATTTATTGAAAAGCAAGAGTTGGAATATTTCAGTAGCGTTTTGTCGTGGTTTACCTTGTCACACTTACATTCTCTTGATTTTTCAAAGTTCATTTTGAATTTCTTTCATTGAAATGCAAGTGGAATTATTTCAGTAGTGTTTTTTTGTAGTTTACCTTGTCACAGTCACATTCCCTTGATTTTTCAAAGTTCCTTTTGGTTTTCTTTCATTGAAATGCAAGAGTTGGAATATTTCAGAAGCGTTTTGTGGTGGCTTACGTTGTCACAGTTATATTCTATTGATTTTTCAAAGTTCATTTTCAATTTCTTTCATTGAAATGCAAGAGTTGGAATATTTCAGTAGTGTTTTGTCGTGGTTTACCTTGTCACAGTTACATTCCCTTGATTTTTCAAAGTTCATTTTGAAAATATCTCGTTGAAATGCAAGAGTTGGAATATTTCAGTAGTATTTTGTCATGGTTTACCTTGTCACACTTACATTCTCACGATTTTTCAAAGTTCATTTTGGTTATCTTTCGTTGAAATGCAAGAGTTGGAATATTTCAGCAGTGTTTTGTCGTGGTTTACCTTGTCACAGTTACATTCTCTTGATTTTTCAAAGTTCATTTTGAATTTCTTTCGTGAAAATGCAAGAGTTGGATTATTTCAGTAGTGTTTTTTCGTGGTTTACCTTGTCATAGTTACATTCTCTTGATTTTTCAAAGTTCATTTTGAGTTTCTTTCATTGAAATGCAAGAGTTGGAATATTTCAGTACTGTTTTGTTGTGGTTTACCTTGTCACAGTTACATTCTCTTGATTTTTCAAAGTTCATTTTGAATTTCATTCATTGAAAAGCAAGAGTTGGAATATTTCAGTAGCGTTTTGTCGCGGTTTACCTTGTCACAGATACATTTTCTTGATTTTTCAAAGTTCATTTTGAATTTCTTTCATTGAAATGCAAGTGGAATTATTTCTGTAGTGTTTTTTGAAGTTTACCAAGTCACAGTTACATTCCCTTGATTTTTCAAAGTTCCTTTTGGTTTTCTTTCATTGAAATGCAAGAGTTGGAATATTTCAGTAGTGTTTTGTCGTGGTTTACCTTGTCACAGTTACATTCTCTTGATTTTTCAAAGTTCATTTGAATTTCTTTAGTTGAAATGCAAGAGTTGGAATATTTCAATAGTATTTTGTGGTGGCTTACCTTGTCACAGTTACATTTTCTTGATTTTTCAAAGTTCATTTTGAATTTCTTTCATTGAAATGCAAGTGGAATTATTTCAGTAGTGTTTTTTGAAGTTTACAAGTCACAGTTACATTCCCTTGATTTTTCAAAGTTCCTTTGGTTTTCTTTCATTGAAATGCAAGAGTTGGAATATTTCAGTAGTGTTTTGTCGTGGTTTACCTTGTCACAGTTACATTCTCTTGATTTTTTCAAAATTCATTTTGAATTTCTTTAGTTGAAATGCAAGAGTTGGAATATTTCAATAGTGTTTTGTGGTGGCTTACCTTGTCACAGTTATATTCTATTTATTTTTCAAAGTTCATTTTCAATTTCTTTCATTGAAATGCAAGAGGTAGAATATTTCACTATTGTTTTCTCGTGGTTTACCTTACCACACTTACATTCTCTTGATTTTTCAAAGATCATTTTGGATTTATTTCGTTGAAATGCAAGAGTTGGAATATTTCAGTAGTGTTTTGCCGTGGTTTACTATGTTAAAGTTACATTCTCTTAATTTTTCAAAGTACATTTTGGATTTCTTTCGTTGAAATGCAAGAGTTGGAATATTTCAGTAGTGTTTTGTCGTGGTTTACTTTGTCACAGTTACATTCTCTTGATTTTTCAAAGTTCATTATGGATTTCTTTCGTTGAAATATGTTTTGTCATGCTTTACCTTGACACAGTTAAATTTTTTTGATTTTTGTTAGGTTAGGTTAGGTTAGGCTAGATCAAATTAGGTTAGGTTAGGTTAAGTTAGGTTAGGTTAGCCTACGTACGCGCGCGTACGTAGGCTAACCTAACCTAACTTAACCTAACCTAACCTAACTTGATCTAGCCTAACCTAACCTAACAAAAATCAAAAAATTTAACTGTGTCAAGGTAAAGCATGACAAAACATATTTCAACGAAAAAAATCCATAATGAACTTTGAAAAATCAAGAGAATGTAACTGTGACAAAGTAAACCACGACAAAACACTACTGAAATATTCCAACTAAATAAATCCAAAATGATCTTTGAAAAATCAAGAGAATGTAAGTGTGGTAAGGTAAACCACGAGAAAACAATAGTGAAATATTCTACCTCTTGCATTTCAATGAAAGAAATTGAAAATGAACTTTGAAAAATCAATAGAATGTAACTGTGACAAGGTAAACCGTGACAAAACACTACTGAAATATTCCAACTCTTGCATTTCAAGGAAAGAAAACCGAAATGATCTTTTAAAAATCAAGAAAATGTAACTGTGACAAGGTAAACCACAACAAAACACTAGTGAAATATTCCAACTCTTGCATTTCAACTAAAGAAATTCAAAATGAACTTTGAAAAATCAAGAGAATGTAACTGTGACAAGGTAAACCACGACAAAGCACTACTGAAATATTCCAACTCTTGCATTTCAATGAAAGAAAACCAAAAGGAACTTTGAAAAATCAAGGGAATGTAACTGTGACTTGGTAAACTTCAAAAAACACTACTGAAATAATTCCACTTGCATTTCAATGAAGAAATTCAAAATGAACTTTGAAAAATCAAGAAAATGTAACTGTGACAAGGTAAGCCACCACAAAACACTATTGAAATATTCCAACTCTTGCATTTCAACTAAAGAAATTCAAAATGAACTTTGAAAAATCAAGAGAATGTAACTGTGACAAGGTAAACCACGACAAAACACTACTGAAATATTCCAACTCTTGCATTTCAATGAAAGAAAACCAAAAGGAACTTTGAAAAATCAAGGGAATGTAACTGTGACTTGGTAAACTTCAAAAAACACTACTGAAATAATTCCACTTGCATTTCAATGAAAGAAATTCAAAATGAACTTTGAAAAATCAAGAAAATGTATCTGTGACAAGGTAAACCGCGACAAAACGCTACTGAAATATTCCAACTCTTTCTTTTCAATGAATGAAATTCAAAATGAACTTTGAAAAATCAAGATAATGTAACTGTGACAAGGTAAACCACAACAAAACAGTACTGAAATATTCCAACTCTTGCATTTCAATGAAAGAAACTCAAAATGAACTTTGAAAAATCAAGAGAATGTAACTATGACAAGGTAAACCACGAAAAAAAAAACACTACTAAAATAATCCAACTCTTGCATTTCAACGAAAGAAATTCAAAATGAACTTTGAAAAATAAAGAGAATGTAACTGTGACAAGGTAAACCACGACAAACACTGCTGAAATATTCAAACTCTTGCATTTCAACGAAAGATAACCAAAATGAACTTTGAAAAATCGTGAGAATGTAAGTGTGACAAGGTAAACCACGACAAAATACTACTGAAATATTCCAACTCTTGCATTTCAACGAGATAAATTCAAAATGAACTTTGAAAAATCAAGGGAATGTAACTGTGACAAGGTAAACCACGACAAAACACTACTGAAATATTCCAACTCTTGCATTTCAATGAAAAGAAATTGAAAATGAACTTTGAAAAATCAATAGAATATAACTGTGACAAGGTAAGCCACCACAAAACGCTTCTGAAATATTCCAACTCTTGCATTTCAACTAAAGAAATTCAAAATGAACTTTGAAAAATCAAGAGAATGTAACTGTGACAAGGTAAACCACGACAAAACACTACTGAAATATTCCAACTCTTGCATTTCAATGAAAGAAAACCAAAAGGAACTTTGAAAAATCAAGGGAATGTAACTGTGACCAGGTAAACTACAAAAAAAAACACTACTGAAATAATTCCACTTGCATTTCAATGAAAGAAATTCAAAATGAACTTTGAAAAATCAAGAGAATGTAAGTGTGACAAGGTAAACCACGACAAAACGCTACTGAAATATTCCAACTCTTGCTTTTCAATGAATGAAATTCAAAATGAACTTTGAAAAATCAAGAGAATGTAACTGTGACAAGGTAAACCACAACAAAACAGTACTGAAATATTCCAACTCTTGCATTTCAATGAAAGAAACTCAAAATGAACTTTGAAAAATCAAGAGAATGTAACTGTGACAAGGTAAACCATGACAAAAACACTACTGGAATATTCCAAATCTTGCATTTCAATGAAAGAAACTCAAAATGAACTTTGAAAAATCAAGAGAATGTAACTGTGACAAGGTAAAACATGACAAAATACTACTGAAATAATTCAACTCTTGCATTTCAACGAGATAAATCCAAAATGAACTTTGAAAAATCAAGAGAATGTAACTGTGACAAGGTAAACCACGACAAAACACTACTGAAATATTCCAACTCTTGCATTTCAATGAAAGAAATCCAAAATAAACTTTGAAAAATCAAGAAAATGTAAGTGTGACAAGGTAAACCACAACAAAACACTACTGAAATATGCCAACTCATGCATTTCAATGAAAGAAATTCAAATGAACTTTGAAAAATCATGAGAATGTAAGTGTGACAAGGTAAACCACAACAAAAACACTACTAAAATATTCTAACTCTTGCATTTCAATGAAAGAAATCCAAAATGAACTTTGAAAAATCAAGAGAATGTAACTGTGACATGGTAAACCATGGCAAAACACTACTGAAATAATCCCACTCTTGCATTTCAACGAAATAAATCCAAAATGAACTTTGAAAAATCAAGAGAATGTAACTGTGACAAGGTAAACCACGACAAAAAGCTACTGAAATATTCCAACTGTTGCATTTCAACGAATGAAATCCAAAATGAACTTTGAAAAATCAAGAGAATGTAACTGTGACAAGGTAAACCGTGACAAAACACTACTGAAATATTCCAACTCTTGCATTTCAAGGAAAGAAAACCGAAATGATCTTTTAAAAATCAAGAAAATGTAACTGTGACAAGGTAAACCACAACAAAACACTAGTGAAATATTCCAACTCTTGCATTTCAACGAAAGAAATTCAAAATGAACTTTGAAAAATCATGAAAATGTAACTCTAACAAGGTAACCAACGACAAAACACTACTGAAATATTCCAACTCTTTCATTTCAATAAAAGAAATTCAAAATGAACTTTGAAAAATCAAGAAAATGTAACTGTGATAAGGTAAACCACAACAAAACACTACTGAAATATTCCAGCTCTTGCGTTCCAACGAAAGAAATTCAAAATGAATTATGAAAAATTAAGAGGATGTAACTGTGACAAGGCAAACCATGACAAAACACTACTGAAATATTCCAACTCTTGCATTTCAACGTGATAAATCCAAAATGAACTTTGAAAAATCAAGAGAATGTAACTGTGACAAGGTAAACCACAACAAAACACTACTGAAATATTCCAACTCCTGCATTTCAATGAAACAAATCCAAAATGAACTTTGAAAAATCAAGAAAATGTAAGTGTGACAAGGTAAACCACAACAAAACACTACTGAAATATTCCAACTCTTGCTTTTCAACATAAAAAATTCAAAATGAACTTTGAAAAATCAAGAGAATGTAACTGTGATAAGGTAAACCAACAACAAAACACTACTGAAATGTTCCAGCTCTTGCATTTAAACGATAGAAATTCAAAATGAATTTTGAAAAATTAAGAGAATGTAACTGTGATAAGGTAAACCACACCAAAAAACTACAGCAATATTCCAACTCGTGCATTTCAATGAAAGAAATCGAAAATGAACTTTGAAAAATCAAGGGAATGTAACTGTGACATGGTAAACCATGACAAAACACTACTGAAATAATCCCACTCTTGCATTTCAATGAAAGAAATTCAAAATGAACTTTGAAAAATCAAGAGAATGTAACTGTGACATGGTAAACCACGACAAAACGCTACTGAAATATTCCAACTCTTGCATTTCAATGAAAGAAATCCAAAATGGACTTTGAAAAATCAAGAAAATATAACTGTGACAAGGTAAACCACGAGAAAACACTACTGAAATATTCCAACTCTTGCATTTCAACGAAAGAAATTCAACATGAACTTTGAAAAATCAAGAAAATGTAACTGTGACAAGGTCCAAACACTACTGAAATAATCCAACTCTTGCATTTCAATGAAAGAAACTCAAAATGAACTTTGAAAAATCAAGAGAATGTAACTTTGACAAGGTAAACCACAACAAAACACTACTGAAATATTCCAACTCTTGCATTTCAATGAAAGAAACTCAAAATGAACTTTGAAAAATCAAGAAAATGTAACTGTGACAAGGTAAACCATGACCAAACACTACTGAAATAATCCAACTCTTGCATTTCAAAGAAAGAAACTCAAAATGAACTTTGAAAAATCAAGAGAATGTAACTGTGACAAGGTAAACCACAACAAAACACTACTGAAATATTCCAACTCTTGCATTTCAATGAAAGAAACTAAAATGAACTTTGAAAAATCAAGAGAATGTAACTGTGACACGGTAAACCACAACAAAACACTACTGAAATATTCCAACTCTTGCTTTTCAACATAAGAAATTCAAATGAACTTTGAAAAATTAAGAGAATGTAACTGTGACAAGGTAAACCATGGGCAAAACACTACTGCAATATTCCAACTCTTGCATTTCAACGAAGGAAATCGAAAATGAACTTTGAAAAATCAAGGGAATGTAACTGTGACAAGGTAAACCATGACAAAACACTACTGAAATATTCCAACTCGTGCATTTCAATGAAAGAAATTCAAAATGAACTTTGAAAAATCAAGAGAATGTAACTGTGACAAGGTAAACCACGACAAAACACTACTGAAATATTCCAACTCTTGCATTTCAACGAAAGAAATTCAAAATGAACTTTGAAAAATCAAGGGAATGTAACTGTGATAAAGTAAATCACATCAAAACACTACTGAAATATTCCAACTCGTGCATTTCAATGAAAGAAATTCAAAATGAACTTTGAAAAATCAAGAGAATGTAACTGTGACAAGGTAAACCACGACAAAACACTACTGAAATATTCCAACTCTTGCATTTCAACGAAAGAAATTCAAAATGAACTTTGAAAAATCAAGAGAATGTAACTGTGATAAAGTAAATCACATCAAAACACTACTGAAATATTCCAACTCTTGCATTTCAACGGAAGAAATTAAAATGAACTTTGAAAAATCAAGAGAATGTAACTGTGACACTGTAAACCACATCAAAGAACTACTGAAATATTCCAACTCTTGCATTTCAACGAAAGAAATCCAAAATGGTAAACCATGACTCTGAAAAATCAGGCCTTTGGGGCGTCGGGGGCCCTTTTGGGGGGGGGCCGGGGGGGGGGGGGTGCCCTTCTGTGTCTCAATGCACAAAAAATATTAAAAAAATGGGGAGGGGAGGGGGAGGGAGGGGAGGAGGGGAGGGGAGGGGGAGGGGGATTGGGGGGGGGAGGAGACGGTGAGGAGGGGGAGGAGAGGTAGGGAGAGGGAGGGGAGGGGGGCCCTTTGGGAGCCTGGGGGACCTTTGGGGACCGGTGGAGGGCCTTTGCGGGTCCTGGGGGGCCAGTTGGGACCCTGGGGGACATTTGGGGACGGGGGGGGTGAAGGCTTTTGGGACCCCGGTGGTCTTTTGGGAGCTCGATGTGCCTTTGGCGGCCCGGGGAGGGCCTTTGAGGGTCTGGAGGGCCGGGTGGGAGCCCTGGGAACCTTTGGGGACCGGGGGTTCCTTCTGGATTGGGGTATGGGGATTGGAACCCTTTGGATCGGGTAGGGCGATCGGGGCCCTTTGGGGTAGGGGTAGGGGACCTCACAACACTGTTCAAATGGAACTTGTGTATTATAACGACCACACTCAAAACCTCTTCTAAAATCATCTTTTAAATCATCTTTTAAAATGTCTCTAACTGTTTCGCCGAAATAATTCCATAAGCTGTCTAAAACCGTTTCGCCCAAATAATCCCCTAAAAGTAATTTCTGTGTGTTCCTTTTGTTTTTTGGCATCTCTGTGCTTTCACATTTCAAATTTCTAGGAAACCCTTTCCTACGTTAATCTCTTCATCTCATAAATTTTCCTAGCTAAACTATTATGGTTTCGTTAGAATATCAATTTATCTCTCCGACTTAAAGCTCCGTGAAGCCGTATTTTAAAATAGAATTTCTATCTCTTTGGACTCCCGCATAATTCCAAGATAACAAGTGATGTCATTTATAATTCCTGACACTAAAGATCAATGAAGCCCTATTTAAAAATAGAATATTAATTTTTCTCTCTGACCTAAAGAACGTTTATCCCACAGACTTAAGATTAAAGAAGCCATAATGTTTCTTAATTCCCCCTTCGTGAATCAATAATTTCCCCTAGCGATTATGTAAATCAATTTCTCAGGTTAGGCTAGCCAAACAACAATGAAGCCATGTTTTTTTCTTAATTCCCCCTTCGTGAACCAATAATTCCCCCATCGATTATGTAAATCATCCCAATGTCATTACACCTGGACAAACAACAGCAAATAAATCGACCTTGAAAATTCCTGTTTTTCCAAGTGAGAATCAATAATTTCCCCTAGCGATTATGTAAATCAAGTTCTCAGGTCAGGTTCGCCTAAAGATCAAAGAAACCATAATGTTTCTTAATTCCCCCTTCGTGAATCAATAATTTCCCCGCCGATTATGTAAATCAAGTTCTCAGGTCAGGTTCGCCTAAAGATCAAAGAAACCATAATGTTTCTTAATTCCCCCTTCGTGAATCAATAATTTCCCCGCCGATTATGTAAATCAAGTTCTCAGGTTAGGTTAGTCAAACAATCTCATAACATTCGCGTCGAGCATGTCCATTCTCACTGACAACGAACAGACATAAAAACAGGAACATAAATTGCTGTTGACATCCATAAATGTGACAAAGTTCCTGTTTTTTCATTCTCACTGACAAAAACCACCATAAAAACAGACATAAATGTGAGAAAGTTCCTGTTTTTTTCAAATTCTCACTGACAAAAACCATAAATCATCCATAACCATCCATGAAAAACATCAAATAAATCGAACAACACGCATAACCATCCATGAAAACATACATAAATGTGAGAAAATTCCTGTTTTTCCATGTGAGAAAATTCCTGTTTTTTCATTCTCACTGAGAAAACGCTAAACCACGTGGTTCTCGTCGGAGTAGCACCCCCCTTTCTACTGCCAAGAAAGCAAATAGCGCGAAAAATTTGCTTCACTTGATCTCTATTTTCCTGAACCTCTTGAGATCTGGATTGAATTAAGGCATTCGATATAGATCTCGAGGTATCAGTACTATTTATTTTAAATTCCGTCCCTGCTCAGTGGCGGATGCAGAGGGGGGCGCGCGCCCCCTAGCGTAGTCTAAAGTATTGTAATTTACTTAATTAACTCAAGTTTGCGTTAATTAAACTTGCTCCTAACGCAAGTTTATCGGATCAACCTATTTTTCACCCCCCCCCCTAAATTTTTTCGGATCAACCTATTTTGCGCGCCCCCCCCCCCCAAAAAAAAAAAAAATCCTATATCCGCCCCTGCCATACTTATATACAATACCTGTGTCTTTCAGAACCATCATGTTGCTTTAATAGAGCAGAACTGTCTTTCCACTTGCAAAATCCTGACTCAATGAATGCCCTTTTTCCAGCAGTATCTCCAGCTTTTAGAGTCCCCGTAGAAAAATGGCGGCAAACAAAACAAAACACGGAATTCAATTTTTTCGAGAGTGTTCAATCCATTCATAAGTCTTATAGTAATTTGCACTGAATTTCCTACCGTTAGAAGTGGAAGCCGGATATGTTGAGCTGGTTTGTCGTGACGCGTCATAGAGATATTTGAGAGAGGTTCTTGACTGCTACTGGAACCCGCAAGGGGTTCAGGGATGCAGACCAAACTTTCATGTTGACCTGAGCCCGTTATTGTTCCGCTTGTTTCCGAAGGGCTGTCACAGGTGGGGGAACTTATCTCCACTAACCCGACACTTTGAGCGCTGTCACTATTGCCAGTTTCTTCATTTTTCTTCCGCATTTTCACCGTAAAAAAAAATCAAAGTTTGTTGTCACTTTTTACTCATAGTTTGATTACGAACTCTTCTCAAGAAACAATAAAGAAATACTTACCAGCTGACGTTTAGTTTTGAATAAACCCTACTCAGAAATCACAATTCCGGTCGAAGATTGGGTAATAAAATAGAGTAGAAACACTTTTAAACATTTCAAGACAAGATTGTCTCCTAACTAATGGCAGAATTAGGGTGGTACAAGAGTGGGAAAGACGGGACATTTCAAAACAAGGTCATCAAAAAGGTGCTATTTAATAGCTGCGCAAAACGATGCACAGGGGCGACAAATAAAAACGACCTGTTAGCCAGTCTCGTTGGTTTAATATAGCACATAACTAAGATAGAAAATGGCTGTGAAATATAAATGAAAGGTCATTTTCAAAGTCTGGAGGGGGGCCATGACCCCCCCTCTGCCCCCCTAATTGATGCCTCTGGGTAAATTCCATAATTTTTTAGGAACTTCATGCAAGAAAATGCTATTTCAGATTGTTCACCTTGTCTGTTTATTAGTAAAAAACAAAAACAAAAGATAGTTTCTAATATTGATTTTTTTTTTTTTAAATCTAGACCCTTCAAACATAATGCTCGGTTTTAAGTCATTTGCTTCTCTAAAATATGTATACAGGCCTTGATGCCTTGCCTCTCGTGCCCTTTTCCGCTTTATTTTGGATGGGAGATGAAGGACAGATACATAGTAACCATTAAATCAACCCTTCCTGCTTGGCCATCCACTATTCAGAAAACTTCGCCATATTGCAAGTGTAAATCATGTGGACAAAAATGTCCATATGCAAATAGAGGTTGCGATATTTTGTGCACTTATTGTGGGAAGTGCTGTGAGGCCGAGGCTGATTCAGACGAGGAATAATTGTACGTGACTTGAAGTGGAGGAATACTAGGAAAAAACCGTAATGAATTTGGGAATGTGAATATTAAATAAATAGTGTTAATTCTGGCTTTGTTTAGTTTCTTTACCTACGTTATTGCTGCCATTTTTCCTAAATAATCGTGTTAGTTTGTTATGAAGACATTATATGGACTCTAGGCATTTCTATCTCGTATTTGAGTGAAAAAACTGTACCTCAAACTTTGTGGAAGATGCATCTTCTTACATGAAACACCAAAATATAATAAAATTTAAAGTTTTTGGATTGTTCTACCCCTCACAAGCAAGTGCCGTTGGTATTTTTCGAATCAGCATGGTCGAATCAAATATATCAGCATTTTTCGAATCAAATATATCTATGACGCGTCATAGAGATATTTGAGAGAGGTTCTTGACTGCGACTGGAACCCGCAAGGGGTTCAGGGATGCAGACCAAACTTTCATGTTGACCTGAGCCCGTTATTGTTCCACTTGTTTCCGAAGGGCTGTCACAGGTGGGGGAAACTTATCTCCACTAACCCGACACTTTGAGCGCTGCCACTATTGCCAGTTTCTTCATTTTTCTTCCGCATTTTCACCGTAAAAAAAAATCAAAGTTTGTTGTCACTTTTTACTCATAGTTTGATTACGAACTCTTCTCAAGAAACAATAAAGAAATACTTACCAGCTGACGTTTAGTTTTGAATAAACCCTACTCAGAAATCACAATTCCGGTCGAAGATTGGGTAATAAAATAGAGTAGAAACACTTTTAAACATTTCAAGACAAGATTGTCTCCTAACTAATGGCAGAATTAGGGTGGTACAAGAGTGGGAAAGACGGGACATTTCAAAACAAGGTCATCAAAAAGGTGCTATTTAATAGCTGCGCAAAACGATGCACAGGGGCGACAAATAAAAACGACCTGTTAGCCAGTCTCGTTGGTTTAATATAGCACAAGTAGTATCCATCTTTTGAATTTGCTTACACATATAGGAAATACTTTGCTTACACATATAGGAAATACTTTGCTTACACATGGAATTTGGGTGAAGCTATAGCAATTTGAAATATCATATGGAATTTGCTTGAAGCTATATACTTTGCGTACGCCCCCGTACCAAACAGGTTTTTCTGGTAGTCCTATTCTACAGGTCATTACATCTTTTCCGAGAGGAACGAGTATAACTTGATTGGTGATGAGGATTTGAATAAAAGGAATAGTTTTCTTTACAATTCATATTAGTAAGAGAATTGAATTCAAAGAGAATAGTTTTTTATTTGAGAGGATATTAGTGGAGAAAAAAAATGAGTGGTGCATTTACACTATTGGAGATTAATGATGGAACCGAAAGCAACAGCAGCAACGATATACGAGTACCTAATGTAGCTGTGGAAATAACTGCTGGCTGTAGACTATGTCTTGAATGGGACACTATGCATGCGAGATACGTGATATCATTAAGCAAATTTAAGCAGGAGGAGCAGCTGTGTTTTGCTGGAAAAGTAAATATTCTCCATATAAATAAACTTCGGTCAGCATTAGATGTCCTATCGAAATATATTGATGAGAACAAAATGCATCAGTGAATATTATTATTGTAATTATGATCAATAAAAAACTGTTTCTAAATCAATGGTATTTTTTCTTTCTATAGTAGACTAGCGTATATTTTCTAGAGTAGAAAAAAAGAAATTCTGTTTAGTCTGAAGTTGATCGTGAGAGAGTTAGGACTAAAAAAAAAAAAAAAATGGATAGATTCGAGAAAGATCGAATCATGAGGAATCTAGTTCTTATGGAAAAACGTTTTAATTCTAGACGATGATTTTCTAGAGTTGTCTATTCAAAGGAAGATATTTTCTCGGGGAATGCTTGTCGATATAATGAAAACTGATTCTCCATCATTAGACTATTGTATGAAGCTTCTACATCGTGGTCCAAATGCATTTACACAATTTATTGATATATTGATCACGACACGACAAAATGATATTGTGGATATGCTTTTAAACATTAGTTTAGAAATTTAGGACTTTTTTTTCATAAGAAAGATGGTGCTCAAGGATGATTTACTCCTCTCTCTCTCTCTCAGACAATTTTTTTGTTGCTAGCTCAGTTTCATTGTGGTAGTGAGAGTGTCAACACATGACAAAATGTTCCATACATGTCCGTTATGTATGTACTCACTGGGCAGCTGGTCATCATGTGAGAATTGCACAATGATTGAGGAGTATGATGAAAAGTGTAGATTATGCAACCCGTGTAAATTGCATAGAGGATATGCTGTACAAATTAAAGGTTGTAATTCCTGTCTTGAAGAGGTGTGTGACTCTCATCCTAGAGGTCACCTATGCTCCAATTGTCATTATGATAAATGTAATCAGTGGGAGAGTACATATCCCGGTATGATTGGAAAGAATCCTAACCGTGATTTTAGTTAATTGGTACGAGATTGGTATCGTCGTGGTTTTAGATTGTTCTGGGAGGAGGAACCGGGTCAACGATTCAACTGTTGGAACAACAAAAGAATATGGTTTCTACGTCATCGTTGTGAAGACACTGGGTGTTATGATTATAAGCCCACTGATTTTTATTTGGCTGTGACGGAATGTGATTCGACACTTGAGGACACTGTTTGTGAAATTGCTTCAAATAGGCAAATTGAAACATGTGAATTCTATAGAATGAATGAGAATAGTATCATTGACTATACAAAGAGATATGACAAGAGTGAAGTCACACTCTACTGTAGAAAATGTGACCCTGACATTGCACTACATCAGGATCAGTACACTGTGAATTCAGATAATCTACCTGCACTAGTTGTTGTCGACAAATACCTAGTAGTAGTGAATGAAATCTAAAGAGTAGAAAAGTCGTTTTATCATGTATATATAATTTTTTATTAATAAACAATTTCACACACATCTTTAGAACATTTTATTCTCAGGGCACTAAAATCAATATTAAATACACTTGTAAGTATATTCTCCACTAGAAAGTCGTTCAATTGAGGTAAGTCAACGTAGATGTTGAGAAACTGTTGCTTACTGCTTGTAGGTGTAGCCACGACATCTGAACATGAAAAAGAGTAGTGCATGAAAGCCACATGTCTTAGTCGTTAAATCCTGTACTCTTCGTTGATTTTGAATAATGGTTTTCCCTCTGCTTTCAATAAAGTTGCTGATGTATGGAGCATAGAATTTATACGATAGGCCAAGAGGATCAAAAAATTCAATATTCTTTACTGTTTGAAAGATGCATAGCCAATGACCGGTCTTCAAAGTCGATGGACTGCTATTACAATGATTAGGGTATTGTTAACACTTGGAATTTTTTCAATGAAGTCCGAGGGTATGCAATAGGACTTGTACTGGGACATGTATGGATCCATACTAAATAAGTTGATTATTTGGTTTTTGTGTTCATGGTGCTAGGTCTAGTAGAACACTGCCGTCGGGCGTGATTTCCCAATAGGTTTCAAATTGACTCAGTGATATTAGCGTGATACTCTCAGTCAGAGCATTGGCAAATGTACACTCTAAACGTACATTCCCTGTTCGTACTATACTCATATCTTGTGTGCCTGACAAGTCCAAAACAATAACCCCATGATTTTTTTGAAAACATTGAATCGGTTATTCCATTTTCAAATAGTTGAGAATCATGATCTAGGGATTGCATGGTCAACTCGTACAAAGTTGTATAGGATTTTTTTGTCAAATGATAGAGTGTACAGTGGAATACCATTCACTTTGCACACGAGGCTAGATAGATCGAAAAAATTAAAATCATGGGGGGATTCAGTCCAGGATCCAACGGCACTGCCACTCTTCACAAAGGCCAAAGCCATTTTGATGGGATTTCTCCATTGATAAATGATGAATCGCTATAGCTACGAGAGCCGGTGGCAATGTGACGTTGATTGGTGATTCTATGAGGGACAAGAAGTTTAATGTTGTTACCATTGGCTCTTAGCTTCTCCACTGCCAATGCAACAGAGCTCATAACTTGTTGTTTTCGGACGTGGAGAATTGCCGATGTGATAATGACATTTGCATCGGGTGCTGCAGGAAGTGTTTTTCTCAAAATGAAATTCGATGGGGCCATCTGTAACTTTATGTCAATCTTGACATTGGGGGGTAGCCATTGGGATATATTGAATATCTCATGATTTAATTTTCCAACTAGATGATACTCCTGGGTCACTGCAGTAGTCAACTCACCGTCAGCATCAACACCTGTTCGATATTCATAGCCCAATGATTGTCCTCTCATCTCTTTGTACGCCTTTGGCGTCATCATCATAAATTGTATGTAGCTTGCATAGTTTGATAAATTATTGCTAGTGCTCACCAATGTTCCATTAATAAATACATTAATTTGTTTGAATAGGTTGTGTAGAATACAGTTTTCATAGGAGAGACCATCACCGGCATTGGAGTTGTATTATCTGACTTTTTCTTCACCACAACATTTAAATCAATAAATGTTGACGACAAATCAATGAAATAGTCTTCATTGGAAAATATTTGAAAGTGTATATTCTCCGAGAGGGGTTGTTGAGGGTGAAATTGTTCATAGTAGCCATACTTGACACTGACATCAACATTTTCAGCATTGAATAGATTCAATGAGGAGCTGATTGATGGATATGATTCCTTGTGGGGGAGATAAGTCATCTTAAGAGAAGAAATCCTTCTTTGACCTAACAATCTTTTTCTTTTTCTTCTTCTGCTGCTTATTGGCCTTCGTTGTTTTATTTCTCAAAGTCCTTGTTGATGTCCTTTGCTTCCTGCCTGGGTGGAGACTGATGAGTGAATGACGTGAACGCATCCTTTTCAATCCCTCCCCATTTTGTCGAGATTTTAATTGTTCACCAACGGCTCTTGCTGAAGATCTAATATTTTACTTAACACTCTCCTTGAAATTCTTGCCCGACCCCCAGTCCTGTAGTGTGGAGGCAGCAAAATTTGATGCAGCAGGTACAAGATATTTTCTGGCAAGGGGTAGTGCAGAACGAAATAGCCTATCAAACCAGCTACCAAGACCATAGCCAGACATTGTAGTACGCCCCTTGTAGTAGTCCAATCCATTGCCTATTTGACGTGGACTCAAAGCGCCAAGATAACAATCGATATCGGGACAGACAAATGGAATTCTTCTATTGTTCATTTTAGGTGATTGTACTGTCGTTGACAATGGGTCGAAAATGACATGTAATCACTGCTAAGCCTTTTGAAATTGCTAGAGAATCACCTAATTCAGTTCTTAGTGTTAACTGACAGAGTTCCAAATAGGAAGTGTTTACGGGAATATACTGAAGATGCTTTATATTGTAGTGATGAACATGTTCTTGATTGGTTTTTTCGTTCAAGAACTCGTAGGAGGGGAACATTTGAATTACCAACCCGAGATGTTTCCACAAATGAAGCGTAGAGAAATATACAAGTGTCCGTGGAGAAGGCAGGTGGGTAGTCAGCAAAAATGAAATTAGAGTTTCCAGCACTTCTACCATTGATTATATTGAGCTTAAAGCCAAGAACATTCTTTAAGTTATCATTGAGAATAATCTTTTCATTGGCAATAGGTGAACTAATGTAGATCTTGCCCTCCTCCTTTGAATAGTTGAAATGAAAAGCTCCTTTTTTACGAGCAGAAATTCTTTTATTGATAGTACGACATAAATCATTCATGCAGGTGAGCTCCTCGTAGGGTAATTCAATATATGGATAATCCATCCAATTGATTTTTTGAATTTGTTCTTGATCACCTGGTGGTGGCGGCCAATCATAGGGTCTAATTTTTATATCATATTTACGATCCTTTCTCAGGATGTCATAGGTATTTTTGAGAATACAGTCGACAAGAGCCACTTCATATGCACCGTCAAATTTGACGGCGGGGGAGAGTTTTGTCCAAAAATCATTTGTCGTATTCAAGTCATTGTAGAGAGGATCGGAAACGTTGGACATGAAAGTTACATAGAAATCATTGGGCATTGTCAATATCTTCAACACCAATCCAAGAATCAAAATCAGAGTTGTATCCTAGCCACCGAACAAGTAACTGTTTCTTACCCCTGCGAGTACGTGTCTTTAATATCTTTTCAATTTGATAGATTTCACTAGCATTTTTAACTTTTTGCAATTCATAGTCATAAAAGCCACCGAGAATCTCTTCATCTTTGTATCACGCAGGCGATAAGTTATGGGTTTAGTGTCTAGGATTTTTGCCACTTTAAAAAGTTCAGTGGACCACAAGTAATTCCCCTTTTCAAAAACATTAGTTGTTCTATTAATTCGAACAGTATCACCAACATTGAATTTATTTTTCTTCTTCTTCTTGACTTTTGATTCATTAGAATATTGTTTAAGAAAGGTGTCAATTGTATTATGATCCGAATGATGAACTTCCGTTGGTGTAGAGTTGGACAATGATCGATGAGGTCGTTGATTATAAATCAACATGATTTTATCTAGATCATGAATAAAATCCGACGTATTTTTCAATGTACAATATCTTGAAATTAAAAGTCGAATAGATCTTATCAATCGTTCGGCCAATGCAGCCTTTATAGGACTGTGACTATGATAGAGCAGTGTACTATATTTCTCTAGTACTTTTGCAACATGAGGATTAACAAATTCACTACCGCGATCCGTTTGAATTTTTTTATATGAATCCTTTTCGAGAATACTTTCAATGACCTGAGCAACTTCAACACCTCTCTTTGATCGCAATGGAATTGCATATGCATAGCGACTAAAAACACTGATTGCAAGTAGAATGTACTTGTACGGTGTATTGTGACGTCTTTGAAGCTCATCTAGAGTCAGGAGATCTGCTTGCATTATATGCAATGGGTAAAAGCCTTTAGTTTTTCGATATTGATTGGCACGAAGTCTATGATTTCTATGCAGAGTGTAACTTGGTTCATTTTGTAGATAGTCTTGTACACTTTTAGTGCGAACACCCGTGACTTTGGAAAGAGTTGTGGGGGAACTTAAACTCCCCGCCTCGCCAATATTTTCATAAACACCTTTCAGAACTTCAGCCATTTTGAACGTAAACACGTTGTGTAACGTCCGCTACCCTTTTGTATACTGGCTGCTGGTGGTGGTGGTGACGTTGACTTGATATGTCTTCGCTTTTGTCTAGCTATCAGTGGTGTGCTAGTATTTTCCAAAATTGATTTAAAATCTTCTTCTTCTTCTTCTTCAAGTTCATATTTTAATGTTGATGATGATGATGCACGTTCATTTAATTTTTTTAGAATTTTTCTATTGCCAATAAGTCTTTTGGGGAAGTTTAATGTATTTAGAAAGTTGTATAGACGAGTGTCAAATGATAATAGTCCTTTACGATTTGTAACCATGTCATACATTAAATCAAGTAGATTATAGCTCTTGCCTTGAATTATAATCCTTTCCCCATTGCTCTCAACTTGAATTTGATCACTTTCCAAGAGATAGATTAGGAGTCGTTTACTTTGTTCACGATATGAGTGGGGCATTAGATTTCCAATTTTCAATACAATTGAATCCAATTCCTCCTTCTTTAATTGTGTTCCAGCAGTAGATTCTTGAGAAGATGATTCTTTTTGGGATCAGCAACAACAGCAGTGGGCTTTGATCGATAGTGTTTGTCCACTCGGCGAAGTGCATCTTGAAGTAAAATCAGTTTTTTATCATCATCAATAGTTTCATTGTCGAGAAATTTACTCAGATTGTCCCTCAAAGTGTTCGACGGGTGAGAGAGCGAGTTCTATTGGAGTCAATTTATAGGGTTTTGCCATCTAGAGAAAACTGTTTACAAGTCCTGCAATTATTGGCAGTAAAAGTGTGAAAAAGCTACCGCCCGCCTGAAGAAGTCGTTTCCTTTTAAAATTCTTTCCTTTCTTTTTAGAGGCCAATGTACGTACAATGGAACGATGTTGCTTTGCCTGTTGCTTAACTACTTCTGGCAGTTGAACATTACCCTCGGTCAAATTTAAAAAAAGTTCAGATATTAGATTAATGAAATCATTGTCAATACCGTGTTTTGAGTATTGCTTTTCAAAGCGGAGGTTTTGAAGTGCTTAGAACTGAAAACAAATGTCTATTTTCATGTAGTTTCTTCAGTGTCATGATAAAGACTAATAAGTCTTTTTAGTGTTCACCGGGAGATATACTGTAATTTCATTGTCGAAAATATCTGTTACTACACGCAGATCCTCGGATGTATTTTGATTAAGATCCAATAGGATATAGCCGTGGGGTTTATTAGTTGCCTGATTGTATGCTGAGAGCAGAAATTTAGGGGCACCTGGATAGATTTTGTTTATTGAGGGTTATTAGCGAGCTAGAATCACGAACAACTCTGTAGAAGATATAGTAGGTTCAGTTCAAAGCAAGTGTTCGCATACATTTGCTCTGATGAAAGAGATTGTGTAGAACCAGAGTAACGGAAATCTGTTCATGATGAGAGCGAACAGTGAACAATTGCAGCATTTGCTGGGACCATTGTTCAATAGATTCAGCCAGATCGTCAATGATCAGCCAAGAGTTTGGTTCAATAATGTTGAAAACATCAAGTCCCTGTATGAACTGTATCTGCACCGATCCCATGGCAGCAGCAATTGCTTTTATTTTATTGTATGACTCCTGCCAAATACTATAGCAATAGTAGATTTTTTTCGGCTTTTCCGCAAACATTTTATCACAATTTTTAATTATTTTAGTTAAGAGTGTTGTTTTGCCCGACATTGAGGGCCCACACAGAAACGATCTGAATGGTGTTTTAAATTGATACATGTTCCTTTCAACAGTTCACCTGGACAACTAACTGTAGACCCTAATTGTCTAATGACTAAATAATTTTTCCCTACTACTACTACTCTTTTCTTCAAGAAGAAGAAGACAAAAGACAAAGACGAATAAAGAATCATATTTTTTCTTTTTATTATATGCACATAAAAAAGTAACAATACATTGAAAAAAATACACTTTTTTAAATTTATTCATAATAAAAAATACAACAACATTTACATGGGGATACACAGAGAAAAAACACTTTTTTTTTGTTTATTTATAGAGAAAAAAAAACATTAAAGTAGAGAGAGAGAGCACTTGAAAAAATACACTTTTTAAAATTTATTTATTATAAAATACAACAACATTTACATAGGTACACACACAGAGAGAAAAAACACTTTTTTTATTTATTTATAGAGAAAAAAAACATTAAATTAGAGAGATGTCACTTGAAAAAAAGAATCTGCTCTAAGTCCAAAAAAAAGATAACTTTGGTGACGGTGCGCCCTCCGCGCTGGCGGCCGCCCCCCCCCTGGGCCGCGAGGCCCCCCCACCCCCCAAAGGCCGCGAGGCCCCCCCCCCCCAAAGGTTTTTAGGAAATAATTTACAGGACTTTATTTAAACCGAGACTTTCCCTGTGGGCAATACATTCGATCCGGTCTGAAGTTAAATAGTGTCCAAGGGGGAGGGTGGTCACACCATCTTGACAAACATAGACCTTGTCGGAAATGGTACTCATGGCTATTTTCTCTACATTTACAGTATAGTTCCTGTAGTTCAATGAACGAATTGCAAACAATTTGGCTCGTGGAATTGAATTTTCAACAATACAATTCCTATAAATGTTCATGTCGAAATTCTTGTCCACCTAGCGCGTGGGTACTCCTTTGCAACGTTCCTGATTTCCTCGTCGTATGTCTGTATAAAGTACACCTTCGGACCTACAAACATACCACGGGAAATCAAGTCGCTACCCGTTTCAGATTTAAAAAATAAAAGCTGATTGGGCGCCCGACGTTTTACTAGCTCAGGGTAAAGACCACCACTCCAATTGGTGTAGTCCATCCGTGAACTGATAATTTCACCGTGCGCCAAATCATCAATTAGATTTGATGTTTTTACTTTGAGCAGTAGAGAATCCGTGTCACCGTAGCAGACCTCTACTTGCCCCTTTTCCGGCCACTGTACCCTAGCCACATTGTAGTAGAATTCCAACATGAGCTTTTTTGAGATCTCCAAGATAGCACTGCCTGCAGCAATATTTTTATTCAGGACAATGCGTCTTTTTTTCCTATTCAAAAGTACCATGTCCGGGCCAATGATTGTAAAGGAAGTGTAATTGGGATCGGCAATAATTCGAGCACATTGTTCTGGATCGGTCACAACGTCACAACGATTCCTATTGCAAACACTCTCACACATGTTGCCGAAAGCCGAATTCAAAATGAGATTATAAATTTCTTTTTCGGCTTTCGTCTGTGCTGCAGAACGTTTGCCGACAAAAGTGTCAACAAACGTTTTCAAATAGGGTTTTTGACTAAACTCGAGTGCTCGGTGAACCTTTGTGACGTTGAAACCATTGTTACACATCCATTTTAACGCTACATGATGTAAAACTATGTTTTTTTTTCGGCAGAAGGTCAGCAATAAGTTTTTTGTTTTGAAGGTGTCCAATGCAATCCGTCCACCTCGACTAAACGCCTATTGCGAGGACTCAAAGAGTCCTTAGTCAAAGGTCTATTGATACATGGGAAAACAAAATCCTTTACTGAATCGTGAAGCCGCGACTGGTATCTCTCCATCAATTTCAAAAAAAACCATCCAACCGGTCCATTCTCCTCAACACTGTTAATGTTGGGGAAATGGGGAGCTTGAGGGTCATTGAGCCATTTATAGTCGCCGCAAGGTAGTGCATAATGGGACATGGCCGAGGGGTAGAGAGAATTCATATCGAGGAAAACTGCATTCAATTTTGTCCCCGTCTTCTCTCCTGTTGGATCGGTTTCCAAGATACGGTCTCCGTGAAAAACAAAACCCCCCCTCATTGACCTCTCGATGAACAGATGCTGATCAATGTCAGTGATTAGCCCAATTTTTTCCCCACTAATTTTCAGGATGAGGTCCATCACTAGATGAGGCGAAGAAAAATAATAACCTAAATCAAGATTAAATTCCTCATAGATTTTATCCGTATTTTTACACATAATGTCTAACAAAGTTAACACTTCACTCGACAAATACAGCTTGCAGTAGTCAAACCCATTTTTACACCCTCCCTCTGCCCAAACTTTTTTAGCAAAACTGTGTATTCCTCGGGGGTGCAACTACGATCGTGAAGACTGTCGTAAAAACGATTCAATACAAGGAATAGTCTCCTCGGCGAATCTCGACATGGAACAATAATAATCATAAGGATAGATGCCCTTGACCGTTAACAAATCATATAAATCATTTGGAAAATTGTTGCTTGAGAAGGGGGAAAGCATTGCAGCCGTCATCGTTTTTCTGCACTTGAATTAATTCGCTCAATGATTGGGGAAAAAACTGTAGGAATCTAAAAAGCGAATTTTATTCGTGTACTCAACGCCGGCTTCAACAAATTTCCACATAATTCCAAAACAAGCAACTTTTCCGCTGATTTAGGTATGATTTTGTACGTAAAGCTGTCTATCACCCATGCATCATCATCCACTGTTCCATTTCTTTGAAGATGTGCCAATGCAGGTAGCACATACTTTAGATCATAGTTAGAGTTATGTATAAAAACCGGTAGAAAAAGTTGTTTGTTTAATTTTTAAATTACACGAATTGTGAGCCCACCCACGAAAGTTACTTTTTCCCGTTGAATTGGGGTCAATAAGGTGATTGTGGTCCTGCACCGCGTCTTTTTGGGCAAGGGCACCCCTACACACCCAGCAAATTGTCCCCTTTTCCAGCGCCAGTTGCTCTTTATCCGACAATGTCATTGGATAATTTGGTATGACGTAATCGTGAAATTACCTTGTTTGTCGTTTTTATTAAAGAAACCAATAACTTTTCCATACTGCCCTCCTCGTCCATAGTAAAAAAAACTCTTCCAATTGCATTTTATTGTTGTTGTCGCGACGGGCGTGTGCGTAGGAACACGCAACTAGTTTGTGTTCCTTGACTATATTTGGCCTTGATGGGTCCGATACCTCAACCAGTCTTGTTTCACAATCCAAATACACTTTATCAGATTGTAGAAGAGAATTTTGAAAATTTTTTAAACTGTAAAGTGTCTTTGCCTTCTGCCGGCATTTCAATTCTCTGATTTCCATGAATTTTGCAATGGTTCATGTGATCTGAGAATGTTCGCTCAGATGTGAATGGGGAAAGGCACATGGGGCAATAGAAACCTTCTCCAAATTTTCTGCCTTGAGATAGGAGTCGACTTATTGCTGTGACGGGGAAAAAATGACCATAAGAATTTACATCTTTGGGAGGTTGGTAAATAACCCATACCCAATTTTTAACATTTTCCACCATCGGTGTCCTCACTGAGTACAAAAACCCCTTTTTTATCCGGTTTTTTTCCCCCCATCTACAAATTCAGTGTCATACTGGAGAACAACCACCCCCACCCCAATATTTTCATTTGCTTTCTCGAATATGCTTATTTCTTTAAAGGACACCGGATACTTTCCCTCTAAACAATCAAAATTTACTTTAGGGAAATTTTTCCCACCGTTGCGAGCAAGTTTGTCAAGATTTTTCATTGATGATTCATTTTCTAATGTCTTATGGGCTGCTGCTAAAAACGCATATTTAAAACATTGTAGTCCCGTTTCAAATCTGAAACCTTGAACTCCTCCTGTAGCCGACAAATCTGGGTGGCATTTTATTTTGTTACCTCGCCCTCCCCTTAAAATAAAGTTTTTTTTTTTTAAATCTACTGAGATTCAGATCCATGCGTTCAATGTATAAAATGGTGGACCCACTCCCCCTCTCATTAAATGTATCCAAAGTTGAAATTAGTTTATTCACCCAGTTGAAAAAGTTGTCTTCAAAATCGTTTAGACCTGGATAGAAAGTCTGGTTGCCTGTCGAAAAATGAAAATAAAAAATGTCCCCAGATGTCCCCTTTTGTAAATAAACTTTTTGATTCACCGATGCTTTAATTCCCCCTCGACCCCCCAATTCTGGATCTGAATCTCAATTTTTGCTCGAATTCTGTCGATATAGCTATGGAGAACTTTCACTGGGTCATTTAAAATAATGCTCGCGTTTTTTCCTCGGGAAGGCTAAAATCTACCCTGTATGTTTGCAAATGGCTTAGAGCAGATTCTAACAAATAAAAATCAGGCAATTCCGGGGACGTAGCACTATTTTCATGTCCTGACCCTGTTTGTTCAGGACTCAATTCACTAATTGTAAAGTTCTCATTAAAAATGTCCCCGGAAAAATGAGCTGCTGCTGTTGTATTACTACTACTATCTATACTATTAAGTGGAATGGTAGAGGAGGGTGACAGGGAATTGTCAATAACACCAGTCCCAGTCTTTTCAATCACATTGGGGGGATGTGACATGAGGTCCCCTAGTACATATTCCAAGGTGTTTGGGGACAATTGATCGAGCCAGCCTGTATTGTCCTCTGATGGAATTTCGTTATGAGGACCCAGTTCAGATTTACTTGTAACATCACCTAAATATTCACGCATGAAACTATCTGCCCACTCTGGGTCCTCAAGCATGTCAATATCGCAAGTTAAGTCCTCCAGGCTGGCCATTTCCCCAAAAACATCGTTAAGGAACCCTCTATGCCACTCCAAATTCTCTAGAACCAGTGTAGGTTCATCCCTGAACTCTGCTGGTGGTGACAGAATTGGTTCTGTAAATATACTTGCTTCATCACTCAATGGTGTCGCTGGTGGTGCTATATTTTTAATCTGTAGAAAAAAAAAGTTTTTATTTCTTATGTAAAATAACCATTTTTTTTATAGTTAATAAACTTTGTCAATTTCTCATAGTCATTGTCCCACCATCATCACCTGAACAATAAAAGAAGAAGAAAAAAAAAGTTACATTGCCTTATGTCTTTCATAATGTCAACTGAACATGTTAATTTTTTTTTTTTTTTTTTTTTTTTTTTTTTTTTTTTTTTTTTTTTTTTTTTTTTTTTATTCAGGAAAATGTAGTTTTATTCTTAGAAGGGTAAGTTAGAACAAGAGAATGATAAAAAAAAAACTAATGGTTTTATTCCAAAATTTTTTTAAAATAAAAATGCAAAATATGGGTCCAATTCGAGTGTTTTGACCCTCTTCATTATAACTCTCAATGAAATTTGACCATCGTTCGACTGACGTGGTATGCTGTATGAACACTTGCTCCTCAGCTTCAGTTAACGGACACGAATCCCATATGTCGGCGGTTGGTGGTGTTACTTTCTCAATAATCCGTATTTTCCTGTGTCTTTTGCCAACGGATTTGTTTGAAGTTGACCTGGGCTAAATAAATGATTGTAAGAGAGAAGAACTTTTTTCTCCATCCATATCAACAATTAAAGTGCAATTAAAATGTTGGGTGGTCCTTTTTAGAGCCCCCCCCCCCTCCCCCTCCCCCCTGGAGAGACCCTCGGGAACCGGGAGCTTCCTTTGAGGTAGGAGGATCGATACCCTTTCGAGTTGGGGGTATCGGACTTCACAACACTGTTCAAATAGAACAGTCTCAAATTCTTTTCTCAAATGCATCTTTTTCAAACGAAAATAATTGCCTGAGTTGGTTCAAAATATTGTTTTCTTCGCATCATTGTGAAACACATAATCGGTGATTATTAAAAGGACTTTCTTCCTGTCACAAGAAGCCCACTTAGAATTCAAAGCAGATTAAAAAGCGATGGGAGATCTGATAAGGAGCGGATGCGTGTAAATGGCTTAGCGCAAAAATACCAGTTTAATAGTGCTTGCCGACTGTGAAATAGCAAATCGTTTTTGTTTTTGCTTTTCAAATAGTTAGTTTTTGTTTTAAAAGGAATTTTGGAATTATTGCATTAGAATGCATCTTGGTTAGAAGTTACAAGGTAAGTTTTTTTTTGTTTTTTTTTTTATAGAAATGCGTGATAAGCATTCCTTTATATACCGCTAATTTGGTTAATGAAAGAAAATGAAATAGTTTAGAAACAAATTTTAAGTTTTACTCATCAAAAGCTATGCGCCTGAGAAAATTTACCTTATTTTTGAAAATAGGGATAGAAAAATATATACACTTACAAGTTCTGGCTGTACATCAGAAGTCCCTGACATGGCTTGAAGAAGAGTGTCCCTCCTATCTTGATCTGATGAGGCTGAGGCATTTATATGAAGCAGCCCATTCCCTTTTCAACTTCCTTCCATCTTGCGTGCAGCTAACACTGGGGTCAGAGGATCCTGCCATTAAAAGATTCGCGGCTATTGGTTGGTCCAGGTCATGTGTAATTCTACCAGCATATTTGATAATAGATGATCTTGCAGCTTGCATTAATGCAGGTTCGCTATATCTTGCTTTCTTTTCAGAAGGGGGTTATTGCACGTATCCGCTTCCTTGAAAAAAAAGACAAAATTTAGCATGTACAAAAATGCATTTTGGGTTTAGAAAATAATTCAGTTTATGTTAGGCATCTAAAGTAGTGTAAAAAACATCTTGATTTCAAAATCAGGGGTTTTCAATTACTTTTTTGAGCAACTGAATCTTAATTTTTCCTTTATTATCAAGATAAAATACTCATTGTTACAAATTTAGATTTTTTAGAATGATTTTCAGCTCTTAAACTAAGGTAAGCAGCATAGATTCTAAATTGTTTTGGTTCTTCTTCTAAAGACTAAAAGCATCATTAGGCTACTATGATCTAAAATATCACTGAAATACATTTTCCAGCAGTACATGGTAACGAACTATAAGTAAGGAACAAATCAGGTTAATAGTAACCGAAACTCTAAAAAGGAAGCTTTTGTAACAATTAATACATTAAAAGAATCAACATTTTATTCTAACCCCAAATTACCGATCGAAAACTAAGCACTTTTTCAAAAACATCCCCAAAAAGGTTAACTGGTCTTGATAAAAATCGCACCGTAAATGCAGACTGGCCTGGAAGTATTTTCAAAAACATCCCTAAAAAAAGCCACTGATCTTGGCAAAAAGGAAGCTTTTGTAACAATTAATACATTAAAAGAATCAACATTTTATTCTAATCCCAAATTACCGATCGAAAGCTAAGCACTTTTTTCAAAAACATCTCTAAAAAGGCCCACTGATCTTGATAAAAATCGCACCGTAAATTTCAGCCTATAAGAGAACTATGTAGAGGTTTCAGCTCCTAAAAACAATAGGCTTCTAAGTGCATAAGTACCCTTAGTTCTAGTGTAAGGAAAGAATTTTCTTCCTTAACTTAATGACAAGACAATTTCTTTTTATTATAATAATGAGAAAATTTTACTCACCAGAAATTGCTTAGAATTATCCATTTTCTATGTAAATATTCACAAAAAATGTCAGTAGTGTTAAGTTGAATAAACTATTCAAAACTGTTGAAGAATCTAATTTGAAACCTGAATATATACAAAAAATAATTGAATATATTGGCAGCTAAAAAAGACACACCGGTTTTTCTGACATGGATTTAACCTAAAAAAAAACTTGTATATCACGAAATAGAAATTCAGTTAATTGTGTCAGAAAAACTTGAATCAAAACAGATTATACCCAACCTGTTTGGTACGGGGGCGTACGCAAAGTATATAGCTTCAAGCAAATTCCATATGATATTTCAAATTGCTATAGCTTCACCCAAATTCCATGTGTAAGCAAAGTATTTCCTATATGTGTAAGCAAAGTATTTCCTATATGTGTAAGCAAATTCAAAAGATGGATACTACTAGCACATAACTAAGATAGAAAATGGCTGTCAAATATAAATGAAAGGTCATTTTCAAAGTCTGGAGGGGGGCCATGATCCCCCCCCCCCCTCTACCCCCCTAATTGATGCCTCTGGGTAAATTCCATAATTTTTTTAGGAACTTCATGCAAGAAAATGCTATTTCAGATTGTTCACCTTGTCTGTTTATTAGTAAAAAACAAAAAACAAAAGATAGTTTCTAATATTGATTTTTTTTTTTTAATCTAGACCCTTCAAACATAATGCTCGGTTTTAAGTCATTTGCTTCTCTAAAATATGTATACAGGCCTTGATGCCTTGCCTCTCGTGCCCTTTTCCGCTTTATTTTGGATGGGAGATGAAGGACAGATACATAGTAACCATTAAATCAACCCTTCCTGCTTGGCCATCCACTATTCAGAAAACTTCGCCATATTGCAAGTGTAAATCATGTGGACAAAAATGTCCATATGCAAATAGAGGTTGCGATATTTTGTGCACTTATTGTGGGAAGTGCTGTGAGGCCGAGGCTGATTCAGACGAGGAATAATTGTACGTGACTTGAAGTGGAGGGATACTAGGAAAAACCGTAATGAATTTGGGAATGTGAATATTAAATAAATAGTGTTAATTCTGGCTTTGTTTAGTTTCTTTACCTACGTTATTGCTGCCATTTTTCCTAAATAATCGTGTTAGTTTGTTATGAAGACATTATATGGACTCTAGGCATTTCTATCTCGTATTTGAGTGAAAAACTGTACCTCAAACTTTGTGGAATATGCATCTTCTTACATGAAACACCAAAATATAATAAAATTTAAAGTTTTGGATTGTTCTACCCCTCACAAGCAAGTGCCGTTGGTATTTTTCGAACCAGCATGGTCGAATCAAATATATCAGCATTTTTCGAATCAAATATCTCTATGACGCGTCATAGAGATATTTGAGAGAGGTTCTTGACTGCTACTGGAACCCGCAAGGGGTTTCAGGGATGCAGACCAAACTTTCATGTTGACCTGAGCCCGTTATTGTTCCGCTTGTTTCCGAAGGGCTGTCACAGGTGGGGGAACTTATCTCCACTAACCCGACACTTTGAGCGCTGCCACTATTGCCAGTTTCTTCATTTTTCTTCCGCATTTTCACCGTAAAAAAAAATCAAAGTTTGTTGTCACTTTTTACTCATAGTTTGATTACGAACTCTTCTCAAGAAACAATAAAGAAATACTTACCAGCTGACGTTTAGTTTTGAATAAACCCTACTCAGAAATCACAATTCCGGTCGAAGATTGGGTAATAAAATGGAGTAGAAACACTTTTATACATTTCAAGACAAGATTGTCTCCTAACTAATGGCAGAATTAGGGTGGTACAAGAATGGGAAAGACGGGACATTTCAAAACAAGGTCATCAAAAAGGTGCTATTTAATAGCTGCGCAAAACGATGCACAGGGGCGACAAATAAAAACGACCAGTTAGCCAGTCTCGTTGGTTTAATATAGCACATAACTAAGATAGAAAATGGCTGTGAAATATAATGAAAGGTCATTTTCAAAGTCTGGAGGGGCCATGACCCCCCCCCTCTGCCCCCCTAATTGATGCCTCTGAGTAAATTCCATAATTTTTTAGGAACTTCATGCAAGAAAATGCTATTTCAGATTGTTCACCTTGTCTGTTTATTAGTAAAAAACAAAAAACAAAAGATAGTTTCTAATATTGATTTTTTTTTTTAATCTAGACCCTTCAAACACAATGCTCGGTTTTAAGTCATTTGCTTCTCTAAAATATGTATACAGGCCTTGATGCCTTGCCTCTCGTGCCCTTTTCCGCTTTATTTTGGATGGGAGATGAAGGACAGATACATAGTAACCATTAAATCAACCCTTCCTGCTTGGCCATCCACTATTCAGAAAACTTCGCCATATTGCAAGTGTAAATCATGTGGACAAAAATGTCCATATGCAAATAGAGGTTGCGATATTTTGTGCACTTATTGTGGGAAGTGCTGTGAGGCCGAGGCTGATTCAGACGAGGAATAATTGTACGTGACTTGAAGTGGAGGGATACTAGGAAAAAACCGTAATGAATTTGGGAATGTGAATATTAAATAAATAGTGTTAATTCTGGCTTTGTTTAGTTTCTTTACCTGCGTTATTGCTGCCATTTTTCCTAAATAATCGTGTTAGTTTGTTATGAAGACATTATATGGACTCTAGGCATTTCTATCTCGTATTTGAGTGAAAAACTGTACCTCAAACTTTGTGGAATATGCATCTTCTTACATGAAACACCAAAATATAATAAAATTTAAAGTTTTGGATTGTTTCTACCCCTCACAAGCAAGTGCCGTTGGTATTTTTCGAACCAGCATGGTCGAATCAAATATATCAGCATTTTTTCGAATCAAATATCTCTATGACGCGTCATAGAGATATTTGAGAGAGGTTCTTGACTGCTACTGGAACCCGCAAGGGGTTCAGGGATGCAGACCAAACTTTCATGTTGACCTGAGCCCGTTATTGTTCCGCTTGTTTCCGAAGGGCTGTCACAGGTGGGGGAACTTATCTCCACTAACCCGACACTTTGAGCGCTGCCACTATTGCCAGTTTCTTCATTTTTCTTCCGCATTTTCACCGTAAAAAAAAATCAAAGTTTGTTGTCGCTTTTTACTCGTAGTTTGATTACGAACTCTTCTCAAGAAACAATAAAGAAATACTTACCAGCTGACGTTTAGTTTTGAATAAACCCTACTCAGAAATCACAATTCCGGTCGAAGATTGGGTAATAAAATGGAGTAGAAACACTTTTATACATTTCAAGACAAGATTGTCTCCTAACTAATGGCAGAATTAGGGTGGTACAAGAATGGGAAAGACGGGACATTTCAAAACAAGGTCATCAAAAAGGTGCTATTTAATAGCTGCGCAAAACGATGCACAGGGGCGACAAATAAAAACGACCAGTTAGCCAGTCTCGTTGGTTTAATATAGCACATAACTAAGATAGAAAATGGCTGTGAAATATAAATGAAAGGTCATTTTCAAAGTCTGGAGGGGGCCATGACCCCCCCCCCCCCCCCTCTGCCCCCCTAATTGATGCCTCTGAGTAAATTCCATAATTTTTTAGGAACTTCATGCAAGAAAATGCTATTTCAGATTGTTCACCTTGTCTGTTTATTAGTAAAAAACAAAAAACAAAAGATAGTTTCTAATATTGATTTTTTTTTTTAATCTAGACCCTTCAAACACAATGCTCGGTTTTAAGTCATTTGCTTCTCTAAAATATGTATACAGGCCTTGATGCCTTGCCTCTCGTGCCCTTTTCCGCTTTATTTTTTGGATGGGAGATGAAGGACAGATACATAGTAACCATTAAATCAACCCTTCCTGCTTGGCCATCCACTATTCAGAAAACTTCGCCATATTGCAAGTGTAAATCATGTGGACAAAAATGTCCATATGCAAATAGAGGTTGCGATATTTTGTGCACTTATTGTGGGAAGTGCTGTGAGGCCGAGGCTGATTCAGACGAGGAATAATTGTACGTGACTTGAAGTGGAGGGATACTAGGAAAAAACCGTAATGAATTTGGGAATGTGAATATTAAATAAATAGTGTTAATTCTGGCTTTGTTTAGTTTCTTTACCTGCGTTATTGCTGCCATTTTTCCTAAATAATCGTGTTAGTTTGTTATGAAGACATTATATGGACTCTAGGCATTTCTATCTCGCATTTGAGTGAAAAACTGTACCTCAAACTTTGTGGAAGATGCATCTTCTTACATGAAACACCAAAATATAATAAAATTTAAAGTTTTGGATTGTTCTACCCCTCACAAGCAAGTGCCGTTGGTATTTTTCGAATCAGCATGGTCGATTTAGGGGCGGGTGGGGGTAGGCTAATTCTTGTTCCTGCCCCATTCCATCGTGGTATGGTTCACATTTTCACCCCTGGCGCCCGGACTAGTGACCAACATTCTCGAAAAATGCAAAATTTTTGTGTTTTTGGACATGCTGAACTTGATAGTACAATGTTCAAGAAGACTACTTCCCTTTTGGTTTTTTTTCCCATACTTTTTTTAAAATTATGTAAAATAAAAAAACTGGTTATTTTCTTGGAGAAGTTTCATCACTTGGCAAACTATCCAAGGTTTCTTTGGAATATATTGTTGGCAAAACTTTCTTGGCGTAAACTTGACCTGGTTCCCATAATTAAAGGTTTGTTATTGTGGTAATCGCGCAATTGATGGCGTATTAGAGTACAATTAATCTAAAAAAAACAAAGTTTTTCCCTGGGAAGTAAAGAGCGAAGTTGAAACTTAAAACGGACAAAAATTATTGCTTCACAGCCTATCTAATATATATCAATCAAACTAGTACAAATAAACCAACTAATTATGTTTCCCTGTGTTTCTAGGATTATAGAAAACTAGCGCTTTACTGAAAACACAAAAATCAAGTATTAACAACATGAATATTGATTTGAGAGTGAAAAGTGGGTATGAAGCATTACAACAATAAACTAATCTATAAAGCTTTTCATAGTCTTGCACCACTTGTGACAACAGTAACTTTCCATATACAACTAAATTATCTGAAAAACATAAGCGTAAAATCAAATATTTTTTTAATAACCGCAAAGTCATTGAACAGCATACAGATTATTGGATTGATTTATCAGGTAGCAATAATATTCAATAGTGCTATAAGCTATAATATCAATAGTGATTAATAAACAATCTTCAAATGTAAGAAATATTCTTTAGTACTACTTGAAATGAAGATCAAATCAAACATAATATGAACTCTGAAAATATGGTTATTTGTCTCTATACAACAGTGAATTTCAAGCTATGATACAAATTCTAAAGCTAGTCAATAGTCCTAATGGTATCAAGTTGGCTTTACTTCGAACTTGTCTACAAAGTAATCATGACATGTCCTTTTTAAAACCAAAGCGACAGCCAGGCATTGAAATGAACCATCGTGCAGAAGTGATACCAAATTAAACGAAAAAAAAAAATAAAGCAACAATCATAAACTGAATTGTTATTTATCTTAAAAGGGATTGATCCTAAAATTGATTGATAACAGTTTTATTCTGTAAAAAGTGTCCTTAATTGGTTTGCTCTTAATGTACCAAAACTTCTATATTATTTTGTGTTTTCAGTAAAGCGCTAGTTTTCTATAATCCTAGAAACACAGGGAAACATAATTAGTTGGTTTATTTGTACTAGTTTGATTGATATATATCAGGTAGGCTGTGAAGCAATAGTTTTTGTCCGTTTTAAGTTTCAACTTCGCTCTTTACTTCCCCTGGAAAAACTTTGTTTTTTTTTTTTAGATTAATCTTTGCTCATTTTGACTCTTTTTTATTTATACGGAATAGTTTATGCTCGTTTTAAGTTTTAATGTCTTCCTTAGTTTCAGTTGAAAACTTATGAAGCTGTTTAAGGGCGCACTTAGAAGCTTATATTTATGCCTAGTCACTTTTTTATAAATTTGACTTGATAGCACATTCCCATAAAGTGCACTTTCCGTTTTTTCCACCCATTTTTAATGAAAAAAGTGCCTTTTTCAATGAAATAACAAAAAAGGTGTTTTTTCAAAACCTTAGCAGGAGCAAAAAATAAGGAGGCAAGGACGTCCCTTTCCCTCAATTACCGCCATTAGAACTAGCCCACAGGCTTCATCGCAGAGTGAAGTTTGAAGGTTTTAATTCAAAAGTGTTGATCAATTAAGCTTTATTTTTGGTGGATTTTTAGTTGAAAAGTTTTTAGTTTTAGTTAATTTTGTTTTCGCAATAATCTTTTACTTTTAAGATGAGTAGAAGATTTATGAAACTTATAAAGGGGGTTTGGAGGGGGGAGTATATGTGAGGGGTTCTTATAAACCTCCAGTTAAAGGCTCTGGACCATAATTGATGCAATGGTACCGTCTTATGCTTCCAAACTCTTCCACTCAATATAGCTTTAAAAGGAGTCTTCCCGGGATATGCTTGGGAAAATGAGTGCATCATATTTGCAAAAAAAGTAGATTATCTAAAAACTAATGATAAAAAGGGACAAACCATGATTAAAAATAAAAAATCCAAGGAGGAATCAAACGCATGATAATCTAATTTGAAGTCCAGCGCTATACCAAGAGATCCACGCCTCTAATAATTTAATTTAATATATTGGTCTTTGTAGGACTTTAATTGCGTAGCTTATTAAGGGGGCCTGGAGGAAGAACCTGCGGGAGATGTTCTTGCAAACCTCGAGTTAAGGGTTTTGGATCATAATTATTACATTTATACCGTTTTATACTTTCAAGATTTTCTACTTAAGAAGTGGCACCAAAAGTGTTGTTTTCAGTGCTATGTCTCACTTACGAATTGTAGAATTGATAAAAACCCGTAGATATGAGCAAAAGTTTTCAAATGAGCCATTAAACATCACTCTAAGAAGTTCTGGTAGCCGCTAGCCCCAGCTTTTCCACTTCAGACATGGCACAAAAAGTGTCGTTTTTTTAGTACAATTTGAAACTTGCAAATAGCGGAACTTATAGGAAGAACGTAAATATGAGCAATATTTTTTTTTTATATGAACTATCAAAAATCTATCTACGATGTTCTGGTTGCCGGCTAGCCCCCCCCCTTGAGAGATGGCATAAAGTGCCCTTTTTTTTTGCGCCATATGGCATTTGCGGATCGTGGATTTTATATAAACCATGCACATATGAGAAATACCTTTCAAATGAGCTCTTAAGCGTCTCTCTATGATGTTCTAGTAACCCGCTAGGCCTGGAAAAAAAAGAAGAAAAAAGGACCGTTTAAAGTTTTTTAGCTTTTAGTCATTATGGGCTGTGGTTCGCTCTTTACTAGGTTGCAGCTACCGCTGCGACCATGATACCAAATAGTCGAGAAGTTTGCTGAATGTACGATCTGAGCAAACCGATTTCATAGCCACAAGGATAAATGACGAGCGACAGAATGCATCGGACTTGTATAATTTAGGCTATATATTTGCGAATTAGGGGGGTGGGGTAAGGTTAGGCTGAATTAGGTTTTTAGCCCCTTTCTGAGATTTATTTTACCCCCTCCCCTTAATGTGCAAATATTTAACCCAAATTATATTATTATACATACTAAAGTAATATATTTTCATCATGTTTAGCATCTTTCATTATAATTAACCTAACAGCCCTTCTTGAGTGTGTTTGTATAATACATAATTAGGCTACCAGTAATTTTTCTTTCAAGAGGGCATAGACTAATGCTACCAATTTTCTGTGTGTTTTTAAGGTAATCGCCGATGGTGGAATTTATAGGAAGGGCGTAGAAAAAGCGTAAATTTGATATGGGGCAGGGGGGCACCTGTCCCCGTCAGAACCACGTTTGCCCCCCCAGACCTCATTTTGCCCCTGGCTGAAATTTCGTTTCTGCAAAAAAAAAAATCTTGTCAAAACTAAGATAAGCCTTCATAATTCAAGCATCCAGAGAAACAGGTTAGTTTTCTTTAGTATATCTTTGCCTCTATGGTAATATATGGCTCATTTTTCCATTTTCACTTGATTTGGAAGAATTGGATCCAACTTTGCCCCTCCCCCCCCAACTTAGCATTTTGACGAAATTACGCCACTCACGTAGATATGAGCAATATCTTTTATATGAGCTTTAAACATCTGTCTAGGCACATGCGATACCAATACGCCCAATAACAATACGCTCACGCCGATACGCGTGATATAAATACGCCCGATACCGATACAGTGTGCAGCCCTTTCTCCAGGGAGTATGGAGGATCGTATCATCACCAAAACCAAAGATGTTTGACCTTTGAACTATGTTGAACAAAATAACTATCTCAAAATTTTGATTGGATGACTTTGGGGGGAGGGGACCTTCAGGGCGGGGGGGGCTAGTTGCCCTCCAATATTTTTGGTCACACAAAACACACACTAGCAAATTTAATTTCCGTTCGAATAAGCTATTATACATCTCTCTGTGATGTTTCTGGTCACCCCCTAGCCCTGCTAGAAAAAAGAAAAAAAAAGGAAAAAAACTGGAGACGCATCAGTGCTACAACAAGGAAAAAGTCATTTTCTTTGTTTTTCAAGTAGGGGGACTATAAATTTCTCTGTGTAAGGGTTTCGACCGTGGTGATTCCAATGGTACACTTTTCATTTTGATCTGACACTATTTTCAAGGGGTTTCAGGCTTTTTTTTTCGAAATTGTCATAAATTTCTTCTCGCAATAAACTTTTACTGTTAAGACGAACCAAAATAATAGTCACAATTCCTCAATTAGTGTCAGATGGCAATTTGTTTCCACTAGGCAGTTTTTTCCTAAACGTGATTTTTGACTTTTGATTCTGACCGTGTTAAAGAGTTTATAGTAAATTCTCCCAACAGACTAATGAGACTTACTAAGGGAGTTGGGAGGGGGAGTATACGGGAAGGGTCCTTGTAAATCACCAATGAAGGGTTTTGGAACATAATTATTACAATGGTACCGTTTTATACTTCAAAGCTTTTCAACTTAAGAAGTGGCACAAAAGGTGCCGTTTTTTGTGCTATTTGGAAGTTACGAATGGCAAAACTGATTTAAATCACGTAGATATGAGCAATAGCTTTCGAATCAGCCATTAAACATCTCTCTAAGAAGTTCTGGCAGTCCACTAACCCCTAGCTTTTCCACTTGGGACATGACATCAATAGTGCCATTTGGCAGTTGCAGGTGGTGGAATTTATAAATAAAACGTAGATATGAGAAATAGCTTTAATGTGAGCTATTAAACATCTGTCTACGATGTTTTTGTAGCCCGCTAGCCCCACCCCTTAAGAAATGGCACATAATGTGCCATTTTTGTGCCATATGGCACTTACAGATGGTGGAATTTATAAAAAGAACACATATGTGAGAAACAGCTTTCTAATGAGCCATTAAGCATCTCTCTATGATGTTCTGGTAAAGCGCTAGCCCTGGAAAAAAAAGAAGAAAAAAAAAGGGAGACAGATCAGTGCTACCCATACAAAACGTGATTTTTCTTGTTTTTCAAGGTTGGGGACTGTAATTTGCCTGAATAAGGTTTTCGACTAAGCTGATTACAATGGTACACTTTTCATTTTGATCTAACGCCATTTTCGAGGGGTTTCAGGCTTTTTTTCGAAATCACCATAAATTTCTTTTCCCAATAAACTTTTATTTTTAATACGAACTGAAACGTTAGTTACCATTCCTGAATCAGTGTCAGATGGAAATTTTTTTTTCACTAGGCAGTTTTTTTCTAAACGTGTTTTTTAACTTGTGGTTACTATGGGCCGTGGTTTGCTCTTTACTAGGTTGCAGCTGCCGCTGCAACCATGACCTTATCAGCTGAGATGCTCCTGTTTCGTGATTTGTATTCCTTTAATCTTTATACAATCAAACGAATAAGTTAATCAAAAATAAATCCTAAGGTTTTCGGATAAAACAACCATTGGGCAAGGATATGAGCATAAGAAAATGATAGACATTCCGAACAGGTATTCTCTGTCGGTCCTCTGCACCGAAAAAGTAAATTTAAAGAAAAGCTTACACAAAGGCACACTAAACACTAAAGATATAGAAGAAGAGGAAGACTAGAGGCCCGTGAAACAGTGATTTTATATTTTCTTGGCTTTAGTCTACTTTTTCTATTTTAAAGGACTATACTTCAAATTAATAAATTAAAAAAACAATTTTCTTCAAATGAAAGTGAAGGGCACCTTTAAAACCTAAAACGAATGCAGGTACTTGTCGGTTATTGGAAAACACACCCAAGAAGTGAAGTTAGGTTAACCCTAATGAAATATAACAAAGCATGATGATAAAATAATACTTTAGTAACAAAATCATGGAAACCTAACCCAACTTACCCCCCCCCCCCCTAATGTGCAAATATATAGCCCAAATTATACAAGTCCAATGCATTCTGTCTAAGTCCAATGCATTGTATCGTCCGTCACTTGTTTTCATAGTTATAAAACCGGTTTTCTGAGATGTAACCTAAGCGTAATTGTTGAATGTGTTTCCAATAACCGACAAGTACCCGAATACAAATTGTTCTACGTATGAGCGGACTGCCCTCTCCTTAAACCCACAGTCAGACGTTTTATAATATTTACTAAAAGTACTTGTGACTGCAGCAAACGTATTTAATGGATAACAACGGGTGTTTCGTTATTGATTCCCTTTTAGAGTATCTGAACGATAATTTATTATTTAAAGCAAATGCACAATAATACGCTCTTCAAGTCATTACGAAAAATACTGCTGTTTCATTCTATTAGCTATTTTGTTTGAGAAGTGCTTGACAAGTGCCTTGGGCTAATGGGATAGAGATGACTGATTTTCAGACACATACCGACAGCACCCAGACTAATTCTAAATTTCGCATTATCAGCGCTTTACTAAAAACAATATGTATATTTTTGAACAGTTTTTTTTCCAATAAACTTCATCAAAAGTTTCTTCCTTCTAAGTTCATTCCTTTCAAATGCATAGAAAATCAACTGGTGAATTCTTTAATGATTTGTCCGTTCATAAAAACTGCAGCAGCAAAACAGACCCATTTCAACTAAACTGGAAATTTGTACTAAGGTATCAGTTTTCCATAATTCCGAATAAAAAAAGAAAAAAAAGATAAATACTAACAAATAAGTGTCATTCTATAATAGTATTAAAGAAAAAAAACAAGTTTTTCTACTGAAAGTAAGGAGCAGCATTAAAACTTAAAACGAACACAAAACATTCCTTATGTGAGGGGGATGCCCCTTCTTCAATACCCCTCTCTTCACAGTGAAGTTTTTAGTACTTAAAAAAAAGTTCTGGTTCAAATTAAACGGTCCTTGTATTTCAGGAATCTTTCTTAAAGGATTGGGACAATAGGTCGAAATTTAGAGTAAAGAGCGGGGTATTGAAGAGGGGGCAGCCCCCCTCATATGCGGAATAATTTCCGTTCGTTTTAAGTTTTAATGTTGTACTTTACTTTCGGTAAAAAAAACTTGTTTTTTTTTTTATTTCTGATCGTTTATGAAATAACCCTAGGATATTCACCTCCCCCTCCGAGAAAAATTCCTTCCCCCTAGGAAATGACCCGAGTATTTAATCCTTGCTGAAAATCCCCCCCCCCAAAAAAAAACTTCTTCCTTACGATTCCGCCTGAAAAATACTCCTTAGCATACTTTCATTTGTAAAGAGACTTGTTTTTATTCGCCCCATGGAGAATTTCTCCCGCGGGAAATCCCCCTGCACATGTAAAAATCCCCCAGAGAATTCCAACTCCGCTGAGAATTTCCCCTGGACATTTCCTCCAGAGCATTTCCACATGTAAAATGGGGTGGCCAACGAGAAAGCAAGACAAATTAAATATATTTTGTATATGAATTTTGGCAAATCCCGTCCTAGTTAAATTTCCCTGGGGAGTTCCCCCCGGAAACTTCCATCCCAATGGAAAATTATCCCCATAAACCCCCCCCCCCCCCTCGAAAAATGTCTGTATACTTCTCAATAACAAATACTATATGTAAACCATGGACCAATTTCATAACTTGCGACCCTTCCTCCGGGGGCTGCGGGGGTCATGTCACCCCCAAAGACATAGTTATTGGACCTTTGAAGTATACTGAACAAATGGCTATTTAAAATTTTGATCAGATGACTTTGGAAAAACGGCGTGGGAGGGGGATAGTTGTCCTCCAATTTTTCTGGTCACTTAAACAGGATACTAGAACTTTTAATTTCCGTTCATATGAGCCCTCTTCCGATCTTCTAGGACTATTGGTTTCATACGATCACCCCTGGGAAGAACAAAGAAAAAAACAACAAATGAACAAAAAGCACGCATCCAAAACTCTCAAACTCTCTAAAAATCCAAAACACGCATCAAAACTCTACAGTAGATTTCTCGAATACGCTAAATTTTATGATGCAATTTTCGATATGATTTCTTGAATTCTGAATTTTTTTTTCGTTTACTGTTGGTCCGAGTACCTCCTTACTTATAGCTTGCTATCACGAACTATTCGAAAACTAAATTGAAAGTCATAATTATATTTAGTCTAAGGAATTGTTTATTTCTTCTCTGTAAACTTGACAATGATTTTTTTTGTTAAGTGTGTTTATTCAAATAAAACACAGAGCCCAAATAATAATCTAGCCTTAAGAGGTGTGTGGGGGTGGTAACCCTGTTCTCCTTTGTGGCGATTTTTGTTTATTTACGTGTACTTGACTACCTATTTTAGTTTTGTTTGTTTTTATTTCATATATTCGTTCGTTGTGGTTTCTGCTCGTTTTAAGGTTGACTTACTATAACTACTTCATTTCTGTTCGTTTTAGGTTTTAACATTGTTCTCTGCTTTTCTTTGAAAAAGTTTTTTTTCTGGTAATGATGATCCTTAATGCTTAAATCAACGGCGAAATATTGCAATATTTTGCAGATTCATGCATAAACTTGGACACAAAAAAGGTTCAAAAATATAGTATATCTTATTCTTAATGCTGTAACTTTCCAAAAAATACCAAAAAAACTTTTCTATAAGAGGAAAAAGTCATGAAACTATTGTAATGCAAGTTGGAAAGTGATGAATGTTTTAGTCATAATTTCCTAGAATACCCACTGTACTACGTCAATCAACAAATTTTCCTATTTGTGAATATTTTCCGGGTTATTTCTTGTTTTTAGTCTTTTCATGATCAACAGAAAAAGTAACAAAATCAATCATTTAGTTCTCCTGACAAACCTAGAAATATTCGACTCCCAGGACTCACTTGATACCACCAACGTCTATCAAAACATCTTCAAAACACAAAAATTAAACAGACTATCTTCACAATTTTAACAGAGATCAAAAAGTGATCCTGTATGCTCTTCTACCCTTTTTGTTGCGTTGATGGTTTGTTCTTTGTATTGTAGATACTGAATGTTTTCTTACATACAAAACTTCTGTTTCAATAAAAGTCAGCCCAACTATGCTACACCCACATATTTTTTCCAAATGAGAAAATTTTGGTAAAATCTACAAGGCTTGCACTTGCAAAGGAAAGTAGTCCAAGATGTTGTTGGTTGCAAGTTGCAAACACAAATTTTAGTCCTTGGAGTGGCAATTAACCTAAAATAATATTGCGGACTTTCTCTGCCCAACAATCAAAAACATGTATCAATTATTCAAGTTTAATTAAAAAAATATAAAAAAGGGAACTATTCTCTCATTTCCCCTTCTTCTCCACCTTCATCAGCGCCTTTGATGTAGAGAATGTTGTTACACCGGATAAGAACTTGACCAATTGCAGTGGAAATCCCTTTTCAAACTCTTCACATCCTTCCATCTGCAAATTAAAGACAAGAAGTATGTTTAGCCTGGTTTAGCACACCAGATTACTCATCCATTAAACAAGATTGTTGAAATGAAACTTAACAGAGCAGAAGAGACACTGAATAAAAAAAAAATGAAAGATAATGAAAGCCACAATAAATGAAAGACTTTACAAATTAGATTGGGCTAGAATTATCTGCTTAGCGATTAACTTAGCTTGCCTTCTGACTTGATTTTCATTATTAACGTGGTCAGATGATCTTGGTTTAAAAATAGGAAAATATTATTTGATTCTCTTAGTATTAAGTTATCGTAAATTTGGTTTACAGGAATACCTCCAGTATCTCTATTTAAAACAAGGTCTCTATTTATGTGTTTTTTAATTTCGATTGCCCCCTAAAAAATTGGAGTAAACCATTTACTGTGGGAATTCAAATTGTCTCGTCAAAAAGAACTAAATTATTTGGATGTTCAAAAACGCAGAGGGCCAAGGCACAATCAAAACCCATCATTTTTAATCTCATATTTTAGAGATTTGTCTACTGAAAACTTGTGTTCACGTCGTCTTCTCCTTAGCTATTGATGGGTTCTGCCAACATAAAACTTCCCACAAGAACACGGGTCAGTGAAGGGTCTCTGTGCAGGGCCAGTTTAATCTTTCCCAGAATTGAAAGATTTCAATCTTTAGTTCATTAAGAAACAGAAAGCTTATGCTTCATAAAAAAAATAATATTCATAATTGTCGCTTCTATCTATAATACTCTTTTTTCTTTCTGCTTCTTTCTGTCTCCTGGCTAAAATTACTCTCTTTTTCTTGGTTATTTATTTTATTATATTTTCTCTTTTTTGTCCAACGTCATGTATAAGCAAATGCGGTCTTAGGACATATTAGTAAACAAGGAATAAATGTGTATTTAAGGCCATGCTCAGAATGTAATGAATCTTATGCATATAAGTGCATAGCATCAGGTTAAAGATAAACATGCAGCTCAAATTTATGCATTTTAATTTTTTTTTTTAATATCAAGTAATTCTAAAAAAGTCTTACCTCAACTAGAAATAGTCTAGCATTACTAGCAAACTTGAATGTATCTTGAGCAATGTTACTATCTACATTTGTAAACTTTTTTTTGTACCTTTCCCAAATACTGCAGTTCTCTGAAACAATAGTACTTTTTGGTATGATAATTATTTTCAAACAGGTTCAGATTTCAATACGCATTTCCGTTTTTTGGATTTTTGAAACACTTTAAAAAGATCAGAGCATACAAAACGACGTTATTTTAACATGTTGGAGACACTATTTGAGACAAAAGAAGTTAAATATTAGTGGTAATTATCATGTAGAAGAAGAAGGATTTATTGAAAAAAAACATATCAACAAAAAATTATTGCTGCCTCCCCTAAAAAGCAAAGCTTGTCCGTGGGGGAGGTAGAGAAAACAAAATCCTTAAAACAAAGAATACTTGGCCACCGACACCACTATTACCATCACACTAAACAATAAATACAAAATAATATCATATGTTATACTTCCTCTGGGAACATCATATCAACAAAACCCCCACAATAAATAAATCAATTAATCAGTCAAAACTCATATTCAGCAAAAAGCAGTTCCTTAATGATTTTTCTAAAAATATTGGGGTCACCAATAGTCTTAATATCACTATTCAAACTATTCCATTTCCGCGTACCTCTATAAAAAACAGAAAACATGAACGGGAAGATATACCTCTAGGTACACAGAAGTCTGCGCTACCCCTTGTATCATGAGAATGAACAGTAGACCTAATGGACAATAAATCACCAAAACAACGAGGCTGAACATCCTGCTGCAGCCCAAAAAATAAACCACAATACATAGAACTCACGAAGGCCTGCAGCCGGCAAAATTTTTAAAGTTGGGTAAATTTTCTCTAACAGACATACGTGGAGATATACCGGCTAAAATTCTTACTGCATGATTTTGTAGAACTCTTATTGGTTTTAGGGTAGAAGAAAAAGTAGAGAGCCAAATACTTGAACAATAAAGTATATACGGGTGTATTAAAGAAAAATAAAGATGGCGAAGGACAGACTTGGGAAAACAATGTTGGAGTTTCTTCATTATACCGAGATTTCTTGCCAGAATTTTGCTAGTTAAAGTAACATGTTCCTTAAAAGATAGAGTTTCATCTATTACAATCCCAAGGTATTTAAAAGACGCAGTCCGTTTTATAACGCCATTGGGCATATCTAATTCCTTGATCCATGGGTAAAAGTTTGATGATCGCGAGAAAATAATAAAGTTAGACTTAGCCATGTTAATCCTTAATTTATTTACCCTCAGCCATGCTGTAATTCTATTAACTGATTCCTTCATGGAAATCTGCAGCAGCTCCGCTGTCTTAGCTGTGCTAAAGGCTGTTGTGTCATCAGCAAAAGTGAAACTGTTTCATTAGTCGGGTTTACCGTTAGTTCATTTATTCTATAGCAAAAATTATTTAGACAATTTGGTAAATCATTAATAAATATCAAGAATAATATAGGACCGAGAACTGATCCTTGCGGAACACCTATTTCAATACGCTTTTTTTTTTCGGAAGAAGTATCATTTAGTTGGACATACTGATAACGATTACTTAAAAAACTTCTTAAAAAATTTAATGATTTACCCCTCAAACCATACACCTCACACTTCTTAAGTAGAAAGTTCATGATCCACAGTATCGAAAGCTTTCATCAGATCTAAAAATATAGCACCTATTTTGAAACCCTTTTTATCTAATACATCATTAATAATAGTTGTCAAATAAATCATCGCCTGTTCCGTTGTCCTTTTTCTACGGAACCCAAATTGTGTCTCTACCAGTAACTTATGATCCTCCAAAAAACTCATCATTCTAATACTAAAACACTTCTCTAAAACACGGGAAATAATGGGTAAAATAGATATCGGTCTATAGTTTCCTGGGTCATTTTGAATACCACCCTTATGAATTGGGGTTATACGGGCAACTTTAAAACAGTCTGGGAATTTTCCTTGACGAAAACACTCATTAATTAACCCACATAAAACTTCAGCTATAACAGGAAAAATACATTTAAGTGTTTTTAGAGTAATATGATCGCTACCAGATGAATTACTAACGCAACCCATAAATAATTTTTTTAATTTCATCAACTGTTAGAAGTCTAAGGTGAAGACACATCAATGGGGTCCCTCAGTAAGGACTCGGACGTTGGGTCACCACTATCAGGCACAACTGACATAGCTAAATCCAGACCAATATTCGAAAAATAACTCTGAAATTCATTGCATATGTCCTTTTCAGAATTCAAAGTCTTTCCCATTACACTAACTAATTCATCAGGTACACTATTTATTTTTAATCCAATCACTTCTTTTATTAGTCCCCAGGTTTTCTTAGGGCATCCTTCGACCTCCTTAAACTTTTTCTCAAAATATTTCTTTTTTTTCATTTCTTAAAATTGTATTCAACCTATTTCGATAAATTTTATATAATTGCTTATTTTCTTGTGTCGGGTTAATTATTTGAGCTCTAAACAATTTATCTCTTACATTTATTTGCTTCAAAATCACAGGACCAATCCAAGGTTTTTTACTTGAGTGCTTTCTATTAAACGGTTTCAATATGACTACTTGACTTATCAAACTCTGCAACTTTTTCATAAAATAAAACAAACTTTGAATTGCGTCCTGAACTTCGCCTAGAACATCGTACCAATCCACCTTTTCTATATCCTTTTTAAGTTTTACCATCGCACTTTTACTGATCACTGGAATCCTTGATTTTTTGCCTTTAACCACCTTCGTGACAGTTCTAAAGCTAGCTGAAACTCCAAAGTGGTCAGATACATCGTTGATAAGGACCCTGGGAAGACTCAAGGGTACATTAGAAGGATGTTATCCAGAAGCTTAGCTGATGTTCCCGTAATTCTTGTAGGGATATTTATACAAGATGAAACCCATTGGATAAACTTCTATTAATAAATTCAGTGCTAGCAGATGACTGATCAATAAGGTCAATATTAAAATCCCCCATAATAAAACATGGCATAGAGTTAATCGGAAGTTTCATTAATTGTTCTTCAAATAGGTCCATAAAGTCTTGGAGCAGGCTCTGTGGAGGTCTATATACTACAACAATACAAAAATTCAAATTCTCTCTAGTTATATGTAAAACAAAACACTCGCAAACTTTCTCTATATATTGTAAGATCTTCTCTTATTGAAACCTTATAATCAGCCTGAATGTAAGCTGCTAGGCCTCCATGTTGGTAATACTCGCGATTCCTTACATATAAATTATACCCAGGGATATGTAGTAATTGCGAGTTATTATCATTTAACCACGTTTCAGTTAAAGCGATCACCTGAAAGACATTAGTATTTATTAATTCCGATAAAAAATTATGCGCAGAATTCAATCCCTGACAATTCAAATGAAAAAATGTTAAGGCCAAAATGGCCCCTATCACAATACAAGGGTAGTGCTTCTTCTTCTTAAAAATATACCTTGATGGTTCATTTGTGAAAATCTCAGTGGCATTAATATCTAAATTTCTATTTATCCTTTGATTAAACTGGCTGGAAAAATCAACCCTTCGACTTTCAAGTTGCAGGACATTGCTGTTCCCAGGAGGAAAAACGATATCTCTAACCATCATCAATAAAAGTTAATGTATGTGACGGTATAGGGTGGCGGTGGCGAAAAAAATCATTATCTACTAAACATATACCTAGACCTAGATAAATACAAAAAAAAAATAACAAAATATATTCCGGCAAAGCGGACGTACAATTTAAAAAAGCACATTATTGCAAGCTTCATGGCACAAAGCAAAACCATTCAAAAAAAGACATCAGCCCGCTACCACCCACTCAAAATAATTTCACATTAACAAACATTTTAAATTATTTACTCAAAAAAAAATTATCATTAACCCAAACATTTCAAATTCATCACTATCAACTTTTCCATATCTATTTGATTAAACCAAGTGAAAAAGAAAAGATAATTAACCAATAAGTAAACTAAACACATTCAATAAAACACTCATTTTTTAGCACCTCTGGAAGCTGTGGAGGGAGGAGGCTTATGTGCTAGTTCCTCAATCCATTCATCACACGTAAACTTCACTTTCGTACCACCCGGACGTTCAAACTGAAGATATGGTGGAACTGTGTTTGATACCCATGAAATTATACCCATCGTTTTAAGACACAATTTTTTTTCATATAGTTTTTTTTCTGCCTCTCTCACAGAAAATGGGGCATCATCACTCACATAAATGTTTTCCCTGGTTTGCTATATTTCTTCCTTTAAGCTTCTTCCCATTTTTAAGGATTTCAATCTTGTTTCCACGGTTTTTTACATTAACCTTAAAATATTTCTTATCCTTTTTTATTGCAACAACTGAAAAATGGGGTATCACTGGTAAATTTAGTCCATCCGTACATATCTCGGTAAACATACGTTTGGCTTGATCTTCATCCTCACAGACTGCATTCCATACAACCAAATTATTTTCGTTAGGCTGATACTCTGCAGCCATAAGCCTATCATTTTCTACTACAATGAATCGCTGTTCAATTGATTGGACTGAGCTATGAGTTTTTCACGCATAATGTTCATCATCTTTGCAAATTCCTCTGATAGGGTCATTAACGAAACCTGAGTTGTCACTGGCTTCCGAATATCCGGATTTCCTGACGTATTTGGGGTACTTGTGGCAATATCCTCGCTAGAATCAATATCTGGACGACTCCTTTTATTTTTTTTTTCTTGCCCATCTTAACTTAGTAATAGCTAAAATTGACTTACTGGCAAAAGAAGAAGCCACCAGTCCTAAATCAGTCCTTTTTTTCCCCACTGTACTATTCCTTTAATCTCATATCACGAATAATTTGAGCCTTAAATCACTTTGGAGGAATAACAGCTAATCATTTCCGTTGTTGAGTTTTATTTAGGAAAGGCTTGTATTTTCAGATTGTACAAAGTTTTCATTATATCACAGCATGCAGATAATTTAGCAATAATCCATCGTCATTCATTTCATTACGTGATTCATAGAGTGGGCGATAGCAAGCAATACGGTCTTAACCGGTTGAGCAATGAATCATGAATGAACAATGCTTTCGTTTCATAGGATGACAAGTTAGACAGTAAAAGTGTTTTTTTTTTTTCAATAAATTGTTTGTTAACACTTAAAAAAGATCATAGCATACAAAATGATTTTATTTTAAAATGTCAGAAACACAGTTAAAGGCAAAGAAAGCATAAATATTAGTGACAATTATTATTTAAAGTGCTTTTCTTTCATGGCATGACAAGTTAAAACTGTAATATCGTTTTATTTTTCACTTCTGTATTTGGGTTGTGAAAAGGTGTTTAATACTAAAAATAAAGTCATTAAGCTTCAGTGGCAAAATTTTCGTCAAATTTCTGGGGGGGGGGCAAAGTTGAAGCCAATTTTCCGAAATCAAGTGAAAATGACAGTGAAACATGAAAAATAATCCATATATTACCATAAAGACAAAGATACACTAAAGGAACTGACATGTTTCTCTGGATACTTGAATTATGCAGGCTTATCTTAGTTTTGACAAGATTTTTTTTGCAGTAACTAAATTTAAGCTGGGGGGGATCCAAACTGAGATCTGTCCCTCAGCTTGGGTCTGATAACAACTTGGCTCTGGAGGGGAAGTTGCATCCCCTTCCACATAGCAAATTACGCCCATGTTTAGCTAGATTAATGATACTTCAAGAAACCAGCTGAAAAATTAATTTCTGAAATCCCTGAAATTTTGATTGATATAGCTCAACTACTTCCTTTGAAATTAAAGGAGAGCCCAGTATCCAGAAAGTGATTGTTTAAACTACTGAAGTGCATACAGCACAGCACAGCCCCGGTCCCATACAAGTGGGTAACCATTTGCCATACTTGAAGTAAAATACAGAAGTGACTAAACCAAAAGACAGGTCTTGGGAGTTTCTGAAGTTTTGCAGCAGAACATTGGAAACTTTCTGCTGAATACCATATTTCCTTCAATATATGCAGCTCATAAACCATTAAATAAGCAGCTTTTCTAAGCAAATGAAAGTAACCATTAGAAAAGAATTTTTTAGCTAGCATAAAAACTAAGGATTTGGAAGCTACTGCCATAACTTTTTTTTTGTGATCCACATGCCCGTGGACAAGCTCTTGTGTCAAACTCTGAAAGATTCTCAAGAACTAAATCTTGCTTTCTTCTGCAAGACAAGGAATTGTGCGTTGAGGGGACTGCTAAAACAGCTGGCATATGCATCTGTTGCACAAAACAATCTTTATATACACATTTTCTAGTGCTTTTCCAATGATAAAAGAGTAAGAAATTCCAAAACGTTATCCAAAGGCAAAGGTCAGAAAAAAAGATTCTTTTACCAAACCTATTACATTTTTTAAAGACTCCCATGACTGTGCAATAGCTAAAAGCAGCCTATTTTTATACCTGAACATTCATGTATCCATCAACTGAATACTATATTCAGTGATGTCCCATCAACTGAATCTGCTGAATACTATATTCCCTTCAATATATGCAGCTCATAACCATTAAATAAGCAGCTTTTCTAAGCAAATGAAAGTAACCATTAGAAAAGAATTTTTTAGCTAGCATCAAACTAAGGTTTTGGAAGCTACTGCCATAACTTTTTTTTGTGATCCACATGCCCGTGGACAAGCTCTTGTGTCAAACTCTGAAAGATTCTCAAGAACTAAATCTTGCTTTCTTCTGCAAGACAAGGAATTGTGCGTTGAGGACTGCTAAAACAGCTGACATATGCATCTGTTGCACAAAACAATCTTTATACACATTTTCTAGTGCTTTTCCATTGATAAAAGAGTAAGAAATTCCAAAACGTTATCCAAAGGGCAAAGGTCAGAAAAAAGATTCTTTACCAAACCTATTACATTTTTAAAAGACTCCCATGACTGTGCAATAGCTAAAAGCAGCCTATTTTTATACCTGAACATTCATGTATCCATCAACTGAAACAAGGTTAACCTTTGTACTCCTGTCCCCACTTCAGCTTGCAGATTACCATCTTCCAACTAGGGAGTTGATGAAGGGCTTTGGGTTAACAGAAAAACAGGCATTGAACTCTGAAACAGTAGATGTATCAAATTAGAAAGAAAAGTATTTGAAACATAGGACAGCTATTTTGGCAAGGGAAGGTAAGTAAGGTCAGTCTAGAAGAGTTTTGAGTCCACAAGAGTTGGGCAAGTGATAATTTTTGGCTCAAAGTTAGCTGAAATGTCATTATTAGAAAATATCTGTCTACTCAGTGTTAGAGTATATAAAATGCACATTCCCCAATTTCATTTACAGACGATAGACACATTTTCATGTTAGTCACACTAATACAATATGATTGCATTTTGGCCATAGATCTAGGGCAAACCATCACCCCCCCCCCCAAACCTTTAAATTTTGAAATTAAAAGTAGATCAAGTAAATAAAACTAAGGAACCAGCTCAGACATCAATTTCTGAAAGCTCTGGAAATTTCATACTCATGACATAACTATTTTCTTCAAAATATAAAAGAATCTATATGGAAAGCAATTGTTTATCCTAAGCAAGCTTTACACAAAGGATAATAAGATTTTTTTTAAATCTGATTATGGTATGAGTTTGGTTGATTATGGTATGAGTCTGATTATGGTTAAGAAAAATCTTTAATTATGAAAATTTATTTATCAAATGTAAACACGTCACGATGCAAAAACCATTTTAACCTTCTTCTTAAGAAGTTTCACTGGGAAAAAAATTCACAGAGAAAAGTTTAATCACTTCATTGTTGATTTGCTAGTAAACTGGTCAATTCTAAATTTAAATAGTAGTCTCATTCCTCAGTGCTGGGGGGGGGGGGATTATCCCATTTTTCTGGATGTTAGAGAAGGCTATTGTATGCTTACTGTGGGATATCCAATCTTTTTCCCATTCCTTTTCTTTGGCTTGTTATACGAGTTTGATTGAAAAAAGCACATTTTCACCATTCTATGATTTTATTAGCACACTTATATATGGTGCTACTTATCAGCGGAATATGCGTTTTTTTTTTAGTATTTCTCAGTAAAACTCATCTGCAGTTTTTCTGGGGGTATCAGTAAATATTTACTGATGACATCTACTTCCAAGCAATTAAAAATGATATGACAATATTATTTATATTGAAGCAGTAAATTTTAAAAATTTTGGTGTTTATACATGGCAACCCTACTTTTACTGCCTGGTAGCTGGTACACTACCGTACCAAAGAAAATAGTGGCCAAAAAGTAAGGATTTAAAGCAGAAGTTGTTCTAGAGAGAAAGGGGCTTTTGACCTTCTTCAACACCATAGGGCAGGGATGGATAAACATTTAAAGGACGCCCTAGACGGTCAATCATTTTGATCAAAGCTTCCGTCAATCAATTGATCAAAGCATGATCGACCGTCTAGGAACCTGTTTGACGCTTGAGTCAAGCGTTGGCGTGATTGATAGAATATTTGAATGACTCAAATGGTTGATGAGGGTGATTGACTGTCTAGACTAGTTTTGTTCAAATATTGCGCCAGTCACGCGCCAAAAACAATGAAGATATACCGGAACAAAGCAAAAATGTGGACCGCGAGTTTATTTGTTTATTAAATGAGTTATACGGGACCACCTAAGTTATGGAAGTTAAAAGTAAAGACTGTTTTAACCGAAATGAGAAAAGTTGGACATTGGGCAAGACATCGCAGATGGTAAAGATATTGAAACCAGATTATACAGTTCTCGAACTAAAAAAGAAGTTTGGAGCATCAGCAGATGACATCCCACAACCCTCCCTGTGGTACTACACTGACCTTGTATTCATTAGGGATCAGATTGAAATTGCTAAAATAGAAACAACAGAGGTAAGAATTGTACTTTATTGTACTAGCAGTAGAAACTCGATTATTTGGTGGGTGGTGTTTACCCCCCCCCCCCCCACGGAAAATCTCCCCTCGGAAAATAACACCCCTATGTGGCTGGTTGGTCTCTAAGACTCTAATCCCTTTTCACTAGAAAAAAAGGACTAGAACTCTCAATTTCAGATCTAATGAGCACACTCCGAAGCTTCTGCGATCATGAGGTGGAGGAAGGGATGAGGAAGGGGCAGTCCCCCTCCTATACAGAATATATTCTGCTCATTTTGGGGTTTAATGTTACTTTTTACTTTCATAATAACAGCGTAGACCAGAATTATTCCCAGAAATCATAAGGAGTAGATATCGATTTCACAGTTTTGATGCGTTTTTTAAAGTTTCTGTTGTACACCTCTCGCCTCCCAAAACACACCTTTGCTGGAAAATACGCTTTTGCTGGGTTTTTGATGGAAAACTTTCCCACGGAAGAGGGGATTACCGGCATGATTTTGAAAACCATCAAAAATTGAGTTTTTCTTGCAAATTAAAGTGTGTTAAGAAAAAATTATCACCTGAGTTCATTCGCAAAGAAATTTTTTTCGGTGGAATTTTCAACTAGAATGAAAAAAAAGGGAAAAAGAGGAAAAAGGGAAAGAAAAAAAAAGGTCAGCCAGATTCCACTGACCAACTTGCGGAGTTAGCTACGGAGTACTTCAAGCAAGCTCAGACAGAAGAGAATACTCTAGCTCAAGGTTTGGGCTATGAAAATGAAGAAGCTACACCCCAGACCAAAAACGATTTGCTGAAAAAATTTTTAACGATACGCATTTTGAAGCGGAGTTGTGCAATCTGACGAGACAAGGAGTGCGGTTCTCACCTTTCTTTTCTATATTGTGCTGTACTAACTTGAGTAAAAAATCAAAACTAACTCGGTCCATTCTGATAAAATTCCTGTAGTCCACTTGTTCTGTATCGCGCACTGAACTGAAACTAAAAGTCTGGCCGTGAGTTAAAATTAAACTTGAAATTAGCTTTGGTCAAGATTGAAGGGTTGATTGAAGAGTCGATTGAAGCACACGTCAATCGATTGACAGAAGCTTTTGATCAAATGATTGACCATCTAGGGTGTCCTTAAACATTTGGAGTGCCAGGTTCTAAACTTCATTACTAATAGGGGATCCTTATAATCCATGAACTTTAATTACAATTTCAAAAAAAAACAAAAAAAAAAACATAAATTTATGACAACATGTAACCAAATATTATTTATTTAACATTCACACTATATTATAAAAGTACACCACATTTAACAATTCAAAATGTAACGGATCCTATGTTGGTAAAAACATTTAAAACTGTGTACTTTTTGTCAAGTGTCCATGATAAACGTCAAGAAAAAGGAATTTATTTCAATTATAGTCTGACAAAAGCAGATATTCAGCAAAATTATAAGAAATATGCTAAAAAATACAATCAAAGTTGAGAAATTTAGATCAGCATAAAGTTACATCATACAACAGATATTTGTCTCTGGGCTCATGGATGCTGGCAGAAAGGGCTAAGGGGAGGGCAGTCCCCCCTTAGAAAAAACATAAAAAGTGCTGCAGTGTATTTGCCTCTGTGTCCTTAGGTCAATATGAAATTAAGTTGTCATGGTTTGCAGGTATAGCTGCAATTTAGTAAAGAACAAACCATGGTCAATAGTAACCAAAAATTATATAACATGTTTAAAAAAACTGGCTAGTGAGAAAAATTACCATTTGCAACTGATTCAAGAATGGCAACTATCATCTCGATTAGTCTTAATAGTTAAATGTTAGTTAGAAAAATAATCTATGAGGATTTCGAAAAATGGCCCCATACCACTAAAAAATGCTGTTGCATCAAAACAAAAAAAAATACACTATTTCAATTGCCATAGTCAAAAACCCTGTGGCAGGACAATTGTTCATGGTTTGAACAACAAAGAAAATCAGTTTTCTGCATGGGCAGTAATGATGTGTCCCCTTTTTTCTGGATTCTGTCAAAAAATATATTTGCATAAATCAGGATAACTTGGGAGAGAAGTATGACAATTTTTTTTCTCAGCATCATTCAGAACAATCATGTTCTGGATTTAACTTAGAGAGTGCCAATCAACTAAAACAAAAAGAAAAGAAAAATGGTTATCTTTGTAGTTAGTTTTGAACTAATGTGTGTGAAGGAAAGAGCACTATGAGAAAAACAAAGATCTGTAAAAAAAATTCACATAAATTAGGATAACTTTTCAAAGCAAAAGAATTTTTTCAGTTGAATGTTCTTGATTAAACATATAGAGCATCAGTCAGCTACAAGAAATATTAATAAAAATTGTCATCTTTGTATTAAGTTTTGAATTAGAATACATGCAACAAAAAGCACAATGAAATCTGTGGGTTAGAAGACAAGCAACAGCAAGAATCACAGCAAATTGTAAGTGAAAGTGAAGCACAATAAAATCTGCAGTTAGAAGACAATTGACAACAAGAATCACAACTTTGGAAAAATTCAGTTTTTTCCCCAGGAGTTATTTTATTGAACACATAATCTTATAAGGTTAGGAGAGGGCTCATTCATGATATCATGTGAAAATTCCATAAAAATAAATTTGCATCAATTGTTTTGAATTAAACTTATAGAGTGTTTTTAATAAATATGGTGAATGTCTGAAGTAAAGAGCACTATGAGAAAAGCAAGGATGTTGTCATTCAAGAGTATGAGAAAACGAGGATGCTGTCAAATCAAGAGTAAAAAAAGAAGAAAATGAAGCACAATAAAATTTTTGGTAAGAAGACATACAACAACAATTACAACAAATCACAAAAGAAATTGATGCATAATAAAATATGTGGTTAAAAGACAAGCAACAGCAAGAATCACAAACAAAAATGACACAACAAAATCTGCAGTCAGAGGACATGCTGCAACAAGCATCAGTAAACTGATAATTTTAGTTGCTGGGGGTGATTTCTGTCAGTGTTTACCAGTTCAACTCCAAAGCAACTGCAGTGAAACACATGATTTGTCATAAAAAAATCATCTCCAGAAGTAATTTAAAAAAAACAATATTGTTACAAAAAAATGCATGTTAATCCTGAACAGGAAGCATTTACAAAGTATATTTTGGAACTGGGAAAATTGAAGTCTTTAGAAAAATGACATGTATGATAGAATTGCCTGAGGATATAATTTCAAGTGGTAAGAAGAAGCATTTGGAAATTGCCTTGCAAATCAAAATTAAAATGAGAGAATTTATTATTTTAGCAAGAAAATAAAATTAGAAGTAAATTAAATTAATGCTGGGATTGTCAATTGCCTCCTAGAAGACAAATCCTATATAAGTTATTGATTTTGCAAAGGATAAACAGGAATGAGGAATTGAGTTCATTCTATAATTTCTCAATTTAATTGAAGTTACTGATTTGCAGCCCCATGACTTTAAATAAAGAAAATAAAATGACAATCATGCAAATGCATAATTCTGATATTCCAGAGGGTACATGCAATGGACAAGTCTGGTTGTAACTGAATTACATAACAGCATAATAAAAGCGAAAATAATCACTAGGGAAAAAGCTAGAAAAGAAGTTCACATTAAACTGAAGTTAGAAGACAAACAAAAGCAAGTATTATATACAAGGCATGTTTTTCAAATAAGGTCTGTTTTATTGTAGACACTAGTAGTTCGTGTGCATACTGCAACAAGTGTGTGCATCATGCACTGGCATGTCTTGGAACAACTGTGCCCAGTTTTCAGCTGTGTAATTTCAGCTAACCTGTACAATTAAGTTCTGTGCTTTCAAATATTAAAGACAATCAACTCGCATGCTGTGTGTGAGGTTTGATTAGTGATATGGTTTTTGTCAGCAAGGAACCTGTCTACTGCAGAAATTTATCGACAGATTTGCAAAGTATAAGGTGATACTGTTATGAGAGAGAAAACAAAGTGCATAAGTGGGTCCAAGAATTCAAAGCTGACTTTGACAACATCCATGACGAGGAATTCTCTGGTGCCCCTTCTTTCATTACAGACAATTTGGTGACTTTCAGTTGAAGCAAGGATTTGTGAGAACAGGCACTTCACTATAACAGGTCTACCAAATGAATTTCCTGAGGTATCAAGATCAGTGCTTTACCAAAATAGTCTCTGAGCACCTACAGTTTAGGAAATTGTGCTTCCATTGGGTTCCAAAACTCCTAAAAGAAGACCACAAAAATCAAAGATTTGAGTGTGCAATGAAGTTTTTTGACTTGTTTCACAAAGAAAGTGATGGCTTCTTGAGTCACATTGTAACTGGAGATGAGACATGGGTTTTGCATATCATACCCAAATCAAAGCAACAGAGCATGGAATGGAGACACAAACACTTGCCTTTAAGGATGAAGACCAAACAGACTCTGTCCTAGCACAAAATCATGGTGTTGGCCACTGTGGAAAAAGTGGGATAGCATAGTAGCTATGCTACTTGACAGTTTTCATGGCCAAGTAAAATTTGTTGGCAGATTTGGCACCTTTGGAATTCTGTTGAATTCTGCTGCTGGCAGCTTGGGGACTTTTTCCATACATGCGTGTTCGTGTTTTGGGATAGGTATGTGTTTTGTTTGTCAACTTGCTGCAACCAGGAACCACCGTCAATGCCTGAAGCATACTGCCATACCCTGACAAGCTACACAGAGTGATTTAAAACAAAAGATGCTGCATGCTGATGAAGGGAATTGTCCTTCTTCATAAAGGACAGAACTATCCACAATTTATTGGACAATTTTGGCTGGGAAGTTTTAGACCACCCACCCTGCAGTCCTGATCTTGTGCCAAGCAATTACCATCTGTTCCTCCACCTCAAAACACCTCAGTGGCAACCATTACAGTGATGACAATGATGTGGAAACAGCAGTGATCTCTTGGTTATGAGAGCATGTGGCAAGTCTTTATTAAGACAGTATTTTACAAATTGTTGAGAAGTATGATAAGTGTTTTGAACAAACTTGGCAACTATGTTGAAAAATAGAGTATTGTATGTACTTTCTGAAAATAAAATTACTTTTTTGAAATAAGCTTTTTTTGTGTACTTATGTTCAAACAGACCTTACTTAAAAAACATTGTATATATATATACAAACCTTACTGCATGTTGAGTACCAGGGACCAAGCAAGACTTGATCTCCTGGCATATATACTCTCTTTAAACAAGCAACTGCACAACAAGCAACTTCACTCAAAAATTGGCACCCTGGAATTTTCTGGCCTGAAAAACGATCTAGATAGGTCACAAGTTTGAGAGAAAGTTATTTAGAGCCTTTAGAAAATAAAATCATGTGACTAAGCCCAGATCTAGGGTTGGGGCTAGAGGGGCAAGCAGCCTCAGAAGCACACCCAGGGAGTGGCAAAAGAAGCTTAAATTGTAAAAATGTTTTGGTGCAAGAATTGTAATATTTACAGTATTGATGGTGCAGCAGGAGACAGCAAAGCCTAAATTTTGCCAAAATGACAGATGATTCTGAACAGCTTGTAACAAAATTACAAAAATGACAAATGACTCTGAACAGCTGGACAGACACAAAATGAATCTGAAGAAAAAGGCATGGAACAAGAAACAGCAAATATAACACTGAGTTCCAAATAAAAGAATTGCACAACAAATCTGCTGTTAGAAGACAAAGCAAAATTGCAATGGAATGTAGGAACATGTTGGTTTAGCATGTACGAGTCTGAGAATGATAAATAAGAAGAATGATTTGAATTTGTGCCAGAATTACTTAATTCAATTGAAATTGCTGATTTTTCACCCAAGAATGAAGACATGTTATTTTAGAACCTGCAAAGATACACAGGAAGGAGAAAATTAATTCATGCCTCAATTTCTCAACCACCCTGGAACAAAATGAAGTTAATTTGGTGTCAGTGAAGGATAAGGATAAACAGGAAAGAGGAATTGAATTCATTCCAGAAAAAAAATTCATGTGAATGATTTCACATTTATATACATTCAAGAGCAAAGATTAAATAATTTTTCTCCAGGGATCATTGCCATTTTTGTATCTATTACAAATACAAAATTACAAAAGATGACAAATGACTCCCAACAGCTAAGAAAAAGGCAAGGAATAGGAAACAGCAAAAAATCACATTGAATTACAAACAAAAATGTGTCACAATGAAACCTGCAGTTAGAAGACAAAGCAAAATGACAATGGAATGAAGGAAAGTGTTAGTTTAACATGCATGAGTCTGTGATAGATAAACAGGAAGGAGGAATTAATTTTAGTATCTATGAAATGTGCAAAAATTACACAAGATGACAAATGACACTGAACAGCTGAAGAAAAAAGGCATGGCACAAGAAACAACAAAAATCACATTGAATTGCAACCAAAATGAAACTTAAACTGAAGAATAACAAAATAATTATGCTATTACATAATTTAGATATTTCAGAAATTACAATGGAATAATAAGTATATTATTTTAATGTCTGTAAAGCATAAATAGGAAGGAAGAATTGAATTCACATTAGAATTTCGAATGTGTAATTTAGCTATTTCAGAGTGCTAAAGCAAAAGATATGGGAAAATATCTGAGGCAATGATGCACAAAAATGAAGTGCAACAAGATCTGCAGCTACAAAACATGCAACAGCAAACATCACAATAAATCCAAATTGAAAATAATGGACAAAGAAATCTGTGTTTAGAAGATGAGCAACAGGGATAATCACATCAAATCATAAAAAAAAAATTGTAGTTAGAAGAGAAGCAACAATGAGAATCACAACAAGCCCCAAGAGAAAAAACAAATTCTACAAAATGAATGATTCTTTGATGCATTAAAAGGAAGGAGAAATTGAATTCATACCAGAACTTCTTAATTCAATTGAACTTACTGATCTGAAACTTTTAGTGCATTTTAAGTTCTTCAATTTACTACCCATCCTAATCATTATAAGACAAATCCCATTGGTATCAGACATAGCTTGTTGCTGCCTCATAAGACTCATGTATTTGGACCTCAAGAAATTGAGAGTAACATTTTAAAGAAAGTTAAACAAGAAAAACGTGTTTTAATTTCTATAAAGCAGTGAATACAAAACACTTAATTAAACAAAAATACTCCGAATATTTTTGTTTAATTAAGTGTTTTGTATTCACTGCTTTATAGAAATTAAAACCCGTTTTTCTTGTTTTATTTTTTTGTAAATGGAAAAAGCAGTGTGTTCTAAGAAATTATTTTTTAAAGAAAGTAGTTAATATAGGGAAATAAAACTTAGTTTTTCAGGATTGAGTTGATTCCTGAAAATGTTACTCACTGGCTCTACTACTTACTTAAAATATCTAACAAATTTTACCAAGGAAACAACTGGTGTATTGTTGATTTAAGATCCACTTCTATAAAAGCTAGAGTATCCAAACAATTTTTTTTTAACCCTATTCAAATTTTTATCAAAGAAAGTCTAAACTGACTTTTATATTTATGTTCAATTTAGTTGTTTACCTTATGGTACTTATAATGTCAAAACATAGGGCCTATCTCTGCATTATAGAAAAATGATGAACCAGTTGGCTGCCTTCCTTCAAGGATGCAAGATTTCTTTTCTAAAATAGCTAGGTTACAATAGCATTATTTAAAAAATTCTTATTATAATCTTATCAGAGAAACTCTTTTCAATAGATTTTTGACATTCCCATTAATTATAATTCCATTCTATCCCACAGTCTGCCCTTAGGTGGATTCAGCAAGCTTAAATTAGCATACTAAGATTGCTGACTTTGTTGGTTAGCATTTTTTTTTAATTATCTCTTTTCAATAGTTTACTCCACCAACACTAAGTAATGCTAATCTGAAAAAAACAGCAGGCTTTTGGGTAATCTTGGTGATTTTTTCTGGAATAAATATTATAATAGCAAAAGAGCAATACTATTTATTACTTATTTAGCATTTTTTCTAGCGAAGATGCAGATTGGGGGCACATTTGAAGGAAACCCTAAAAAAAATGTGGGTACAATAATAAGGCTAGTTGATTTTTTGAAAAAAAAAAAACTAGAAAAATATCTGAAAACTACTTTAAAAAATTATAAATGCTTATGTAATGCATTCCTAAAGGGTGGAATTGAGTTTTTTTTCTATTACCTAGCTAAGAAGAAGGTGAACAACTAGACTGATGCATCTTCTTACATTTTCCAAAAATACAAACTGCTCTTCCATTTTGACCCATTAAAGGGCCCTAAAATCAGTGGCATAGCCAGGAGGCAAGGGAGGGCAGCTTTTCCCCATGTGTAGCCCCTGAAGGGGCACCAAACTGAATTTGTTATATTTTGTTTACTGATACTGTGGTAGTAATGGTTGCAAAACCAGCATTGTCCCCAGGCACCAAAACCTAAGCTACACCTCTACCTAAAAGGTGACTTCCACCAGAAATGGGTAAAAAAACTGGTTAGAACAATAACATTTATTTATAAAGCAATCTTTCAAAGTATTATATTCCAATGGCACTTATTTATAACAATCTAAGTGTATATGCATTTCAATTTATACATCTTTTTCTAAAATCTCAAATGTTTTCTTAACATCTACATAAAAGTATTTGTTTCAGGAGCAATAGTGACATTATAATAGCATCCAAATAAATGACAGAAAACTGAAGCAGGCACCTTCCCAGAAATTCTCAAAAAAACCATTCAATTTCTCCTGTTTTTGTGCTGGAGGTAGAGATATTCAGTTTTATGATACTTACATCAATAGAAAGTGAATTTTTTTTTTTTGATTGAACAGAGCAACAATTTTTGTTTTGAAGTTCTGGAAAGTGCAATTCCTAAAATTATTGTAACATGCCTGCTCGGAAAACATTAAAAATCAGCTAAAAGGAAACATAATTTGAGCAATTTGACAGTTTCCTGTTGTACAAACTACCATTAAATTAAAACCTAGCCTGCACTAGATACATATTTTTATGCTGTATGTACTTTAATTTGCACTTTGGAGCAAAATAAAATCCAATGTTGGACAGCAATTTGCTTAACAATTAGGAAGGGATTATGCATTTCTTTATTTTAAACTAACCTATATTAACTTTATATACTGTTCACCACACATCTAAGACCACTAATCAATTTTAATTTAAAATTATTTTGGAATTCTGTTTGATGATGGGAAATTTTTTTGGGGGATTCCCTTTGATGCTGGGAAATTTTGCAATGGTCTCTTTGTCTTTGAGTCTGTCAGCCCATACTTATCTTGCAAAATGATTTTCAATGCCTTAAATTCCCTTAAAGGCTCAAGATAGAATATATGAAGGAAGCCAATAGTAACCCAATATTTGAAAAGAGCATAAGAAGGTGCATCCACTGAAATATCCACCTTCTTCCTAGAAAGTTTATCTTGTAAACTTTTCATTTCATTTTCATAACTCAACACTTTACCTTGTAAAAGTACATAACTTTACCTGAGATAAGGGGCAACATTTTGGTTTTGAGTTTAGAGGGGGAGATATAAAGAATGTCCTGACAAAATTGTCCAGTGTGCTGATACCCAAGGTTCCAAAGCATCAGCACCGCATGCTGAAGCCTTGGAACTTTTGGGGAGGGGGGTCCCTCTCCATCCCTGTATTTTATAAAAGCACAGCAAACAGCAGGCCTATATGATAACATTTTGTAAATATTGATTGGTTCATATTATTCATCTACAAAGTGAACATACCAATAGATGCCATTTTATGCTCTTTCTGAATATAATAATCACTTTTCTTGCAAATTCAATTTTAAGCTCTTTTAGGACCCTTGAAAATAATAATTTCATTCTATAATTTTTTTATATAAAAAATGGGTTATAACATTTGCTTCAGACTTACTATTTCATTATAAATTCATTTTGAAAAAGTTGTATAATTCATAAACATTGGTTTGTCAAGATTAATTTGAATAAAAAAAAATCAAAACAAATCCACCATGTTTTCTTCTTATTCTGTTAGGCCACTTAAAAACTGGTATTTCACCTATACATAAAAAAACATCAAAGCCAACAGAAGAAACATGGCAGATGGAAAAATGGAGCAATTGTTTTTTGAATTTTTTATCCAACTTAATTGTGACAAATCAATTTTTAGACATTATATAACTTTAACAAAATGGATTTTATAAACAAAATAGAAAGTTTGAAACCAATGTTTCAACCCTTTTTATATAAAAAAAACATAGGAAGAAATTATCCTTTTTAAGTGTCCAAAAAAGGCTTTAAATTGAATTTGCAAGAAAAGCAGGTAAAATTTGCAGTAGGCCACATAATTTTGCTAAGATGTGAAAATGTCATTTGATGCCTTTTTTATGCTCTTTCATAATACAAGAATTGCTTCTGAGGCTAGTTGCGCCTTGAGCACTTAAAGAGGCCCCAAAGGTATTTCATTTTTGTAATCAAACAAAAAGGTTATCAACACTAGTTAAGTTATTGAAAAGTGGTTGAAAACATGTCACTAGTTTATAAATAAGTTGTTCAAGAGTAATGTATTCCAAAAATACTTATTTATAACAATTCAAACCTCAATTATTAGGCAACTAAAATATACCAAACTGTTTTCCTACCATTTCAAGGTTTCTGAATGCCATCAACAAAAATAGCACTGCATTTTTGTGATTCAAAACTTTTCTGTCACCAATTCAGGGTATACTCTAATTCAGGGTATATATTTACACATTAGGGGGGTAGGGGTGGGTAAATTTGCAGTGGGCTATATAATTTAGCTAGGATGAAAGTGAAAACATCATTTGATGCTTTTTTATGCTCTTTTCATTATTCATAGAAAATACCTTTGGGACCCCTTTAAGGGCTCAAGATGCAACTAGCCCCAGAAGCGATTCTTGAATTATGAAAGAGCATAAAAAAGGCATCAAATGACATTTCCACTTTCAGCTTAGCTAAATTATGTGGCCCACTGCTTGCAAATTTAACAGCAAAAAATTATTATATTCAGAAAACAGCATAAAAAATGGCATCTAGCTGTAGCCTATGTTCACTTTATTTGTAGGTCAATAATATGAATTGCTCAATATTTACCTAACATTTTATGACAAAGAATAACCTACTGCTCAAGTAGCAAAAAAAAAACACTGACATTAATCCTAGGCTATGCCTATTATGAAACATAATGGGAATAGACAAAGTGGGTAAAATTCTACTTTAGCTACTTTTGGCTATCTTGGAAAGGGGTTAGGTTAGAAAATGAAACTTTCAGAGATGGTCTACAGGCTAAAGTATGTCATGGGAAGGTATTTTGAAGTACCTACCTCCACTCCATCTCCCTCTAGAGGGTCCTGACCTTTGATGACATTAAAAATCTGTGTGTTTTATAAAAGTGAAACCTTGTAAAATAGATCTTCTGCTTAAATGAAGTATAACTAAATTGTTTTCAGCTTCACAACTTTGCTCAATCAAGTTTATAAGGTTTTAAAAGATATGCAAATACATTTCCTAAATTTCATAGGCAGTTGCGCTAGCCCTGTCAAGGAGGCACACTTGTGCCTCTATAAAGAGGCGACCCACCACAATGTTAAGCGATTTCAGGTCCTAGAGGTTGCAGAGAGAACGGCAGTAATCGCATTTTGTAGCCCAAGCTCAAACTAAGAAACTTGCAAAATTTCATCCTCCTCTGACTTTATCTTCATGGGGTAAACTGGGCCGGAAGTTTGGACCCTCCCACCACAGCCCCCCTTTAAACGTTGTCCGATTGGGCTGAAATTTAGAGGTTAAGCTTTCCTAGGGCCCGGGAGCTTATCCTCAAAATTTCAGCTCAATCCGATCAATCCTTCCCTGTTTTCAAAAAACCAAATATAGCCACTTAAAATTCATCATCTCTTTCTTTTTTTTTTCTTAGCCATGCCTACAGGCCACAGTTGGCAACGGATCCGGTTGAATGAGGACTCATTCAAAGCAGAATTCGACTGTTAGGGCCTTTTGATATTTTCAGACCAAAAAAATAATCCCCCGAATTTACATTTACAAAAAACCTCGTTTTCCTATATTAGCCCATGTTAATTTTTCCCACCACAACCCCCTTTTTACCTGACACAATCATTGATGACCCCTTTTTTTAACTTTAACTCCTGACACAATCAGCTAACAGTTAGTCAAGCAATAATAAGTAATAAACTGTACAAAAACCGTGCAGAAATTATTTGAAAAAAACTACGTTTTCTAAAGAGTTAAAGAGGCTGAGTTACAAGGTCAAACCTTAAAACGTACAGGGATTAGGAGGCACAGTTGGGGGGCTACCGCCCCACAAACCCCCCGCTTTCGCAGCCTTTAAATATAAAAAAAATTCTTTAAACTGAAAGTAAGGAGCAACATTAAAACTTAAAACAAACAGAAATTATTCCGTATATGAAGAGGCTGTGCCCTCCTCAACGCCTCGATCTTTACGCTAAAGTTTTTATTGTTTAAAAAAAGAGTTGTGAGAAAGTCAAACTTTAGCGTAAAGAGCGAGGCGTTGAGGAGGGCACAGCCTCTTTCATATACGGAATAATTTCTGTTCGTTTTTAAGTTTTAATGTCGCTCCTTACTTTCAGTTTAAAGAATTTTTTTTATATTTAAAGGCTGCGAAAGCAGGGGGTTTGGGGGGCGGTAGCCCCCCAACTGTGCCTCCTAATCCCTGTACGTTTTAAGGTTCAACCTTGTAACTCAGCCTCTTTAACTCTTTAGAAAACGTAGTTTTTTTCAAATAATCTAAGTAAAGAATGATGTGGGCACAATGTGTTTTTGGTTTCTCCATACCTGGGCACTTTGTATCAAAGAAGTCATTGTAGAAACTTCAAAAAGTGCTCATTTGATTGGAAATTGGAGTGGCTAGTGCCCTTTTTCATAGTTGAAAGTGATTGGACGGCAACTAGCCCCCCCCCCCATGCCCATCATTCCCCCAAACACATCCAATCAAAATTTTGAGATAGCCATTTTGTTCAGCATAGTTTATTTCCAGATAGAAAATATGCTTTTAAGGAGGACACTCCCCCAAAACCCTCAGGGCAAGGGTTTTAAGTTATGCCCTGTGGGGGCATATAAGGTTTTTATAGAGGGCATCATTGTAGAAAACTTCAAAACAGGCTCCTTTTGATTGGAAATTCAAAGAGCTAGTACCTTTTCAATAGTCAACAGTGATTGGAGGGCAACTAGCCCCCCCCCCATGCCCATCATTCCCCCAAACACATCTAATCAAAATTTTGAGATAGCCATTTTGTTCAGCATAGTTGATTTCCAGATAGAAAATATGTTTTTGAGGAGGACACAACCCTCAGGACAAGGGTTTTAAGTTATGCCCTGGGGGGCATATAAGGTTTTTATAGAAGGCATTGTTGTAGAAACTTCAAAACAGACTCATTCAATTGGAAATTCAAAGGACTAGTACCCTTTTTAATAGTCAAAAGTGATTGGAGGGCAACTAGCCCCCCCCATGCCCATCATCCCCCCAAACACATCCAATTAAAACTTTGAGATAGCCATTTTGTTCAGCATAGTTGATTTCCAGATAGAAAAATATGTTTTTGAGGAGGACACTCCCTCACAACCCTCAGGTCAAGGGTTTTAAGTTATGGCCTGGGGGCATATAGCCTAAGGTTTTTTATAGAAGGCATTGTCATAGAAACTTCAAACCCTTTCCAAGACAGCCAAAGTAGGGTAAGACACCCAGTAGTCGGCCACCTGCCTATTCTCAGACAGAATGTAACTAACAGGGAACCTAGCTCTTGGCTAATGTGCTTAGAAAGTTTTTTTAAGCACTACTATAATACTATAAAGGAAGTTTTAATGCACTACTATGGATACTATTAGGGTAAAATTCTACTTTAGCTACTTTTGGCTATCCTGGAAAGGGGTTAAGTTAGGAAAATGAACCTTTCAGGGATGGTTCTACAGGCTAAAGTATGGCCCGGGAAGGTATTTTGAAGCACCTACCTCCACTCCTTCTCCCTCTAGAGGGTCCTGACCTTTGATGACCTTTAAAGATATGTGTGTTATAAAAGTGAAACCTTGCAGAATATATCTTCTGCTTAAATGAGTACAACAAAATTGTTTTTTCAGCTTCACAACTTTTGCTCAATCCCAATTTATAAGGGTTTAAAGATATGCAAACAAATTTTCCTAAATTAAAAAGAAAAAAACATTTATATGGCTTAAAATTCTACTTAAATAACAGGAATTGTATCTTAGGAACTAAAACCAGAGAGAAAAAGAAACTGATAACTGAAAATTAAGGCAAAATGTTGTTTTTGTCAAAATTTCAATATGTATAGACCTATCATGTACACAATTTCAGGACCCTCTAGAGGGAGAAGGAGTGGAGGTAGGTAACTATCAAAATACCTTCCCAGGCCATACTTTAAAGCCTATAGACCCATCCTGAAAGTTTCATTTTCCTAACTTAAACCCCTTTCCAAGATAGCCAAAAGTAGCCAAAGCAGAATTTTACCAACTTCTTTTTAAATTTCCCCAATCAAATATGCATTTGGACTGCACATTTACCCTCTGGTAGCCTATGCACATTAGGCCATGACATTACATGAAAATCATTAACCTCTCCCGTAATACCTAAATGTATTCCTAACTTGAACAAAGTTCACTGATTTTGACATTTTTTTTCAAGTTAGCCTTGTCACAATTTTTGATGGATAATAGCCTAGCCTAAAGTAGGCTATTGCCTTAGCACAACAGCTAGGCCTAGACCAGTTTGCTTATTTAATAAAATAGCTTAGATTAAAAAAAACTTACAGTCATGTTGATTGGAAATAATGGTGGTAGAATGAGATATCAATGAGAGAAATTTCGAATCCCTGAATCAGCAAATCTTAATAGGTCAAAAATTCTTCCTTTCCCGGCACGTGGTAGAATAGCAGCGTTGTCTCCGAATTCAAGATAATTTGCGAAATTTAACTGTTCATGGTTTTACTGCGGTTTACTGCAACATAGTAAAGAACAAACCAGGGTCCATAGCAGTGGCGTAATTTCGTCAAAATCCTGTTGGGAGGGAGGGGGTTAAATTTGGAGCTAATTTCCCTAAATCAAGTGAAAATGACAATGAAAGCTGAAAAATGCATACAGTACCATAAAGGCAAATATATACTAAAGAAAACTGACTAGTTTCTGTCGGTGATGCTTGAATTATGCAGGCTTAACTTAGTTTTGTCAAAGATTTTGAAGAAGCAAAATTTTAGCCGGGTGGCCTGGGATCTGGGGGGCAATCGTTTAAAGAAACAGCGAGAAACAATTGTCCTTTGTAGCTCTGCTTCAGGACTGGTAACTATTATCTCGATTAGTCTTGACAGTAAAAGTTTGTTGCGAAAACAAAATATATTGTATTTCTGGAAAATAGCCTGAAACTCCTTAGAAATGGCATCTGAGCGAAACAAAAAGTAGACCATTAGAAGCGTCATTGTCGAAAACCCTATTTAGGGAAATTAGTCCCTCTGGCTTGAACAAAAGGAAAATCCCTTTTTCTTATGTGTAGCAATGATTTGTCCTCTTTTTCATTCGTATATTATAGTGGGATATATTGTAACACCCTAAAAGAATGTTTAACAGCTCATTTGAAAGGAAACTTCTGTATCTAATGCCTTCTGTAATTAATTAAACATAAAATTTGAATTATAATTCAATTTTTGACAAAAAAACTCCATCTTCGAATACAAGATGATGCTATATTGGTGCAATTTCATATTTGAGTCACTGTAGTGCCTAATTATTTCGGTTTATTTCTTTACTATATTCGACTAAGAAAACCTGAAGGCTTTTCCTAAAAATGATACATGTCTTAATCGAAAGCACAGGGCAAAAGATTGAATTATCTGTGTTCTGAGGAACAATTTGAAAGCAGCCAAGGACATTGCAAATAAACTTTCGTTCCACCGTCACAGGAAGACAAGGCTTTTAATAAACTGATAATTTTGGTCTTTTTTCTCGCAAGGCACCAAACGTAAATACGCTAAAATTCCAAAAGCCAAAGCTCACGATTGGCAAACAAAAGAAAAATGACAAAGTTTAGCATGAAATGTGAATGGAAGAAACACAAATTATCGATCTGGCAATGGGGATGATTTTGATGGTAAAGAATTGATGACTTCACAATTTCTTATTTTAAAGTTATACAATATGTTGGTCTGATGTCTGTTGCATAAGATTTCTTTATTTCGTTTTTTGACATATTTTAAGATCATTAAAATTGGGTCACATTTTTCCCACAGGATCTTTGACTTTGAAAAAACGGCTAATTGGAATAGGTGTGCAAATAAGTTCTTACCGTTTTAACAATAGGTTGCCT
>CM051259.1:49955038-50037538 GCA_027921565.1 Artemia sinica | reverse complement strand
GCCTTCCAACTGAGCTGTTGCGGATAGCAGGCTGCAAAAAATAGTCCTTTCCTGGAAATCGGTCAAGGATTGCTGAATGATCGGCTGTTACCAAATGTTCCTGAATGCATATTATGCTATGCTTGGTTACTAAATCACTTAAAAGAGACAGCTTGTGTGGAGCGTGCCCGTATATATTTCTGCTATAAAGCGAGATAGTTGCATTCATTGCTTACGTTTGTTTGAACTAGCCTCTAATTGTCTTTTATAAACCAGGCATTGCGAGCTATAACATGGATGCTTTCCAGAGCAATTAGCATATTTAGTGTCACGGACACATGGATTGTCTTTAGGGTTTTCGTGATCGCCGGAGCACCTGGAACACTTCGCATTGTTAGGGCAATCTCGTTGCAAGTGGTCAAACTTTTGGCATTTAAAACACCTCAGAGGGGCGGCAACATATTTGTCCACCTTGATATGGCAATAACCGACGTAAACGCCATATTTCAGTGCTTTTTCAAGAGCTTCTTTGTCTCTGAATGTTAGCTTGACTGACTTGCTAGTACCATAGCGTTTCGCTTCTTGGATCCCTTCCATAGCAGACTCAAGCTCCTCGTTTGTCAAATCTTCAGGGACAAATTTAGCCACTGCCAGGAATTTCGGTTTATGGACTTTAACTACAGCCGTGGAATTCGATTTTATGCTATTAGCTATAGCTTCTGCATCATGCTCGGTTCTAACATACAACACCAGCGTATCGCTTCTCGTAACTACCTTCTGTACTTTTCCGGATGCACCATTGGAATCAAGAAATTCTTTCTGCTTTTGGCACGATTTATAGATTTCGGGTGGTGCTTCTTTTACGTGAAGCGGGATGCTTAGAGATTCGCTGGGAGTAGGCCACGTTTTAGTGACAAAACTGGCGTTGCAACGGTCCAGCCATGCATTCATTTTTTCACCACATTCGTTTAGTTTGCACGTTAATGAGGTAAATACATCGTGAGGTATGGAAGGAGTCTCAGATGGATCATAAATAGTGAATTTGAAAGGGAAATCACCCTTAGCGTCCAATTCCTTCATAGCATGAATCGCATCTTCTACAAAAACAGATGCATTTATTGTGCTTCTACGCTCTTTCAAAATGGTTCCATCTTTATCTAATTGATCTCGTATAAATCTTACGACTTGTGTGACAGATTCCTTGTCAAAAAATCTCACGGCAGTGCTTACAACCGATTCATGGGGAATATCTTTGAAGTTAAGTGAACGCTGGATGAAATTTAAAAAAGGGCTATATAAATACTTGATTTTTGCCATTTTTCTTTCGCTTATAATCGATCCAAATTAAGTCCAATCGTACCCAATGATGTCACAACAATTAAGAATCCAAGTCCTTAATCCCATCCAAAACCGGTCCAGAAATTATTCGCAAACATATACGTATCGCCTCTGGCTATTCACTCATTTCTTGGGTGAATGAATGCTGAATGAACTACACAGAAAGAATGCTGACGAGATACAGCTAACAAAACCTGTGGGAAGTGCGGGTACCCAAATCGCCTTTCCCCAGCAGTTTAAGGATCAATATCCGGCCGGTACCGATACGGCTCTTGTGTTTGTTCCCGCTCTCTTCTGCACAGGCTGTCACTAATCAGCGAAAAAATAATGAAAATTTGGCTATTAAACTATTTTTATTAGCCAAATATTCCTTTTTCTTTCTTTCCTTTTCCTTTTTCTTTCCCTTCTTTCCTTCCTTTTCTTTCCCTTAAAATTTGAACTGTTGTTGCTACCGTAATAATAATCCAAACAAAGCAATTAGTCCATATCAATAAGTTTACCTTAGATTATAACCCGTAGCAGAAATAATCCTGTGAAATAATCCTCAAGGTCACTGAATATATTATAGCTCAAGGCACTGAATTAATATAATTTCACAGCTGGTTTTAAAGTTCACTAGATCCAAAAAGATGTTATCACTCCGAAGACTAAATAGAGACAATATGCTCTTGATAAACCGTACCTGTGTCGAGCTCAGCTGGCTTGGCTTTGCGGGGAGTTGTTAGTACTAGTAGTATTTTTATGTTTTCTGCAAGCCATTGTACTATATCTCAATCATTTTCAAATATTTTCCTAATAATCTACACCTATGTCGACCTCAGGTGACTAGTAGTTGCATTTTTTGTGTTTTTGCAAGCCGTTCATACTATATCGTAAACACTCTCCTATATTTTCATGATAAAACATACCCAAGTTTTCCTCAGGTGGGCTGGTTAAGCGGCGAGTTGATAGTAGTAGTATTTTAGTGTTTTTGCAAGCCGTTCATACTATATCATAAACATTCCTATATTTCCATTATTAACCATACCCTTGTCGACCTCAGGTGACTAGTAGTAGTATTTTAGGGTTTTTCCAAGCTATTCCTACTATGTTTTAAACATTCTTCAATATTTTCTTGATAAAACGTACCTGTATCTAGCTCATCTGGCTCGGCTTTCCGGGGAGTTGTTAGTACGAGTAGTATTTTTCTGTTTTTGCAACCCCCCTAGCAGGCAATTCCAGGGGATCTAGCCTTACCTATACAGGCTAGGTTAGGTTAAGTTAGGTTTACATGTCACCTTACCTAACTTAATTTAACATAGCTTGTGTAGGTAAGGCTAGATGCCCTGGAAAAAATAAAATGGCAAAAAAAGTATTAGGTGACATTAATGCACAATCATTACGTAAGGTGTGAGCTATCGTTAAGTTACAAGCGGGGATTCCCCCATGGGTTCCTGTCGCAGGGTTACATAAAATTGCGTCAAGCATATTAGACTTGAGCGATTGAAACGGGGTAAGTCGTGTGACGTCATTGGAGTCCAGAGGGGTGTGTCGTGACCGCATTCCGTAGGTGTGAGGGGTTGGTAGCTCCTCTATTAAACCCTTTAAAGAACAGGGGTGTGTGGCGTGACGAAACATGCGCTTTAAACGGGGATGTGCACCGTGACGTCAGAGGGCTTGTCACTGAAATACACAGGGGTTTGTCGCGTGACGAAACATGCGCTCAAAAGGGGGGGGGGTGTTTACCGTGTCGTCCGATGAATCCGCTAGAAACAGCTGACCGCATTGTACAGGTGCGAGGGAGTCCACTTATTTCAACTTGTGTATTATCCCAAGTATCCCAACCACATTCCAAGTAATTGAAAAACCCAGGAATTTCACTTAGAAACATGGCGTGCTCGGAATCTTGCCAGCTAGAAACAGGGGTGTGTATGGAATCTTTCCAGGGGTGGGAAACTTGCCAGGGCGAGAATCTTCCCGTGGCTCTCACGGTAATTCTATAGAAAAAGGGAGGGCATGCGCTCGGAATCTTGCCAGCTAGAAACAGGTGTGTTGCGTGAAGTCCGAGAGCATGCGCTCAGAATCTTGCCAGGGCAAGTCATGGAAATTTTGCCAGGGGTGGGCATGTCATCGGAATCCTGGGAAGGTATGTCATCGGACAAATAGAAGAAAGGAGTAGTGGGTATTGGTTGGCTTGAAAGTAGTAAGGTGATACTACTCACTTCATATAGAAGGGGTCGTCGTATAAACTTCAAAGGGGGCACATTCGATTGGAAATTGAGAGTTTTAGTGCCCTTTTTAAGAGTCAAAAGTGATCGGAGGGCAACAAGCCCTCCCCCAAGCCCCTTTTCCTCAAATACATCTGATAAAAATTTGAGGCAGCCATTTTGTTAAAAATAGTTCAAAGATCATATAATAAAAACTTCTTTACGTATGGCTATTTCGCTAAAAATAGTTCAAAGGTAAGATAAGAAAAACTCCTGTGGTGACGCAACCCCCCAGCTCCCGAGGCAGGCGTAGTAAGCATTGCTCTAGGGGCATATATGGCTCATATGGAAGGTATGCTCGTATAAACTTCGGAGAGGGCTCATCTGATTGGAAATTGAAAGTTCTAGTTTACTTTTAAAGACTCAAAATATATCGGAGGGCAACTAGCCCCACCCCCTCCATGCCCTTTTTTCCTAAAACCCATCCGATAAGAACTTTGAGATAGCCAAAAAAAAAATAGTTCAAAGATCATATAATGACCCCCCAGGGCCCGGAATCAGGCGTTGTAAGTAATGCTCTGGGGGCATATATAGCTCTTATGGAAGGGATGCTCGTATAAACTTCAGAGAGGGCTCATATGATTGGAAATTGAAAGTTCTCGTTCACTTTTTAAGAGTCAAAAGAGATCGGAGGGCAACTAGCCCCCCCCCCCTCTCCACGCCTCATCTTTGAGAGAGCCAATTTTTTTCAAAATGGTTCGAAGATCATATAACGAAAACTCCGGGGTCGGCACAATCCTTCAGGGCCCGGGTTAGGCGTTGTAAGTTATGCCTGGGGTAATATATAGCTGTTATGGAAGGGATGCTTGGTATAAACTTCAGAGAAGGTTCATGCAATTTTGAAATTAAAACTCTAGCTCAGTTTTTAAAAGTCAAAAGTCATCAGAGTGTAAGCTTTGGAAGTATGTTTTTCCGGGTTGAAACCGATAATTAAACTCTAAGTTTCTGTCAAAAGTACATTTTCTAGATAAAGCCCATTTCCTTAATGACTTTATTAATTCTGAATATATGTTATATATTCCTAGAAGTTGACAGACTAAAAGGAAAGTACTGTCAAATGTCCTGATGTCTATCTGCGTGGTGTTCTGAACATAAGTTACCAATTTAGATTATTTGAACCAGTTCGAATTCTGTATCTGTCCTCGTCATGTGTACATTCAATGTATTATATGTATAAATAAACATTTTATTCTCTAAACATAAACTATGTGATGGTTAGAGACTCTAGACATCCTCCACCGGTAGAACCCAGATAATAGGCCAACGCTACCATAAAACTCCAAAGAGAAGAATTCACACTGTACAAAGTAGTACACAGACTTTACAGAGAAGTAGACAATTCACAGAGAGGTGACCCAAAACTTTTACAAAGTGGTGCAGTGGTTTTTGCCGAAGAGGATTACAGTTCTTACCATTTTAGTCTGAGGTTGTTACACATCAAGTTAACATTTTCTTTTGAGGTCCATCACCTACATTGTCGTCATAAGTTTCTTTACCTTCCAATTTTGGTAAAGTTCATCTTTGTCAGTTGTGGCGTAGAGACTAACCACTGAAAGCCGTGTTGGCTCGTGCACAATTGTGTTATTGATATGTGCTAAAAATTTTCATTGTTTGACGTCGGAAGTTAAAATTGTTGCCGTTTGCATCGTCAAAGATTCCAGCTTCAGTTCCAGGTTCCAGCTTCAGTTCCAGGTTCCTGCTTCAATTTAAGGTTCGCGCTCCAGATTCCACTTTCTGAGAAAAAGTGAAGAACATCGAAGGACAATTTATGAAAGTAAGTCATGCATTTTAAGTTCGCACGCGAGTAGGAAATCTGTTAGGAGTGTTGGATAACGATTTTGCCTTGTTTTTACAGCGTTGACTTAATTAGTTTGTTTTACTCATTTTTTTTCTCGTTTAAAATGAGCGCAATTCCAATTTTAGATCCTTCAGATCCTGAATTCGACAATTATATTGCTTCATCCTTTTTGAAAGACATAAGAAGTAAAGGTTTAAATGTGCCTTTGAATTTTGATTCTTCAAGTCGGGATTATAATCCCACTTTAATCGTAAAATTTTTCACTACTGTGGGTAATTTAATGGCCAAAGAAAGTGCCACTATAAGAAGAAGCGTAAATTGGGGGGATAATTCTGAGGAAGATATGACCGATACACCTATTGAGGATAAGAGCAACAAGGAGAATTTGAATCAATTAGTAATTGGTCAGTAATGGATCCCCTGGAAAATATTCCAGTTCTTGAAAATGCAAAATTTATAACACCTTTTTTAGCCAATTGAGAAGGGTGAAAACACTGCTTGGCTGGTCAGATTCGCAGGTGATAGATGCAGTACCGCTTAGAGTAACAGGGCCATTACTTAATTTTTTTGAGGATAGAGATTCCTCAAATATTATAAATTTAGAGCAACTTGAAAAGGAAATGGCGCGGGCATATTTACCAGGAAAGACTGCTGGAAAGACATTCAAAGATTTAGCTGAATTGAGGCAATCATCCAATGAAATAGTCTATCAGTTTTATAAGAGGGTGGAGATTGGCACAAAATCATATCGATCTAGGTATGGCGGATTAGTAGGTTTTCCTGATAGTATAGGCCTGGATTGTTTTATTGAAGGCTCGAAACTAAATATTAAGAGATATTTATTCGAACACCAGGATGATTATAATTCCCTCTCTGAAGCATATAAGATAGTGCAGCGTTTTGAAGCTATTGAAAATGCAATTGGTGAAGAAAGGCAGAATTTTTATCAGCAGCCGTAGATACTGAATTTTGTTGGACAGGACAGAAGGAAGGACTCCGTCAGAACTGGCTGACATAAAACGTGACCAGAGGGAGAAGTAGATTTTTTTTAGCATAGGATGTAGGGATCAGATTAGGAATTTAGGCAGACATTTTATGACAAAAAAAATATGACGAGAAATTTAGACTTTTTATAAGGCATTGAGCTAGAGAGGTGTATTATCAAGATTGATGAGATATTTATTAAGGCAATGACGTAGTGAGGCGTTGTATCGAGAAAGATGAGGCTGGTGAAGGGGTGGACCGTGGTCGACCGAGGGACCAGGTGTTGTTAACGGGTTCAGAGGATCCTGGGAAAGGATGGTCTAAGCGGTTAACGGGTTCAGAGGATCCTGGGAAAGGAAGATCTGAGCTCGCATGGGCGAAAAGAGAGGTAGGTGGTGGAGTACCGAACCTCGAAAACCCTGCAGGTTTCGTGCCATGGACAATAATAGTCGACAGGGCGGAAAAGAGTTCCGTGCCAAAGAAAATAATAGTTGACAGGGCGGAAAAGAGTTCTGTGCCAGAGGAAATAATTCTCGACAGGGCGGAAAAGAGTTCCGTTCCAGAGAAAATAATAGTGGACATGGCGGAAAAGAGTTCCGTGCCAGGGAAAATGACAGATAACAATTTTGTGTCTTGGCTGTTGAATATTTTTGACGGCCTGTTTCTAAAGGAAAGTGTTCTTTATTGTTATCCGCTAGGAGGCGTTGGCAAGGACAAAGGGATCCCTAGAACAGCTAAAATAGTCTCATCAAGTGTCCTAGTAGATTCGGTCATAAACTGGCTCATGATCACTCACCCATTGATGGTCACATGTCTATGGAAAAGACATTAGACCGAGTGAGCCGTATCTTTATATTTGATAGAATGAGTGCAAAAGTTCGAGAGTATTGCGAAAACTGTAATTTGTGTTTGCGTAGAAATAAAATGCATCAGAATATCAAACCTACGTTAGGATAAAAATGAAGAGCCAAAATACCCATTCCGTGTGTTTTCAGTAGATTCTGCTGGTCCCATGGGGGGTGCATTATGTGGACCCACTGAAAACGGAAATTTTCACATTTTAGTTGGAGTTGACCATTTTTCAAATTTTTGTATCCTGAAAGCTGTGCCAAGGATAACAGCGGAAGCTATGTGTAACTTTCTCTGCGAGTCAGTGATAGCATACTTTGGCCTTTTTGAAGTTTTGATCACTGATTCCCATCAGTCTTTCCGTTCAAATCTCATTTCACAGATCTGTGAAAAATTAAAAATTAAACATCATTTTTTCGTCAAGTTATAATCCTCAATCGAATGGGTTGTGAGAATCGTGTAAAGGTAACAAAATCTGTATTAAAAGCTTATTGTCAGGATCATCCCAATTCTTGGGATACTTATTTGCCTTTCGTTCAGAATGTATTTAATTCTACTATTTCTTCCACAATTAAATATTGACCACATCACATAACTTTTTGTAGGCAGCCTCTTTCATTTTTGGATATTCAACTTTCTTTGCCTTCAATAGTAGAGATGGAGGTGCTACTCCGGGACGAACACATGTGCTGCCATCTACAATTTAGTTTAATGCTGACGGGACATAATTTATTCAAGGATTATCGATCGAGTCTAATGGGGAGGTGTGTCAAGGTCAATCGATCTGTTGTTGTTTGGCCACGTGCGAATGACATGAGAGGTGATTTACATAATCGATGGGGGAATTATTGATTCACGAGCGTGGGGAATTATGAAACAATATGGTCATAGCCTCCCTAGGGGGAAAGATTACGTAATCGCTCAATGACCTCTTTTTCCAAGATCGATTTATTTGTTGTTTCTATGTGTAATAACTCCGGGGCGAAGGTTGCACATGCGCATTGAATTCTAACGGGAACAATGTTATTGATCTAGGACTCGAGGGGGAAGTGAATTTCCGAGAACTTGATTGCGTAATCGATCGCGAATGTCATGGTGTCCAGAAATAGTATTTGTTGTTGTTGCTCTCGCCCAAATGTTATGACATTCCCGGAAACAGTTAGATCACGTGTTTCCTTCTCAGCCAATCAGCAAGTCGGATACATCCTCCTTCTCAGCCAATCAGAGGCCTGCTTACATATGATTTCCCCGTTAAATAACAATTCACCCTTGAGATTTCGTATATAATGGACATGCAATGTGATTAAATTATCAGAAAGTATTTTGACACCGTGTAAACAACTAAAATGGATAATATTGATGAATTAGAAGCCTTGGCAACTACAATTTACCATGTAAGTTCCGTTTTATTTTCAAAATTATTTTCCTTGGACATCCTCCAGTATGTTCAGCTAAAACGTAAATATATTCCTTTACCCCAAACCCCCCCCCCACACATACAATACAAACATCATTATACTCACTAGGAAAACGTAAATATATTCATTTTACCCTCGAAACCTACCCCCCCCCCACCATTGTTTTACAATCAAATTCTCGCAAAAAGAAATAATTATCCTTCCTTCTATATTTCCAGCTAAAGCGATCACTGACTTCTGTCAATTTATAATGAAAATGCCGCTCTGTTTTGACACAAGACTCCAATGTGAGGTCTATAATTAGCTATCACCCTTTCCGGCTTACAAACACGGTCAATGGAACTATTCTTCCGTCAAATTAAAACGATTTTATGCAATAATTAAGCTAGGCCTATGCAACCTGTATAGAAGTAGAGAAACAAGTTATTTTCGAATTATGGTCTAACAATATCCCCCTCCCTCCCCCATTGTCTTACAACCCCAAATCCTCGCAAAAAGAAATACCATTTTGATAAATTCCTTCCCTCTATATTTCCAGCTAAATCCCCCCCCCACCACTCTAATACAAACATCACTTTGCAATGAAAACGAAAATATATTCTTTTACCATCGAAAGCTAACCACCGCAAAAAGAAATACATTTTCTCAAATTTATTCTTTCTCTGTGACACCCGTCGCTATTAAGCCGCTAACTTGACAATACATTTCCGCAAGCATATAATTACTTTGTCACCCTTTTCCGGTTTTGTTTACAAACGCGGTCAAGTCAATGGAACTATTCTTCTGTCAAATTAAAACAGTTTTAAGCAAAAAGAGATTGCTGTATATTAACCTTGTATTTGTCAGAGAGCCGGTGAAAGAGATTATTTTCAAATTAAGTTTAACAATATATTTAGAACATTATGTGAAAGGAGGGGGGGGGGTCAATACATTGCTTCTAACAGCTTCGTTGTAAGTAAATTATGTGAAGGGGGAGGGCAATACCCTCAATTCCACCGCCATCAGTGTAAAATGAAAACAAACAGTGCGGGGCTACAAAAGTCTTTGGGAGTTGCATGAAGCTAATATTACGTATAAATTGAATAGCATTTTAACCTATGTTTGCAAAATATAGGCCTACATGTCGATGGGTTAACGATCTATTTTAAAGCCTATAGACCGGAAAATTTAATATTTTTCTAAATGGTAAAAATAGAAACAATGATTCCTATCCTATGGCTATAGACTACTGATTGTCTAATAAAAACGTTTGATTTCTAAGCCTAATATATTTCTCGCGAAATTTTTACTTTTTGCTTTACTGAAAAGAGATAAATGTTTCTTACTTCAATGTCTAACCATTTCTCTTCGAAATTTAGCGATTTTAGCTATAACAATTTTCCTAAATTTAAGGGAGGGGCGTGAATCCATGATTTTTGTTGGGGAGGGGGTTAGCACTTTTAATAGTGACAAAATAGAAATGAAATTTAATTTAAACACTTTTTTTTCAGATATAATAATGTTTGGTGTGATTGACACAGAATATATTGGTCTGAAATATTCCGCAACTGGCATTATATTCGAAGCAGCTTTCTTACTCCTAGACAATCAACGACGTGAAATTCATTGCTATAAATGGAACATCAGATACAATATGTATAAGTACGAGAAAAACAGATGGAGTCCAACACTAAATTTTATAAATCGAAATGGCTTTTACGCTAAAACCATACGACCACATAATGAAAATGGCTATGAAATAAAACATGTACAAGAGGAAATTCAGGAAATATGCAGTTTTTTCGGTGTGCAAGCTGTTTATGTTAAGGGAAACGTGCCAACTGATAAACTCTTACTAGAAAAATGTGATAAAAACATAGCATTATTCAATTTAGAAGACTTCAAATGTGAGAAATACCTGCATTCAGTCCATGACCCAGAAGATGAAGTTAGATATTTCGCTAAATGGATACCGGAAAAGATACCTGACATGGAAAAATGCATCAGATATCCAAAGTCCTAAACTTGCTCCTCCTCATATCAAATGGATTAAGCTTTTTTTTTTTTTTAAATATGTCATTATTTTTTTCAAATGTTTTAAATATGTTTAAGCAATAAATATCTTAAGCCTCAACCGTTTTTATTCTTTAGAATAGTCCATCGCCATGAAAATTATACTTTCAGATTCAACATGTCAGGGAACACACTTTCAAGTTCAGCATGTTGGAGAACCCTAAATAGTCACCCCTAAAAAGGTAAGTTAACTCTAAAAGGTTAAAGAATTTTTCTGAAATTATCTTAAGCCTGAGACGTTTTTATTCTTTAGAATAGTCCATCGCCACGAAAATTAGACTTTCAAATTCAACATGTCAGGGAACACACTTTCAAGTTCAACATGTTGGAGAACCCTAAATAGTCATCCATAAAAAGGTAAGTTAACCCTAAAAGGTTAAAGAATTTTTCTGAAATTATCAAGCCTCAACCGTTTTTATTCTTTAGAATAGTCCATCGCCATGAAAATTATACTTTCAGATTCAACATGTCAGGGAACACACTTTCAAGTTCAGCATGTTGGAGAACCCTAAATAGTCACCCCTAAAAAGGTAAGTTAACCCTAAAAGGTTAAAGAATTTTTCTGAAATTATCAAGCCTGAGACGTTTTTATTCTTTAGAATAGTCCATCGCCACGAAAATTAGACTTTCAGATTCAACATGCCAGGGAACACACTTTCAAGTTCAGCTTGTTGGAGAACCCTAAATAGTCATCCATAAAAAGGTAAGTTAACTCTAAAAGGTTAAAGAATTTTTCTGAAATTATCAAGCCTGAGACGTTTTTATTATTTAGAATAGTCCATCGCCATGAAAATTATACTTTCAGATTCAACATGTCAGGGAACACACTTTCAAGTTCAGCATGTTGGAGAACCCTAAATAGTCACCCCTAAAAAGGTAAGTTAACTCTAAAAGGTTAAAGAACTTTTCTGAAATTATCTTAAGCCTGAGACGTTTTTATTCTTTAGAATAGTCCATCGCCACGAAAATTAGACTTTCAGATTCAACATGCCAGGGAACACACTTTCAAGTTCAACATGTTGGAGAACCCTAAATAGTCATCCATAAAAAGGTAAGTTAACCCTAAAAGGTTAAAGAATTTTTCTGAAATTATCTTAAGCCTGAGACGTTTTTATTCTTTAGAATAGTCCATCGCCACGAAAATTAGACTTTCAGATTCAACATGCCAGGGAACACACTTTCAAGTTCAACATGTTGGAGAACCCTAAATAGTCATCCATAAAAAGGTAAGTTAACCCTAAAAGGTTAAAGAATTTTTCTGAAATTATCTTAAGCCTGAGACGTTTTTATTCTTTAGAATAGTCAATCGCCACGAAAATTAGACTTTCAGATTCAACATGCCAGGGAACACACTTTCAAGTTCAGCATGTTGGAGAACCCTAAATAGTTATCCATAAAAAGGTAAGTTAACCCTAAAAGGTTAAAGAATTTTTCTGAAATTATCTTAAGCCTGAGACGTTTTTATTCTTTAGAATAGTCCATCGCCACGAAAGTTAGACTTTCAAATTCAACATGCCAGGGAACACACTTTCAAGTTCAACATGTTGGAGAACCCTAAATAGTCATCCATAAAAAGGTAAGTTAACCCTAAAAGGTTAAAGAATTTTTCTGAAATTACACTTTCAGATCCAGTATGTCAGGGGACACACTTTCAGGTTCAGCATGTAGGAGAACCCTAAATGCTCATCCCTAAAAAGGTAAGTTAACCCTAAATGGTTAAAGAATTTCTCTATTTATGCAGAGTTTCAACTAGCTATGGCTAAGTTTGTTAAAGACAAACTATTTTCTTGCGAAAACACACAAAATCAGAAAAAATGTTCAATGTTCCTTTAATACCTACGCAATTAGACTAAAAATGAAGATATTTATGCAGAGTTTCAACTAGCTATGGCTATGTTTGCTAAAGACAAGCTATTTTCTCGCGAAAACACACAAAATCAGAAAAAATGTTCAATGTTCCTTTAGTACCTACACAATTAGACTAAGAATTTCTCTATTTATGCAGAGTTTCAACTAGCTATGGCTAAGTTTGTTAAAGACAAACTATTTTCTTGCGAAAACACACAAAATCAGAAAAAATGTTCAATGTTCCTTTAGTACCTACGCAATTAGACTAAAAAATGAAGATATTTATGCAGAGTTTCAACTAGCTATGGCTATGTTTGCTAAAGACAAGCTATTTTCTCGCGAAAACACACAAAATCAGAAAAAATGTTCAATGTTCCTTTAGTACCTACACAATTAGACTAAAAATGAAGATATTTATGCAGAGTTTCAACTAGCTATGGCTAAGTTTACTAAAGACAAGCTATTTTCTTGCGAAAACCCACAAACTCAGAAAAAATGATCAATGTTCCTTTAGTACCTACACAATTAGACTAAAAATGAAGATATTTATGCAGAGTTTCAACTAGCTATGGCTAAGTTTGCTAAAGACAAGCTATTTTCTTGCGAAAACACACAAACTCAGAAAAAATGATCAATGTTCCTTTAGTACCTACGCAATTAGACTAAAAAATGAAGGTATTTATGCTGAGTTTCAACTAGCTATGGCTAAGTTTGCTAAAGACAAGCTATTTTCTTGCGAAAACACACAAAATCAGAAAAAATGTTCAATGTTCCTTTAGTACCTACGCAATTAGACTAAAAATGAAGGTATTTATGCAGAGTTTCAACTAGCTATGGCTAAGTTTGCTAAAGACAAGCTATTTTCTCACGAAAACACACAAAATCAGAAAAAAAAAATGTTCAATGTTCCTCTAGTACCTACGCAATTAGGCTGAAATGAAGATATTTATGCAGAGTTTCAACTATCTATGGCTAAGTTTGCTAAAGACAAGCTATTTTCTTGCGAAAACACACAAAATCAGAAAAAATGATCATTGTTCCTTTAGTACCTACGCAATTAGACTAAAAATGAAGATATTTATGCAGAGTTTCAACTAGCTATGGCTAAGTTTGCTAAAGACAAGCTATTTTCTTGTGAAAACACACAAAATCAGAAAAAATGATCATTGTTCCTTTAGTACCTACGCAATTAGACTAAAATGAAGATATTTATGCAGATTTTCAACTAACTATGGCTAAGTTTACTAAAGACAAGATATTTTCTTGCGAAAACACACAAAATCAGAAAAAATGTTCAATGTTCCTTTAGTACCTACACAATTAGACTAAAAATGAAGATATTTATGCAGAGTTTCAACTAACTATGGCTAAGTTTACTAAAGACAAGCTATTTTCTTGCGAAAACACACAAAATCAGAAAAAATGTTCAATGTTCCTTTAGTACCTACGCAATTAGGCTTAAATGAAGATATTTATGCAGAGTTTCAACTAGCTATGGCTAAGTTTGCTAAAGACAAGCTATTTTCTTGTGAAAACACACAAAATCAGAAAAAATGATCAATGTTCCTTTAGTACCTACGCAATTAGACTAAAAATGAAGATATTTATGCAGAGTTTCAACTAGCTATGGCTAAGTTTGCTAAAGACAAGCTATTTTCTTGTGAAAACACACAAAATCAGAAAAAATGATCAATGTTCCTTTAGTACCTACGCAATTAGACTAAAAATGAAGATATCTATGCAGAGTTTCAACTAGCTATGGCTAAGTTTGCTAAAGACAAGCTATTTTCTTGCGAAAACACACAAAATCAGAAAAAATGTTCAATGTTCCTTTAGTACCTACACAATTAGACTAAAAATGAAGATATTTATGCAGAGTTTCAACTAGCTATGGCTAAGTTTACTAAAGACAAGCTATTTTCTTGCGAAAACACACAAAATCAGAAAAAATGTTCAATGTTCCTTTAGTACCTACACAATTAGGCTTAAATGAAGATATTTATGCAGAGTTTCAACTAGCTATGGCTAAGTTTGCTAAAGACAAGCTATTTTCTTGCGAAAACACACAAAATCAGAAAAAATGTTCAATGTTCCTTTAGTACCTACACAATTAGGCTGAAATGAAGATATATATGCAGAGTTTCAACTAGCTATGGCTAAGTTTGCTAAAGACAAGCTATTTTCTTGCGAAAACACACAAAATCAGAAAAAATATTGTTAGGTTACATTAGGTTAGCCTACGTACGCGCGCATATAGGTTAGGTTAGGTTAGGTTGGATTAAGTTAGGTTAGGTTAAGTTAGGTTAGGTTAGATTAAGTTAGGTTAGGTTAAGTTAGGTTAGGATAGGTTAGATTAAGTTAGGTTAGGCTAAGTTAGGTTAGGCTAGGTTAGCCTACGTACGCGCACGTACGTAGGCTAACCTAGCCTAACCTAACTTAGCCTAACCTAACTTAATCTAACCTATCCTAACCTAACTTAACCTAACCTAACTTAATCTAACCTAACTAACTAACCTAACCTAACTTAATCCAACCTAACCTAACCTAACCTATATGCGCGCGTACGTAGGCTAACCTAATCTAACATAACAATATTTTTTCTGATTTTGTGTGTTTTCGCAAGAAAATAGCTTGTCTTTAGCAAACTTAGCCATAGCTAGTTGAAACTCTGCATATATATCTTCATTTCAGCCTAATTGCGTAGGTACTAGAGGAACATTGAACATTTTTTTTCTGATTTTGTGTGTTTTCGCAAGAAAATAGCTTGTCTTTAGCAAACTTAGCCATAGCTAGTTGAAACTCTGCATAAATATCTTCATTTAAGCCTAATTGTGTAGGTACTAAAGGAACATTGAACATTTTTTCTGATTTTGTGTGTTTTCGCAAGAAAATAGCTTGTCTTTAGTAAACTTAGCCATAGCTAGTTGAAACTCTGCATAAATATCTTCATTTTTAGTCTAATTGTGTAGGTACTAAAGGAACATTGAACATTTTTTCTGATTTTGTGTGTTTTCGCAAGAAAATAGCTTGTCTTTAGCAAACTTAGCCATAGCTAGTTGAAACTCTGCATAAATATCTTCATTTTTAGTCTAATTGCGTAGGTACTAAAGGAATATTGATCATTTTTTCTGATTTTGTGTGTTTTCACAAGAAAATAGCTTGTCTTTAGCAAACTTAGCCATAGCTAGTTGAAACTCTGCATAAATATCTTCATTTTTAGTCTAATTGCGTAGGTACTAAAGGAACATTGAACATTTTTTCTGATTTTGTGTGTTTTCGCAAGAAAATAGCTTGTCTTTAGTAAACTTAGCCATAGTTAGTTGAAAATCTGCATAAATATCTTCATTTTTAGTCTAATTGTGTAGGTACTAAAGGAACATTGAACATTTTTTCTGATTTTGTGTGTTTTCACAAGAAAATATCTTGTCTTTAGTAAACTTAGCCATAGTTAGTTGAAACTCTGCATAAATATCTTCATTTTTAGTCTAATTGTGTAGGTGCTAAAGGAACATTGAACATTTTTTCTGATTTTGTGTGTTTTCGCAAGAAAATATCTTGTCTTTAGCAAACTTAGCCATAGATAGTTGAAACTCTGCATAAATATCTTCATTTTAGTCTAATTGCGTAGGTACTAAAGGAACAATGATCATTTTTTCTGATTTTGTGTGTTTTCACAAGAAAATAGCTTGTCTTTAGCAAACTTAGCCATAGCTAGTTGAAACTCTGCATAAATATCTTCATTTAAGCCTAATTGCGTAGGTACTAAAGGAACATTGAACATTTTTTCTGATTTTGTGTGTTTTCGCAAGAAAATAGCTTGTCTTTAGCAAACTTAGCCATAGATAGTTGAAACTCTGCATAAATATCTTCATTTCAGCCTAATTGCGTAGGTACTAGAGGAACATTGAACATTTTTTTTCTGATTTTGTGTGTTTTCGTGAGAAAATGGCTTGTCTTTAGCAAACTTAGCCATAGCTAGTTGAAACTCTGCATAAATACCTTCATTTTTAGTCTAATTGCGTAGGTACTAAAGGAACATTGAACATTTTTTCTGATTTTGTGTGTTTTCGCAAGAAAATAGCTTGTCTTTAGCAAACTTAGTCATAGCTAGTTGAAACTCTGCATAAATATCTTCATTTTTAGTCTAATTGTGTAGGTACTAAAGGAACATTGAACATTTTTTCTGATTTTGTGTGTTTTCGCAAGAAAATAGCTTGTCTTTAGTAAACTTAGCCATAGATAGTTGAAACTCTGCATAAATATCTTCATTTCAGCCTAATTGTGTAGGTACTAAAGGAACATTGAACATTTTTTCTGATTTTGTGTGTTTTCGCAAGAAAATAGCTTGTCTTTAGCAAACTTAGCCATAGCTAGTTGAAACTCAGCATAAATACCTTCAATTTTTAGTCTAATTGCGTAGGTACTAAAGGAACATTGATCATTTTTTCTGAGTTTGTGTGTTTTCGCAAGAAAATAGCTTGTCTTTAGCAAACTTAGCCATAGCTAGTTGAAACTCTGCATAAATATCTTCATTTTTAGTCTAATTGTGTAGGTACTAAAGGAACATTGATCATTTTTTCTGAGTTTGTGGGTTTTCGCAAGAAAATAGCTTGTCTTTAGTAAACTTAGCCATAGCTAGTTGAAACTCTGCATAAATATCTTCATTTTTAGTCTAATTGTGTAGGTACTAAAGGAACATTGAACATTTTTTCTGATTTTGTGTGTTTTCGCGAGAAAATAGCTTGTCTTTAGCAAACATAGCCATAGCTAGTTGAAACTCTGCATAAATATCTTCATTTTTTAGTCTAATTGCGTAAGTACTAAAGGAACATTGAACATTTTTTCTGATTTTGTGTGTTTTCGCAAGAAAATAGTTTGTCTTTAACAAACTTAGCTATAGCTAGTTGAAACTCTGCATAAATAGAGAAATTCTTAGTCTAATTGTGTAGGTACTAAAGGAACATTGAACATTTTTTCTGATTTTGTGTGTTTTCGCGAGAAAATAGCTTGTCTTTAGCAAACATAGCCATAGCTAGTTGAAACTCTGCATAAATATCTTCATTTTTAGTCTAATTGCGTAGGTACTAAAGGAACATTGAACATTTTTTCTGATTTTGTGTGTTTTCGCAAGAAAATAGTTTGTCTTTAACAAACTTAGCCATAGCTAGTTGAAACTCTGCATAAATAGAGAAATTCTTTAACCATTTAGGGTTAACTTACCTTTTTAGGGATGAGCATTTAGGGTTCTCCTACATGCTGAACCTGAAAGTGTGTCCCCTGACATACTGGATCTGAAAGTGTAATTTCAGAAAAATTCTTTAACCTTTTAGGGTTAACTTACCTTTTTATGGATGACTATTTAGGGTTCTCCAACATGTTGAACTTGAAAGTGTGTTCCCTGGCATGTTGAATTTGAAAGTCTAATTTTCGTGACGATGGACTATTCTAAAGAATAAAAACGTCTCAGGCTTAAGATGATTTCAGAAAAATTCTTTAACCTTTTAGGGTTAACTTACCTTTTTATGGATAACTATTTAGGGTTCTCCAACATGCTGAACTTGAAAGTGTGTTCCCTGGCATGTTGAATCTGAAAGTCTAATTTTCGTGGTGATTGACTATTCTAAAGAATAAAAACGTCTCAGGCTTAAGATAATTTCAGAAAAATTCTTTAACCTTTTAGGGTTAACTTACCTTTTTATGGATGACTATTTAGGGTTCTCCAACATGTTGAACTTGAAAGTGTGTTCCCTGGCATGTTGAATCTGAAAGTCTAATTTTCGTGGCGATGGACTATTCTAAAGAAAAAAAACGTCTCAGGCTTAAGATAATTTCAGAAAAGTTCTTTAACCTTTTAGGGTTAACTTACCTTTTTATGGATGACTATTTAGGGTTCTCCAACATGTTGAACTTGAAAGTGTGTTCCCTGGCATGTTGAATCTGAAAGTCTAATTTTCGTGGCGATGGACTATTCTAAAGAATAAAAACGTCTCAGGCTTAAGATAATTTCAGAAAAGTTCTTTAACCTTTTAGAGTTAACTTACCTTTTTAGGGGTGACTATTTAGGGTTCTCCAACATGCTGAACTTGAAAGTGTGTTCCCTGACATGTTGAATCTGAAAGTATAATTTTCATGGCGATGGACTATTCTAAAGAATAAAAACGTCTCAGGCTTGATAATTTCAGAAAAATTCTTTAACCTTTTAGAGTTAACTTACCTTTTTATGGATGACTATTTAGGGTTCTCCAACATGCTGAACTTGAAAGTGTGTTCCCTGGCATGTTGAATCTGAAAGTCTAATTTTCGTGGCGATGGACTATTCTAAAGAATAAAAACGTCTCAGGCTTGATAATTTCAGAAAAATTCTTTAACCTTTTAGAGTTAACTTACCTTTTTAGGGGTGACTATTTAGGGTTCTCCAACATGCTGAACTGGAAAGTGTGTTCCCTGACATGTTGAATCTGAAAGTATAATTTTCATGGCGATGGACTATTCTAAAGAATAAAAACGGTTGAGGCTTGATAATTTCAGAAAAATTCTTTAACCTTTTAGAGTTAACTTACCTTTTTATGGATGACTATTTAGGGTTCTCCAACATGTTGAACTTGAAAGTGTGTTCCCTGACATGTTGAATTTGAAAGTCTAATTTTCGTGGCGATGGACTATTCTAAAGAATAAAAACGTCTCAGGCTTAAGATAATTTCAGAAAAATTCTTTAACCTTTTAGAGTTAACTTACCTTTTTAGGGGTGACTATTTAGGGTTCTCCAACATGCTGAGCTTGAAAGTGTGTTCCCTGACATGTTGAATCTGAAAGTATAATTTTCATGGCGATGGACTATTCTAAAGAATAAAAACGGTTGAGGCTTAAGATATTTATTGCTTAAACATATTTAAAACATTTGAAAAAAATAATGACATATTTAAAAAAAAAAGAAGCTTAATCCATTTGATATGAGGAGGAGCAAGTTTAGGACTTTGGATATCTGATGTATTTTTCCATGTCAGGTATCTTTTCCGGTATCCATTTAGCGAAATATCTAACTTCATCTTCTGGGTCATGGACTGAATGCAGGTATTTCTCACATTTGAAGTCTTCTAAATTGAATAATGCTATGTTTTTATCACATTTTTCTAGTAAGAGTTTATCAGTTGGCACGTTTCCCTTAACATAAACAGCTTGCACACCGAAAAAACTGCATATTTCCTGAATTTCCTCTTGTACATGTTTTATTTCATAGCCATTTTCATTATGTGGTCGTATGGTTTTAGCGTAAAAGCCATTTCGATTTATAAAATTTAGTGTTGGACTCCATCTGTTTTTCTCGTACTTATACATATTGTATCTGATGTTCCATTTATAGCAATGAATTTCACGTCGTTGATTGTCTAGGAGTAAGAAAGCTGCTTCGAATATAATGCCAGTTGCGGAATATTTCAGACCAATATATTCTGTGTCAATCACACCAAACATTATTATATCTGAAAAAAAAAGTGTTTAAATTAAATTGCATTTCTATTTTGTCACTATTAAAAGTGCTAACCCCCCCCCCCAACAAAAATCATGGATTCACGCCCCCTCCCTTAAATTTAGGAAAATTGTTATAGCTAAAATCACTAAATTTCGAAGAGAAATGGTTAGACATTGAAGTAAGAAACATTTATCTCTTTTCAGTAAAGCAAAAAGTAAAAATTTCGCGAGAAATATATTAGGCTTAGAAATCAAACGTTTTTATTAGACAATCAGTAGTCTATAGCCATAGGATAGGAATCATTGTTTCTATTTTTACCATTTAGAAAAATATTAAATTTTCCGGTCTATAGGCTTTAAAATAGATCGTTAACCCATCGACATGTAGGCCTATATTTTGCAAACATAGGTTAAAATGCTATTCAATTTATACATAACATTAGCTTCATGCAACTCCCAAAGACTTTTGTAGCCCCGCACTGTTTGTTTTCATTTTACACTGATGGCGGTAGAATTGAGGGTATTGCCCTCCCCCTTCACATAATTTACTTACAACGAAGCTGTTAGAAGCAATGTATTGACCCCCCCCTCCTTTCACATAATGTTCTAAATATATTGTTAAACTTAATTTGAAAATAATCTCTTTCACCGGCTCTCTGACAAATACAAGGTTAATATACAGCAATCTCTTTTTGCTTAAAACTGTTTTAATTTGACAGAAGAATAGTTCCATTGACTTGACCGCGTTTGTAAACAAAACCGGAAAAAGGGTGACAAAGTAATTATATGCTTGCGGAAATGTATTGTCAAGTTAGCGGCTTAATAGCGACGGGTGTCACAGAGAAAGAATAAATTTGAGAAAATGTATTTCTTTTTGCGGTGGTTAGCTTTCGATGGTAAAAGAATATATTTTCGTTTTCATTGCAAAGTGATGTTTGTATTAGAGTGGTGGGGGGGGATTTAGCTGGAAATATAGAGGGAAGAAATTTATCAAAATGGTATTTCTTTTTGCGAGAATTTGGGGTTGTAAGACAATGGGGAGGGAGGGGGATATTGTTAGACCATAATTCGAAAATAACTTGTTTCTCTACTTCTATACAGGTTGCATAGGCCTAGCTTAATTATTGCATAAAATCGTTTTAATTTGACGGAAGAATAGTTCCATTGACCGTGTTTGTAAGCCGGAAAGGGTGATAGCTAATTATAGACCTCACATTGGAGTCTTGTGTCAAAACAGAGCGGCATTTTCATTATAAATTGACAGAAGTCAGTGATCGCTTTAGCTGGAAATATAGAAGGAAGGATAATTATTTCTTTTTGCGAGAATTTGATTGTAAAACAATGGTGGGGGGGGGGTAGGTTTCGAGGGTAAAATGAATATATTTACGTTTTCCTAGTGAGTATAATGATGTTTGTATTGTATGTGTGGGGGGGGGGGGGTTTGGGGTAAAGGAATATATTTACGTTTTAGCTGAACATACTGGAGGATGTCCAAGGAAAATAATTTTGAAAATAAAACGGAACTTACATGGTAAATTGTAGTTGCCAAGGCTTCTAATTCATCAATATTATCCATTTTAGTTATTTACACGGTGTCAAAATACTTTCTGATAATTTAATCACATTGCATGTCCATTATATACGAAATCTCAAGGGTGAATTGTTATGTAACGGGGAAATCATATGTAAGCAGGCCTCTGATTGGCTGAGAAGGAGGATGTATCCGACTCGCTGATTGGCTGAGAAGGAAACACGTGATCTAACTGTTTCCGGGAAAGTCATAACATTTGGGCGAGAGCAACAACAACAAATACTATTTCTGGACACCATGACATTCGCGATCGATTACGCAATCAAGTTCTCGGAAATTCACTTCCCCCTCGAGTCCTAGATCAATAACATTGTTCCCGTTAGAATTCAATGCGCATGTGCAACCTTCGCCCCGGAGTTATTACACATAGAAACAACAAATAAATCGATCTTGGAAAAAGAGGTCATTGAGCGATTACGTAATCTTTCTCCCTAGGGAGGCTATGACCATATTGTTTCATAATTCCCCACGCTCGTGAATCAATAATTCCCCCATCGATTATGTAAATCACCCCTCATGTCATTCGCACGTGGCCAAACAACAACAGATCGATTGACCTTGACACACCTCCCCATTAGACTCGATCGATGATCCTTGAATAAATTATGTCCCGTCAGCATTAAACTAAATTGTAGATGGCAGCACATGTGTTCGTCCCGGAGTAGCACCTCCATCTCTACTTTCAATTGACTATTTTGATAATTATGAGGATTATATGGTTAATTTAGTTAGATATTTGAACACGATTTGCAGGGTTTATGATGAACAAATAGGAAAACAGAGAAAATCTCAAAGAGTACAATATAATAAAAATGCTGTAGAACTACAAGTTTTGAGAGAAGGGGACTTGGTTTACGTCCGAGATAAAGCTCAGAATCCAAGGGAAATCAAGGGTATAAAGCTTAAATTTCGTGGACCATATATATAATTTTAAAAGTTTTAAAAGATTCCCTATTCTTGGTACAAGAACTTTCAGGGACGTCTGTAAGAAGAATAGTAAACGGTCGTCTGATAAAGCCTGTAAAGGATTCAGAAACTTTCTTACGTTTGAATCCTATTTTTCAGGAGAAAATTGATATGATCAAAAAAACTAATATTGCTACTGGTAAATTAAAATCTAATGACGAAGAGAAAAGCAGCAACGATTATAGCTTACGTCAACGTCCGGGTGAGAAACTTTTGGTTGTTCAAAATTGTCTTGAGCAACCAGTAATAACAAATAAACCAATATCGGAGGAATCAAAAATTGTAGAATTGGAGTTAGAGAATCATGGGCATAGGAGAATCGATTCAACATCATCTGTATACCAGCTTCCAGTGGAGACTCCAGTAGCAACTTCAGAAATAATGGAGGATAGCTCCGTTTCTAGCTTACAACAGGAGGTTCAAATGGAGCCTAGTCTAGTTAGTGTAGAAGTAGATAAAGGGGAAATAGAGGTTGAAGTAGGCTCGAGTGGAGAATCAAGTAGTTTAAGGAGAAGCACTAGGAAAACAAGTAATGAGCCTCCAGGTTATTATAGAGAGTATTGAAACAATTATAGAGATAAGTAGAGTAAGATGATTATAGAGATTAGTATGTTATTGCAGTATAAACGGTGTTGGGAATGGATGTCAAGTCAAAATGAGGATGTAGCTAGGTTTTTTGCTGATTAACAGGACAGGAGAAATTCTTTCTTTGAAATAGGAAAAACAGAAAGATAAAAATGACAAGCGAAAGCTGTGTGACAACTTTTCTCAAATGATGTATTTACTTCCTTTTGATATCTTATAAATAGTGAAAGAACCGAATAATTTGTGAAAAATAAGAAGAATTAAAATTTTGGTAAAAGGAAAGTAAAGGAACATCTCATTGTGTTTCTGTTGAATATTATCATTTTGTTTAAGTGTTCTGTTCAAACTTAAGTTTTTTTTAAAAGATATTCTGACGATGTGCTAATTTTTCTATTAGGTGTAGCTATGCGAATTTTATGCGAACTTACCATGACAATTTAAAGTGATTGAAAGTGCCAATTAGGAAAATATTTTCTTGTGTCTTGTTGATTCAGTTTTAGTGTCAGTATTTTATTTTATGTTCTTGTTAATTCTACCTTTGTTTGAGGATAGAAAACCATTTTTTTGTGAGAAAAAAAAAGATTTTGAAAACCCCGGGGAAAATCTGTAAGCTTTGGAAGTAGGTTTTTCCGGGTTGAAACCGATAATTAAATTCTAAGTATCTGCCAAAAGTACATTTCCTAGATAAAGCCCATTTCCTTAATGACTTTATTAATTTTGAATATTTGTTATATATTCCTAGAAGTTGACAGACTAAAAGGGAAGTAATGTCAATTGTCCTTATATCTATCTGCACGGTGTTCTGAACATAAGTTACCAATTTAGATTATTTGATCCAGTTTGAATTCTGTATCTGTCCTCGCCATATGTACATTCACTGTATTATATATATAAATAAACATTTTATACTTTAAACATAAACTAAGTGATGGTTAGAGACTCTAGACATCAAGGCCGTATCCAGCATGGGGGTTACCCGGTTTGAACCCCTCCCCCCGAAATTTTTGACCGAGTCGAAAATTAGTCTAAAAAATACCTGTAAAGACAAAACCTACCAGAAAAAAATGCTCACCCACAAATCGGGTAACCCCCACCCACCCACCCACCCCCCACCCCCGAACAAAAATCCTGGATATGGCCCTGCTAGACATCAGTAGTGTCTTATATAAAGGCGCGAATTACACATAGAATTACAAAAGACTGAGGCAGGAATATACAGTGCAGTTTAAACGGTACATGGACTTACCAAGGACAGTGACATGTTACTATGAACAATACATGAGTTATCAGACGGGTTGCAAAAAGCGACCAATCCCTCCATATTATGGAACTATAAAGTGATCAAACACGTTATATTTGGAACTAGGGACGAGATTGTGTAATGCAATCAGACAGGTTTCTGATTCAACACCTATTTTCTGGACAATTGCCTTTAGTCAAGACTAGTTTGTTAGGAATGCGTCGCTGCTAATTAAAGAATAGGATGCTACACTCAGAATTGATCGATTGGCATATGGTGTTAAATCATTTATCAAAAAATAAGTTTATTTGCGAAATAAGGTATAGCATATGCGAATTGGACTGTATGATCGATCTTAATTGAATAATAGGGAAAAAACAGAGCTAGATAACATTTGCGAATTGGATTGTATGAAGGTGGTAAAAAAGGGTTAAACTGATTACCAGTTAAGGTTACCCCGAAGGGGTTGTTAACTCAGGCAATTTGTTATAAATTTGGAACAACATCAATCCATGAAAATGGTTAACGATGATAAAATGACCCTTGTGACTTGACCTAGCTTTACTTCTTCGATGTGTTCTGTAAAATGTACAAGTGGCGTTTGAAGAGTGTTGTCTATTTAAAATAGGGTATAACGTTACAGTATACTAAAAAGCTGATACTAATAGAGATGTAGATGTCAAGAAAAGAATTTTAATAATGAAATTCAGAACAACCCTTAGAAATCCTTGCAAATTAACTAGTGAGGTGATTATAGGTTTGAAGCATCATGGATCATAAGCACCAATGACCCTAACCACCAAGGACCTCAACCTCCAAAGGTCCCATACCTCCAACCTCCAAGGGGTCCCTCACCCCAACTTTTTGGCCCCCCTCCCCCATTTTTTTTATTTTTTTTTGAAGTTTTTTTTACTTTTTTTATTATTTTTTCAACTTTTTTTTACATCTCTTAGAATGACATGCAACGGACTTAAAACAGAAAAAAATTACATTTAATATTTTCCAAATTCAAAATGAGAATGATATAGAAATATTATTCGTGACTTTTACTATTAGAAAAGTATTGTTTATAGTAGCACTTTTTTTATGGGACTAAATTTTTTGGACTTTTTTTTTACGTATCATAATAATAGGGAAAAAACAGAGCTAGATAACATTTGCGAATTGTATTGTATGAAGGTGGTAAAAAAGGTTTAAACTGATTACCAGTTAAGGTAACTCCGAAGGGGTTTGTTAACTCAGTTTTTTTGTTATAAATTTGGAACCACATCAATCTATGAAAATGGTTAACGATGATAAAATGACCTTGCGACTTGACCTAGCTTTACTTCTTCGATGTGTTCTGTATAATACACAAGTGGCGTTTGAAGAGTGTTGTCAATTTAAAATAGGGTCTAACGTTATAGTATACTGAAAAGCTGATACTAATAGAGATGTAGATGTCAAGAAAAGAATTTTAATAATGAAATTCAGAACAAACCCTAGAAATCCTTGCAAATCAAGTAGTAAGGTGTATGTTAGTACGAACCGTCAAGGATCATAAGCACCAACGACCCTAACAACCAAAGACCTCAACCCCCAAAGGTCCCCTACTGCTCAACCCTCAAAGGTCACATGATATATTTTTCTTACATCTCTTAGAATGACATGTAACATACTTAAAACATAAAAAAAACCACATTTAATATTTTCCAAATTCAGAATGAGAATGATATAGAAATGTTAGTCGTGACTTTTACTATTAGAAAAATATTGTTTGTAGTAGCACTTTTTTTGTTATTGGACTAAATTTTTTTTCGGACTTTTTTTCAACTTTTTTTTTACGTATCTTAAAATGACATCAAATATGCTTATGGCTCTAAATATTGTACTCTATGCTTGCTCAGAGACACTGTGTGGCTTTCCCACTGGTACTTTATGGCGGGTTATCGACACTACCTAGTTTATTGCGTGTATTAAATCAGTATTTTTTACGCAGTGGAATGATAAACACATAAGTCATATCTCTAAAAAAGTGAAGATGGAACATTTTAAGAAAGTGTGTTCACATGATAGTGTTATTGTAGCATTGAATATTGACAAGGAGAAGTATTTAAACTATGAAATAGGTACAAGTGGTAGCACTATCGGAAACGTATGCGTGAATTGTCATGGCAGTAAGGAATTAAATTTCTTTGGAGTACCGAAAAAATTCAACTCTTATGTTGGTGGATAAGCGAGATTGAGATCTCCAGAGATGATTGCACTCAAAGAGAATGCCAACATAAAAATAATCGTTGATGATAGAGGACAACTCCTTGCTACTGTTGCAGGTAACACATTACCTACTGATACATCCTATCGTCAGCTTTCGGGTATTAGCATTCAACGAAAAGTCAAAAGAAGAAAGGCCTACTCTTCTACTAATATCATAAACCATATCTTGTTTTCTTAAAAAGTTTGAGATAGCCATTGTTTTAAAATAGTTCAAAGGTCGGATAACAACCCCCCTGGGCCCGGGGGGCAGGCTTTGTAAGCTATGTCCTGGGGCCGTACATGGTTCTTATGAAAGGGATGCTCGTATAAACTTCAGAAAGGGCTCATTTAAATGGAAATTAAAGTTTTTAGTTCATTTTCTAAGATTAAAAAAAGATATGAGGACAACTAGCCCCTCCCGCCCTCCACGCCTTTGGGCTTATCGGATGGGTTTATCCGATAAAAAAACCCATCCGATAACAATTTGAGGTGAACACATTTTGTTAAAAATAGTTCAAACATCAGATATTAAAACTCCGGGGTCGATACGAACCCCCAGGGTCCAGGGACAGGCGTTGAAAGTTATACTCTGGGGGTATATAGGGTTCTTACAGAAGGGATACTCGTATAAACTTCAGAGAGGGTTCATTTTATTGAAAATAGAAGTTCTAGTTCAGTTTTAAAGATTCAAAAGACATCGAAGGGCAATTAGCCCCCCCCCCCCCCACGCCCTTTATTTCCCCCAAAACCATCCGATAAAAATTTTGAGATAGCCATTTTGTTAAAAGTAGTTCAAACATCAGATAATAAAAACTCTGAGGTTGACACAAACCCATTTTTTTCACTTTGATATTGTCACTTCGATACCAGTTTCGATACTTTGATGAACATTTGATTTTAAAAAAAAGTTGGATTTTTGAAAAAAGGAATTTTTAAAACTTGAAACTTTTGGCAATCAAAAGCGAACAAAAATTAATTAAAAAAAACTTTCTGAAAAATAGTTTTTCAAAGAAAAGTAAAGGACATTTTAAACTTAAGCTCAGCATAAATACCTGTTAAAATTAAAACCCAAAACGACCAGAAATTACTATTAAAGAATAAAGGAAGCCCAAAACGAACATAAATTAAATAAACAATCATAGCAAAAAATATACAACTAGTAATAAAATAAACGAATAAAAAGATCTTAAGGCGAGTAATGCTTAGATGAATATGAAAATCAAGCTTAAAACGAAGAAAAAATATTTTGCTATTGAAGTATAAATGAAACTTAAAACGAACAGAAAATAAATAAACAATCAATGCAAACAAACATACAATAGATATTAATGTAAATGAACGAATAAATCTTAAAACGAGTGAAACTTAAATTGAATATGCAAATCAAGCTTGAAACGAACAAAAATCACTACAAAAAAGAGTTTGGTATCGCCTCCTTCTCTCACTGTAAAAGTCTAAAACCTACTGCGTCATTACACACCTTAAATTACAACCCTTACCCTATGGTCTGTTAAGGTGGTTGTCATCCACTAAGAACGAATTTCCAGAATTTTCAACTGCGTTAAACAAAATGGCTAACTCAAAATTTTGATTGGATGGGTTTGGGGAAATGGTGGGCGTGAGAGGGGCGGTAGTAACTCTCCAATCACTTTCAACTATTAAAATTGGCCCTAGCCCTTTCAATTTCCAATCAAAAGAGCCCTTTTGAAGTTTCTACGACAAAACTTTCAATAAAAATCTTATATGCCCCCAGGACATAACTTACAATCCTTGCCCTGACTGCTGGGGGGGGGGGTGTCATTCTCAAAGACCTAATTTCCAGAACTTTCTACTACGTTGAAAAAAACGGCTATCTGAAAGTTTTGATTGGATGTGTTTGGACGAATGGTGGGTTTGAGAGGGGGGTTAGTTACCCTCCAATCCCTTTTGATTATTACAAAGGGCACTAGCCCTCTCAATTTCGAATTGAATGAGCCCCTTTTGAAGTTTTACGACAGCTATATCTATAAAAAACTTATATGCCCCCAGGGCGGAACTTACAACCTTTGCTCTTGGGGCTCTGGGGGGGTTGTCATCCTTAAATACATAATATCCAGAACTTTCAACTACGTTGAACAAAATGGCTATCTCTAAACTTTGATGGAATTTTTTTGGGGAAATGGTGGGCGTAAGAGGGGGGTTAAATGCTCTCCACTCACTTTCGACTATTAAAAAGGGCAATTTCAATTTCCAATCAAATTAGCCCTTTTTGAACTTTCTATAACAACTTTCTAAATAAACTTTATATGCTCCCAGGGCATAACTTACAACCTTTACACTGAGGGTTCTGAGGGGGTTATCATCCTAAAACTCCTAATTTCCAGAGCTTTTGACTACGTTGAAAAAAATGATATCTCAAAATTTTAGTCGCTCGCCAATCACTTTCAACTATTAAAAAATGCACTAGCCCTTTCAATTTCCAATTGAATGAGCCCTTTTAAAGTTTCTACGCTTTCATTAAAAACCTTATACGCCCCCAGGGTATAACTTACAACCCTTGCCCTGAGAGCTGTAGCGGGGGAGGGTTAGTCATCCTTAAAGATCTATTTTCCAAAAGTTTCAACTATGTTGAATAAAGTGGCTATCTAAAATATTGATTGGATGTGTTTGGAGAAAAGAAGGGCGTGAGAGGGGGGTTAGTTGCCTTCAAATCACTTTCGACTATTAAAAAAGGCACTAGCCCTTCAAATTTCCAATCGAATGTGCCCTTTTTCAAGTATCTACGACAAAGATTTCAATAAAAACCTTGTATGCCCCCAGGGCATAACTTATAACCCTTGCCCTGAAGACTGTGGGGGGAGTGTCCTGCTTAAAGGTATAATTTCCTGAACTTTGAACTGCGTGTAACAAAATGGCTATCTCAAAATCTTTATTGGATGCACTTGGGGAAATGGTGGGCCTGGAAGGGGTGTTAGTTGCTTTCCAATCACTTTCGACTATTAAAAAGGGCACTAGCCATTTCAATTTCTAATCGAACGAACCCTTTTTGAAGTTTCTACGACAATGCGTTATATAAAAACCTTATGTGCCCCCTGGGCATAATTTACAACCCTTGCCCTGAGGGCTGTGGAGGGGTTGTCATCCTCAAAGACCTAATTTCCAGAACTTAAAACTAAGTTGAATAAAATGACTATCTCAGAATTTTGATTAGATGTGTTTGGGGAAAATGTGGGCGTGAGAGGTGGGTTAGTTGCCCTCTACTCACTTTCGACTATTAAAAAGGGCACTATCCCTTTGAATTTCCAATCGAATGAGCCTTTTTTAAAGTTTCTACGACAAAGCCTACTATAAAAAACTCTATATGCCCCCAGGGCATAACTTACAACCTTTGCCCTAAGGGCTGTGGGGAACTGTCCTCAAATACATAATTTCTATCTGAAAATCAACTACGCTGAACAAAAAGGCTATCTCAAAATTTTGATCGGATGTGTTTCGGAAAATGGTGAGCATGGAAGGGGTGTTAGTCGCCTTCCAATCACTTAAGACTATTAAAAAGGGCACAAGCCACTCCAATTTCCAATTGAATGAGCGCTTTTCGAAGTTTCTACGACAACTTCTTCGATACGAAGTGCCCTGCTCTAAAGGAAAAAAAAATAATAAATAATACATAGTGCCAACATCGCTCTTATATGCCCCCAGGGCATAACTTAAAACCCTTGCCTTGAGGGTTGTGGGGGAGTGTCCTCCTCTTTGCTTAGCCCCCATTTCTTGTCTCGTTCTCGATTGTCCCCGTTCATTACTTAGGCAGCGCGACCGCGCTAGCTATGATTAAAAAGGGCCATTTCAATTTCCAAACAAATGAGCCCTTTTTGAAATTTTTAAAACAACTTTCTATATAAACCTTATATGCCCCCAGGGCGTAACTTACAACCCTTGCACTGAGGGCTCTGGGGGGGTCATCATCCTAAAAGACCTAATTTCCAGAACGTTCAACTAAGTTGAACAAAATGGATATCTCAAACTTTTGATTGGATGTGTTTTGGAAAATGATGGGCGTGAGAGGGGCATTAGTCGCTATCCAATCACTTTCAACTATTAAAAAAGGCACTAGCCCTTTCAATTTCCAATTGAATGAGCCCTTTTGAAGTTTCTACGACAACGCTTTCAATAAAAACTTTATATGTCGCAGGACATAACTTACAACCCTTGCACTGAGGGCTCTGAGGGGGTTATCATCCTAAAAGACCTAATTTCCAGAACGTTCAACTACGTTGAACAAAATGGATATCTCAAAATTTTTATTCGATGTGTTTAGGAAAATGGTGGGCGTGAGAGGGGGGTTAGTTGCCCTCAAATCCCTTTTGACTATTAAAAAGGGTACTAGCCCTTTGAATTTTAAATCAAATGAGCCCTTTTTCAAGTTTCTACGACAAAGATTTCAATAAAAACCTTATATGCCCCAGGGCATAACTTATAATCCTTGCCCTGAGGGTTGTGGGGGAGTGTCCTCCTCAAATATATATTTTCTATCTGGTAAACCACTACGCTGAACAAAATGGCTATCTCAAAATTTTTATTGGATGTGTTTGGGGGAATGATGGGCGTGGGGGGGGGGCTATTTGCCCTCCAATCACTTTTGACTATAAAAAGGACACTAGCCCTTTAAATTTCCAATCGAATGAGCATTTTTGAAGTTTCTACGACAAGGCCTTCTATAAAAACCTTATATGCCCCCAGGGCATAAATTAAAACCCTTGCCCTGAGGGTTGTGGGTGAGTGTCCTCCTCAAAAACATATTTTCTATCTGGAAATCAACTACGCTGAACAAAATGGCTATCTCAAAATTTTGATTGGATGTGTTTGGGGGAATGATGGGCGTGGGGGGGGGGGGCTTGTTGCCCTCCAATCACTTTTGACTATTAAAAAGGGTACTAGCCCTGCGAATGCCCCCGGGAATAACTTAAAATCCTTACCCTGAGGGTTGTGGGGGAGTGTCCTCCTCGAAAACATATTTTCTATCTGGAAATCAACTACGCTGAAAAAATGGCTACATAAAAATTTTGATTGGATGTGTTTGGGGGAATTATGGGCGTGGGGGGGGGGTTAGTTGCCCTCCAATCACTTTCGAATATTAAAAAGGGCACTAGAACTCTCAATTTCCAATCGAATGAGCGACTTTTGAAGTTTCTACGACAACTTCTTCCATATGAAGTACCCTACTATAAAGGAAAAAATAATAAATAGTACATTGTGCCAACCCTCAGGGCATAACTTAAAACCCTTGCCCCGAGGGCTCTGGGGGAGTTTCCTCCTCAAAAACATATTTTACATCTGGAAATCAAGTACGCTGAACAAAATGGCTATCTCAAAATTTTGATGGGATATGTTTGGTGTTTGGAGGAATGATGGGCGTGGCGGGGGGCTAGTTGCCCTCCATTCACTTTTGACTATTAAAAAGGGCACTAGCCACTTCAATTTCCAATCGAATGACCCCTTTTCGAAGTTTCTACGACAACTCCTTCGATACGAAGTGCCCGGATGGAGAAAAAAAAAACAAAATGAAAAAAACATTTTGCCCACATCGTTCTTTTCTTAGGCAGCGCTAGCGCACTGTCTATGATTTCACTGGCTCGTTAACGGGTTCCACAAACAAATCCGAGAATTGAACTCATGTTTCGCTACATCTTCATTCATCGTAAGCGATGATCGAACCATCAATAGTCGTAATGTTTTCAGCTTCAAAGTAGCTGGGAAATTTTATCGCATAATCACTTGAGTGGCACATCCATGACAAACACCTGAAGATGGTTTTGAAGCACCTGCATATGGCCAAATGGACTTTTAAACTGCCTACTGATGGTTTGAAGCTATTGAAGAACACCTTGTGAATCCTTTTGTTTACGGGACCTCTCGCAACCTAATGGAATATCTTAGAAGGAATATTGCGAGACACAAACAAGTATGCCAAAGGTCACACGAAAATCTGAGAAGTGGAGAATGATGTTGATTAACGTGCTGCCTCACTGGGACAACAGCCTCGGTTAGAAGACAAGCAGCAATTAAGTTCAATATACAAAACCCCTCCGCGTAGCTATGTTTGGGACCGGCTGCAAAGCCGCTGTTCTCTTAGTACTATCTCATCTCTTTAAAAGAGCAACTGTGCATGCATGTATTTATAATTTTTTTTTCTTGAAACTTTTTTTTTTCTCTGAAATTGCCACCCTGAGCTTTTCTGGCCTGAAAAACGATCTAGATTGGTCGCGAGTTTCAGAAAGCACGTATTGAGCCTTAATTTTGGAAAAAAATCTCATGAGTAACGTCATATTTATGACCACATTTCAAGAGGGTAAATTACATCGTTTTCCCCCTAGAAGCAATCGTATTCCTTTTAGTATCTCAGGTGCATGCTCTATTACAGGAGATGAAAAATAACTCTGAACAACTAAAGAAAAAGGCAAGGAACAAGAAACAGCAAAAATCACATTGAATTTCAAACTAACTGTGACTTAAACTAAAGAGTAACACGATAATTATGCTATTGCGGAATTTAGATAATAATTTCAGAAATTGCAATGGAAAATAGAACGCGTTGTTTTAGCATCCGTAAAGGATAAACAGGAAGGAGGAATTGAATTCACATCCAAATTTCTTAGTTCAAGTGAAATTACTGATTTGCCACCCTATGACTTGGTACAAAAGAATATAACGATGATTATGTCAATGCATATTTAGCTATGTCAGAGGATATAGGCATTGGATCATTTCTGGTTTTTGTGAAAAATAAACAACACAATCAAAGCAAGCATTTAAAGACTGGAAAAAAGCTCGGAAACAAGTATTTTGGTGTCTATAGTGTCATGCAAAAGTACACATGGTTTTGAATGAATCCGAACAGCTAAAGCAAAAGGAAATGAAGAATGTTTGTGCTAATGATTCACGAAAATGAAGCGTAAAGGGGATCTGCGGCTAGAAGACATGCAACATCAAGCATCAGAACGAATTCCAATTGAAAATATTGGACAACAAAATCTACGGTTAGAAAAAAGCGACAGGGATGATCACATCGAATCGTAAGTGAATTCTGCGCCTAGAAGAGAAGCAACAGTGAGAATCACAACGAATCCCAGAATAAGTTATGAAGTTACGAATATGATTCGATGATCACATCGAATCGTAAATGAAATTTACGGTTAGATGAGAAGCAACAATGAGAATCACAACGAGTCCCGAGAGAAAACAAATACTTTTAAACAGATGATTCTCTGATACAGTAACAGAAAAGAGGGATTGAATTCACGCCAGAATTTCTTAATGCAACTGAAATTACTCATTTAACACCTCATTATCTAAAAATAAAGAATAACGAGATGATTATGCTGTTGTGTAATTAGAGAATCAAGCATAACTTAAAAAAAAAAGAATTTCGCAAAGATTCAGTGAAGCTGACTTTTTAAAATTATATTTTGAAGAATAAGAATAATCTTTCAATGATAAAAAATAATTTTTGCTAACATTGAATCCTTTGTGGGCCATTTTAACACAATAGTGCAATCATATTTGTTTCTGTGTATGCAATGAAAAATTAAAAAGCTAGGGTTTGATAATCAAGTTTGAGTAAGTATATTTTCTTTAAATGTGCGTCTCATAAACTTCAAAACACCCTTTGAATTTGGTTTTTCTATAAATTCAATTAAACATCAGAGGGGGGATTAATGCAGTCCAGATGTTTTATCTTTAAAAAAATCAAGCCAATGAATAAATAACTCAGTCAACTAGAAATTAAGTCCGTGTTCAATTCCCCCTCAAAACCAGTCATCTGAAAGTTTCATACCTCAGTTAAGCAGGACATTTATTCAATTAGTGAAAAGACGATAAGGGTGGGAACGGAATGAATCATCTCAGAGTAGCCGCGTGTCATAGGGAATAATGCCTTAAGCCATTCATTGTCTGTATTAAATTATGAGACATTAACAAAATAATTTACAACCATTTGATCCGGCGAGGGTGAAATCTGTTCTTCAAAGAGGCTGCAATGATCAACTAATTGCACAATAATAGGGCTGTCAAAAGGGTTGGGGGGGATGGTAAAAGGAAAAAAGGGGTCTCGACATGAAACCTGTCTCGAATTAAGGAGTTTTCTCTTTTTTCTTTTTTTTTAGTTTTAGAGTTTCAGGCTTCTTTTTTCTGATACCTTTAAGATTGAGAATTGTCTCACTAATTCAGAGAAATCTCTTAATTTTTAAGATTTTCTTACTGTGTTTTATATATATATATATTTTTTTTTTTGTATAATTTGCCTTAACTTTGATTTTAGTCAGAGTTGTGTAATCTTGAAATATCGCCTCCTCTCCTCGAAAGCATTATGAGTTCATATTTGGTCAAGTATGCACACAGCCGATCGTTAGACGCCCAAAATCTGAAAAACCCCGAGATTTCCAATAATTTACTTTTTTTTACATCACAATTTCGGTTCGTTCGGGATTTCATTCATTCTTTATGATAGTAATTTCTGGTCGTTTTTAACTTCTTACACAAATTTATTTCTGCTGGCCTTAGGTTTAAAATGGCTCTTTACTTTTCTTTGAAAAACCTCTTTTCAGAAGTTTTTTTTTAATCATAGGCTGCGTAATAGTACTGCCTAAGTAAAGAGCAATAGGTACAATGTATTTTTTTTCAGACCAGGGCACTTCATATAGAAGGAGTTGGCGTAGAAACTTTCAAAGGGTCTCATTCGATTGGAAATTGGAAGTTATAGTGCCCTTTTAACATTAAAAAGTTATTTGAGAGCAACAAGCCCCCATGCTCATCATTTCCCAAAACAAACATCAAATCAAAATTGTGAAACATCGATTTTCCTTAGCATTTTTGAAAGGTTCAGTAATTATGCCTTTGGGGATTTAAACCCTCCCCCCATAGCCCTCAGGGCAAGTACTTTAAGTTAGGCAACTCATTCATTGTTTACACATTAAATAAAAAGAAAAAGTTTTTTTTAACTGAAAGTAAGCAGCGACATAAAAACTCAAGACGAACAAAAATTATTACGTATATGAAAAGGGTTGCCTCCTCAACATCTTACTCTTTACGGTAAAATTGTTTAGTACTTTTAAAAGAGCTTCTTATTGTTCTAATTAAACGACCCGTGTGTTTCACGAGTCGTTCTTAAAGAACTGGGACAAAATTCAGACTTAGCGTAAAGAGCGAGGTGTTGAGGAGGAGGTAACCCCCTTCATATACGTAATAATTTCTGTTCGTTTTAAGTTTTAATGTTACTCCTTACTTTCAATGGAAAATCTTGTTTTTTCACTTAATTTCGGATCGTTTTTTAAATAATGCCAGGAAACCTGGCCCCACATCCATGGAGAAATACCCTCCCCACAGAAATATCCTCTAGACAATTCAATCCCGGTGGAAATATACCCAGGTCAATTGCCCTTAACAACTCCACGCGTAAAATTGAGACGGAAAAGAGAAAGCAAGACATATAAAAGAATCTTGTATAGGAATTCTTGTAAATTCCCCAGTGCATAGTTTCCTTTGATAAGTTCGCCCCCTGGAGACTTACTTCCCCGTGGAAACTTCTCCCGTGGAAAAAAAGCAGAAAATCCGCCCCCCCCCCACCCTAAAATGTATGCATGCTTCCCAATAACAAATACTATGCGGAAACAATGGACAAATTTTATACTTTAAGACCGGTCCCCTAGGGTTGTGGGGGGTCATGTTGTATCCAAAAGGCGTAGTTATTTGGTCTTTGAACTATGATGAACAAAATGGCTAGCTAAAAATTTTGTTGGACGATTTTGGGGGAAAGGGGGCGGGAGAGGGGGCCTAGTTGCCCTCCAGTCCTTTTGGTCACTTAAAAAGGGCATCAGAACTTTTAGTTTCTGTTTGAAATAGCCCTCTCATGATATTCTAGGACCACTGGGGTGATACAGCGACCCCTGAAAAAAGAACAATAAACACAAATCCGTGATTTTTCTCTTGGCAAAAAGTACAAAATTCCACACTTTTGCATCAATCGTTTGGGTTCCTTTTCCTTATGAAATTTAAAACCTTATTTTCTCAAATGATAGTTGGGAAGCCCTAATGAATATGAGATATACACCGTGCTGCCATCTAAAATTTAGTCTAACGCTGACAGGCTATAATTTATTCAACGATTATTAATCGAGTCTAATGGGGTCAAGGTCGATTTATTTGTTGTTGTTCGTCTAGGTGTAATGACTCCGGGGCGAAGTTTGCACAAGCGCATTAACGGGAAGAGATGTATTGGTCCACTCAAGGGGGAAGTGGATTTCTGAGAAATTGATTTGCATAATCGATGGGGGAATGTATTGATTCACGAAAGGGGAATTTATTTCTTGTTTCTAAGGGGAATTATTGATCCATGAAAGGGGAATTTATTTGTTGTTTCTAAGGGGAATTATTGATCCACTAACGGAATTAGACTTGTTGTAACTGACCCTTAAAAAAGGGTCAGTTACAACAAGTCTTATTGTATAAAAATATTTGAGCATTTAAAAAACTTGGGTTTTTAGTTTTCAAGCTGAGCGCTCTTATCTTGAGCGCTCATGATAAGCTAACCTAACCTAACTTAAACATGAAGAAATGTTTCTATTTATTTATTAATATTTATTTATACCTAACCTAACCTATGGTTTTGGAGGCTAGATGAACCTAACTTAAATGTAGAGGAACCACTTAAACATGGAGAAATGTTTCTATTTATTTATTAATATTTATTTATACTGAACCTAACCTAACCTATGGTTTTGGAGGTTAGATGAACCTAACTTAAACGCAGAGAAACCTAACTTTGAAAGAAAACTTGTTCAAAACCTGTTACTTCTAAGAGAAATTTGATACTGTTAAGTAAAAGTTTATTAGTATTAAGAAAACTTTGTTACTTCGATGCGAAGATTTGTTAGTGTTAGGGATAGTTCGCTACTTCTGACAGAAAAATTGTTATCATCAACGAAAAAATTGTTAATTCCAAGAAAAATTTGGTATGAATGACTTAAAACTTGTTATTTCTAACAGATAACTTGTCATCATAACGAAAATTGCTACTTCTAAGAAAAAATTTGGTATCTTTGAGAGAAAACTTGCAAGCTCAAGCAGAAAATGTGTTATCACTGATGAAAAGTGTTATTTCTAAGAAAAATTTGAGTGTGTTAAGTAAAAGTATGTTAGTATTAAGGAATAGTTAATGCTTCAAAGTTAAAATCTGTTAGTGTTAAGTAAACGTTTCGTAGTATTAAGGAAGAATGTTGTTACTTTGAAGAGAAGATTTGTTAGTGTTAATCAAAACTTGCTACTTCTGTCAGAAAAGTTGTTATCACAATCAAAGAAAAGTTACTTCTGAGAAAAAATTTGGTATCTTTGGCAGAAAACTTGCTATTTCGAACAGAAAACTTGTTATCATAACGAAAAATTGTTACTTCTAAGAAAAAATTTGGTATCTTTGGTAGAAAACTTGCTAGTTCGAACCAAAAAAGTGTTATCACTGATGAAAAATATTATCTCTAAGAGAAATTTGTGTGTGTTAAGTAAGAGTATGTTAGTTTTAAGGTAAAATGTTGTTACTTTGATGAGAAAATTTGTTAGTGTTAAGCAAAACTTGCTAGTTCTGACCGAAAAGTTGTTATCACAATCAAAAAAATTGTTACTTCTAAGAAAAAAATTGGTATCTTTGGCAGAAAACTTGCTAGTTCGAACAGAAAACTTGTTATCATAACGAAAAATTGTTACTTCTAAGAAAAAATTTGGTATCTTTGGTAGAAAACTTGCTAGTTCGAACCAAAAAAGTGTTATCACGGATGAAAAATATTATTTCTAAGAGAAAATTGTATGTGTTAAGTAAAACTTGCTACTTCTGACAGAAAATTTGTTATCACAATCAAAAATTGTTACTTCTAAGAAAAAATTTGGTATCTTTGGTAGAAAACTTGCTAGTTCGAACAGAAAAAGTGATATCACTGATGAAAAATATTATTTCTAAGAGAAAATTGTGTGTGTTAAGTAAACGTCTGATAGTATTAAAGAAGAATGTTGTTGCTTTGATGAGAAGGTTTGCTTGTGTTAAGCAAAACTTGCTACTTCTGACAGAAAAGTTGTTATCACAATCAAAAAATTGTTACTTCTACGAAAAAATTGGTATCTTTGGCAGAAAACTTGCTAGTTCGAACAGAAAACTTGTTATCATAAAGAAAAATTGTTACTTCTAAGAAAAAAAGTATCTTTGACAGAAAACTTGCTACTTCAAGCAGAAAACGGGTTATCGCTGACGAAAAGTGTTATTTCTAAGAGAAATTTGAGTGTTTAAGTAAAAGTATGTTAGCGTTATGGAAAAGTTGATGATTCGAAGAGAAAATCTGTTAGTGTTAAGTAAACATTTGGTAGTATTAAGAAAGAATGTTGTTACTTTGAAGAGAAGATTTGTTAGTGTTAATCAAAACTTGCTACTTCTGACAGAAAAGTTGTTAACACAATCAAAGAAAAGTTACTTCCAAGAAAAAATTTGGTATCTTTGGTAGAAAACTTGCTAGTTCGAACAGAAAACGTGTTATCACTGATGAAAAATATTATTTCTAAGAGAAATTTGTGTGTGTTAAGTATGAGTAAGTTAGTTTTAAGATAAAATATTGTTACTTTGATGAGAAAATTTGTTAGTGTTAGGCAAAACTTGCCACTTCTGACCGAAAAGTTGTTATCACAATAAAAAAAACTGCTACTTCTAAGAAAAAATTTGGTATATTTGACAGAAAACTTGCTAGTTCGAACAGAAAACGTGTTATCACTGACGAAAAATATTATTTCTAAGAGAAATTTTTGTGGGTTAAGTAAACGTTTGATAGTTTTAAAGAAGAATGTTGTTACTTTGATGAGAAGGCTTGTTTGTGTTAAGCAAAACTTGCTACTTCTGACAGAAAAGTTGTTATCACAATCAAAAAATTGTTATTTCTAAAAAATTTGGTATCTTTGGTAGAAAACTTGCTAGTTCGAACAGAAAGCGTGATATCACTGATGAAAAATATTATTTCTAAGAGAAAATTGTGTGTGTTAAGTAAACGTTTGGTAGTATTAAAGAAGAATGTTGTTACTTTGATGAGGAGGTTTGTTAGTGTTAAGCAAAAATTGCTACTTCTGTCAGAAAAGTTGTTATCACAATCAAAAAATTGTTACTTCTAAGAAAAAATTTGGCATCTTTGGTAGAAAACTTGCTAGCTCCAACTGAAAAAGTGCTATCACTGATGAAAAATATTATTTCTAAGAGAAATTTGTGTGTGTTCAGTAAAAATATGTTAGTTTTAAGACAAAATATTGTTACTTTGATGAGAAAATTTGTTAGTGTTAAGTAGTATTAAGGAAGAATGTTGTTACTTTGATGAGAAGGTTTGTTAGTGTTAAGCAAAACTTGCTACTTCTGTCAGAAAAGTTGTTATCACAATCAAAAATTGTTACTTCTAAGAAAAAATTTGGTATCTTTGGTAGAAAACTTGCTAGTTCGAACACAAAAAGTGTTATCAGTGATGAAAAATATTATTTCTAAGAGAAATTCGTGTGTGTTCAGTAGGATAAAAGTATGTTAGTTTTAAGATAAAATATTGTTACCTTGATGAGAAAATTTGTTAGTGTTAAGCAAAACTTGCTACTTGTGACAAAAAGGTTGTTATCACAATCAAAAAATTGTTGCTTCTAAGAAAAAATTTGGTATCTTTGGTAGAAAACTTGCTAGTTCGAACAGAAAAAGAGTTATCACTGATGAAGAATATTATTTCTAAGAGATATTTGTGTGTGTGTTCAGTAAAAGTATGTTAGTTTTAAGGTAAAATGATGTTACTTTGATGAGAAGGTTTGTTAGTGTTAAGCAGAATTTGCTACTTCTGAAGGAAAAGTTGTTATCACAATCAAAAAATTTTTAATTCTAAGAAAAAATTTGGTATCTTTGGTAGAAAACTTGCTAGTTTGAATAGAAAAAGTGTTATCACTGATGAAAAATATTATTTCTAAGAGAAATTTGTGTGTATTCAGTAAAAGTATGTTAGTTTTAAGGTAAAATATTGTTACTTTGATGAGAAGGTTTGTTAGTGTTAAGCAGAACTTGCTACTTCTGACAGAAAAGTTGTTATCACAATCAAAAAATTTTTAATTCTAAGAAAAAATTTGGTATCTTTGGTAGAAAACTTGCTAGTTTGAATAGAAAAAGTGTTATCACTGATGAAAAATATTATTTCTAAGAGAAAATTGTGTGTGTTCAGTAAAAGTATGTTAGTTTTAAGGTAAAATGTTGTTACTTTGATGCCCACATTTAAAATACATGTGATTTTATTAATAATATTTGATTTTTTTTAATAAAGTTAGGTGTGAAAAGAATGAGTACTTCAAGCTATAAAATTGGTTTAGGGGGGTCATTAAGAAAAGAACTTGTTCTGAAAAGATATAAAAAAAATCCTTTTGAAAGTATTGCATGGTGTTGGGGTATTCAAAAAGCCATTAAAGTAGAGTTGTGGATGAAAATAATGGGTACTTCAAGTTGTAAAATTGGTTTACGGGGGACTTTAAGAAAGGAACTTGTTCTGAAAAGATATAAAAAAGCCTTTTGAAAGTATTGCTTGGTGTTGGGCTATTCAATAAGTCGTAAAGTAAAGTTGTGGGTGAAAAAGATGAGTACTTCAACTTGTAAAATTGGTTTAGGAAGGATATTACGTAAAGAACTTGTTCTGAAAAGATATAATAAAGCCTTTTGAAAAGTATTGCATGGTGTTGGGGTATTCAAAAAGCCATTAAAGTAGAGTTGTGGTGAAAAGGATGAGTACTTCAACTTGTGAAGTGGGCTTAAGAGGGACATTAAGAAAGGAACTTGTTCTGAAAAGATATAGAAAAAAGCCTTTTGAAAGTATTGCTTGATGTCGGGGTATTCAAAAAGTCGTAAAGTAAAGTTGTCCGTGAAAAAGATGAGTACTTCAAGTTGTAAAATGGGCTTAGGAGGGACATTACGTAAAGAACTTGTTCTGGAAAAATATAAAAAAGCCTTTTGAAAGTATTACTTGGTGTTGGGGTATTCAAAAAGCCATTAAAGTAGAGTTGTGGGTGAAAAGAATGAGTACTTCAAGTTATAAAATTGGTGTAGGTGGGGACATTAAGAAAGGAACTTGTTCTGAAAAGATATAAAAAAGCCTTTTGAAAAGTATTGCTTGATGTTGGGGCGTGCAAAAAAGTCGTAAAGTAAAGTTGTGGTCAAAAGGATGAGTACTTCAACTTGTAAAATGGGTTTAAGAGGGACAATACGAAAGGAACTTGTTCTAAAAAGATATAAAAAAAAACCTTTCGAAAAGTATTGCTTAATGTCGGGGTATTCAAAAAGTCGTAAAGTAAAGTTGTGGGTGAAAAAGATGAGTACTTCAAGTTGTAAAATTGGTTTAGGAAGGACATTACGTAAAGAACTTGTTCTGAAAAGATATAATAAAGCCTTTTGAAATGTGGGGGACCCTTCTGTGTCTCAAGTGCACAAAAATAAATAAAATATTATAAAAATTAAAAATTAAAAATTATTAAAAAATGGGGAGGGGGGCTCTTTGGGGGCCCCGGGGGTCCTTTGGGGGCCAAGGGGGCCTTTGGAAACCCGGGGGCCAGTGAGGGTCCGGGGACATTTGGGGGGCCCAGGGGACCTTTGGGGGCCCGGGGGGATGAGGCCCTTTGGGGTTGGGGTTGGGGTAGGGGGTCCTTTGGGGTTGGGGTAGGGGGGCCCTTTGGGGTTGGGGTAGGGGACCTTACAACACTTGTCAAATGGAACTTGCGTATTATAATGACCACAGAGTTTCACCTTAAATCATCTTCTAATTCATCTTCTAAAATCATCTTCTAAAATGTCTCAAACTGTTTCGCCCAAGTCATCTTCTAAAATGTCTCAAACTGTTTCGCCTAAATCATCTTCTAAAATGTCTCAAACAGTTTCGCCCAAATAATCTCTAAACGTAATTTCTGCGTGTTCCTTTGTTTCGGCATCCCTGCGCTGTCACATTTGAAATTCCCCTGAAACCCTTCCCGCGTTAATCTCTTCCTCTCGAAGGTGTTCCTAGATACACTATTATGGCTTCGATAGAATATCAATTTATCTCTCTTACCTAAAGATCAGAGAAGCCATATTTAAAAATAGAATATCAATTTATCTCTGTCACCAAAGATCAGAGAAGCCATATTTAAAAATTGAATTTCTATCTCTTTAGAGTCCCGTATAATTTCTAGGAAACAAGTGATGTCATTTCTAATTCCGATGGCTTCGATAGAATATTAAAGAATTTATCACTAAGTCTAAAGACCAGAGAACCCACATTTAAAAATAGAATTTCTATCTCTTTAGAGTCCCGTAGAATTCCTAGGAAACAAGTGATGTCATTTCTAGTTCCGTTAGCGGATCAATAATTCCCCTTAGAAACAACAAATAAATTCCCCTTTCATGGATCAATAATTCCCCTTAGAAACAAGAAATAAATTCCCCTTTCGTGAATCAATACATTCCCCCACCGATTATGTAAATCAATTTCTCAGAAATCCACTTCCCCCTAGAGGGGATCAATACATCTCTTCCCGTTCATGCGCATGTGCAAACTTTGCCCCGGAGTCATTACACCTAGACGAACAACAACAAATAAATCGACCTTGACCCCATTAGACTCGATCAATAATCCTTGAATAAATTATAGCCTGTCAGCGTTAGACTAAATTGTAGATAGCAGCACTGTGTATATCTCATATTCATTAGGGCTTCCCTACTAATGATCAAAAAAAAATTTTATAAAATCAAATGTACTTTAACCATATGCGTCATTATTTGTCATATTAAAAACTGCTCAACTATTTTTAATAAAAATAAAATATATTTTAACCGTATGCGCTCTTTTTGATGAAAACTAAAGTAGTAACCAAGGTACTATTTTGCGTACGCCCCCGTACCAAACAGGTTTCTGGTAGGTATAATCTGGTTTGGTAGGTGTAATCTGGTTAAGTGGGTATAATCTGGTTTGGTTCAAGTTTTTCTGACACAATTTATCGGATTTCTAATTCATGGTATACATGTCTTTTATGACGCAGTCAGTGGGTTTTTGAAGCACTGAAATTCCACAATACTGAAATTTCATTCAAGAAATTATGAAAAAATTCTCAGTAAGTAACAATTTCTTTCTTGAAGTCAACTCTTGGATACACAATACGGAAATTTCATTTAAGAAATTATGAAAAAATTGTAAGCAAGTAACAAACTCTTTCCTGAAGTCACCTCTTGGATACACAATGCAGAAACTTCATATCAGAAACTATGAAAAAGTTGTAAGTATTCGCTTCCTGGACACAGTACAGATATTTAATTCAAGAAATCATAATAAAATCGCAAGTAAGTAATAAAGTCTTTATTGTTTTCACCTATTGGATACACAATACTGAAATTTCATTCAAGAAATTATGAAGGAATTTTAAATAGGTAACACACTCATTCTTGAAGTCACCTCTTGTATACACAATGCAGAAATTTCACTTAAGAAATTATCAAAAATTGTTAATGTCAAAAAAATTGTCAAAAAACGAGGTTACGTGCGCGCACGTAACCTCGTCTAAATTAACCTTGAAAAAATGAAATAAAGCTATGTCGACTTTGCATATTTTATTGGTGTTGTCTAAAAAACCAGTCTGGTTGAAAACGTGGAGTTTTCGTACTGGCCACTTTTTTGCAATGTGTAGGAACCAGTGGGGAATCCCCGCTCGTTTGGAAAGATGCCAAGGAAAGGCAAGCAAATAGCATGTAGTTTCAAAACGTGCTTAATCACGTGTAGAGGTCCCATAGAATGAAATTTCTGTATTGTGCATGTAAACGGCGAATTCAAGAATGAGTTTTTTACTTACTTAGAATTTTGTCATAATTTCTTGAATGAAATGTCTTTTTTTGTGTCCAAGAGGTAAAATCAATAAAGAGTTTGTTACTTACTTTCCTTTTTTTATAATTTCTTGAATTAAATTTCTACATCGTGTATCTAAGTCGTGAAAACAATAAAGAGTTTGTTACTGACTAGGAATTTTCTCATAATTTCTTGAACGAAGTAACTTCAGGAAATACTTACAAATATTTTCATAATTTCTTGAATGAAATTTCCGTATTGTGTATCCAAGAGTTGACTTCAAGAAAGAAATTGTTACTTACTGAGAATTTCTTCATAATTTCTTGAATTAAATTTCTACATCGTATATCTAAGTCGTGAAAACAATTAAGAGTTTGTTACTTACTTAGAATTTTGTCATAATTTCTTGAACGAAATGTCTTATTGTTATGAAAAAAAGGAAATTGTTACTTACTGAGAATTTTTTCATAATTTCTTGAATCAAATTTCTACATCGTGTATCTAAGTCATGAAATTCTTGAATGAAATTTCCGTATTGTGTATCCATGAGTTGACTTCAAGAAAGAAATTGTTACTTACTGAGAATTTTTTCATAATTTCTTGAATTAAATTTCTACATCGTGTGGCTAAGTGAAAATTGTTTGTGATAAAGAGGAAAAAAAAAGTTACTTACTTGCGATTTTTTCATAATTTCTTGAATGAAGTATCTGTACTGTATATCCAAGAGGTGAAAACAAAAAGAGTTTGTTACTTACTTACAAATATTTTCATAATTTCTTGAATGAAATTTCCGTATTGTGTATCCAAGAGTTGACTTCAAGAAAGAAATTGTTACTTACTGAGAATTTCTTCATAATTTCTTGAATTAAATTTCTACATCGTATATCTAAGTCGTGAAAACAATTAAGAGTTTGCTACTTACTTAGAATTTTGTCATAATTTCTTGAACGAAATTCAAGAAAGAAATTGTTACTTACTGAGAATTTTTTCATAATTTCTTGAATCAAATTTCTACATCGTGTATCTAAGTCATGAAATTCTTGAATGAAATTTCCGTATTGTGTATCCAAGAGTTGACTTCAAGAAAGAAATTGTTACTTACTCAGAATTTTTTCATAATTTCTTGAATTAAATTTCTACATCGTGTGGCTAAGTGAAAATTGTTTTGATAAAGAGAAAAAAAAAGTTACTTACTTGCGATTTTTTCATAATTTCTTGAATGAAGTATCTGTACTGTATATCCAAGAGGTGAAAACAAAAAGAGTTTGTTACTTACTTACAAATATTTTCATAAATTCTTGAATGAAATTTCCGTATTGTGTATCCAAGAGTTGACTTCAAGAAAGAAATTGTTACTTACTGAGAATTTCTTCATAATTTCTTGAATTAAATTTCTACATCGTATATCTAAGTCGTGAAAACAATTAAGAGTTTGTTACTTACTTAGAATTTTGTCATAATTTCTTGAACGAAATGTCTTTTTGTTTATCCAGCAGGTGAATTCAAGAAAGAATTTGCTACTTACTTACAATTTTTTCATAATTTCTTTAATGAAATTTCTGTATTGTGTATCCAAGAGGTGACTTCAAGAAAGAATTTGTTACTTACTTACAATTTTTTCATAGTTTCTTAAATGAAGTTTCTGCATTGTGTATCCAAGAGGTGACTTCAGGAAAGTGTTTGTTACTTGCTTACAATTTTTTCATAATTTCTTAAATGAAATTTCCGTATTGTGTATCCAAGAGTTGACTTCAAGAAAGAAATTGTTACTTACTGAGAATTTTTCATAATTTCTTGAATTAAATTTCTACATCGTGTATCTAAGTCATGAAAACAATAAAGAGTTTGTTACTTACTTGGAATTTTGTCATAATTTCTTGAACGAAATGTCTTTTTTTTGTTTATCCAGCAGGTGAATTCAAGAAAGAATTTGCTACTTACTTACAATATTTTCATAATTTCTTTAATGAACTGTCTTGTTTATTTACCCAGGAGGCGAATTCAAGAAAGAATTTGCTACTTACTTACAATTTTTGATAATTTCTTAAATGAAATTTCTGCATTGTGTATCCATGAGGTAACATGAGTGTGTTACCTATTTACAATTCCTTCATAATTTCTTGAATGAAATTTCAGTATTGTGTATCCAATAGGTGAAAACAATAAAGACTTTATTACTTACTTGCGATTTATCCAGGAGGCGAATTCAAGAAAGAATTTGCTACTTACTTACAATTTTTGATAATTTCTTAAATGAAATTTCTGCATTGTGTATCCATGAGGTAACATGAGTGTGCTACCTATTTAAAATTCCTTCATAATTTCTTGAATGAAATTTCAGTATTGTGTATCCAATAGGTGAAAACAATAAAGACTTTATTACTTACTTGCGATTTTATTATGATTTCTTGAATTAAATATCTGTATTGTGCCCAGGAAGCGAATACTTACAATTTTTTCATAGTTTCTTAAATGAAGTTTCTGCATTGTGTATCCAAGAGGTGACCTCAGGAAAGAGTTTGTTACTTGCTAACAATTTTTCATAATTTCTTAAATGAAATTTCCGTATTGTGTATCCAAGAGTTGACTTCAAGAAAGAAATTGTTACTTACTGAGAATTTTTTCATAATTTCTTGAATGAAATTTCAGTATTGTGTATCCAATAGGTGAAAACAATAAAGACTTTATTACTTACTTACGATTTTATTATGATTTCTTGAATTAAATATCTGTATTGTGTCCAGGAAGCGAATTCAAGAAAGCTATTGTTACTTACTTACAATTTCTTCATAATTTAATGAAATGAATTAAACTATTCTAAAGAATAAAGACGGGTTAAGCTTAAAGATATTTATTGCTTAAACGTATTAACATATTTTTTTGAGAAAAAAAAATCATCTTGGAGGCTATTAATGTAGTTGTTAAGTAGAGAAATACTTCATCAAACTTTTATACCTTCGCTCAAGGTTGAATGGAGTTATGGCTAGTGAGATGAGTCCTAAAACCATCTGAATTCATTGTGGGGAGGAGTCATAAAACCTCAAGTGGGAATTTCTTAAGAAAAACACTTACATTAGAAAAAATACTAAATGTTCCATTATTACCTAAGTAGGCACGTCAAATACGAAATGCTAAAGTTAACTTCTCAAATAATAAGTCCCAGGAACCTAACGCCCACGAAAATCTAAAAAAAAAAAAATAGGTCTGAAAACCCAAACAGCTAAATTAACTATTCTAATTCATGATTTCAGGCACGTAAAACCACAAAATACTAAAGTTAACTTCTCAAATAATAAATCCCCAGGAGTCAAACACACACGAAAATCTAAAAAACCTAGGTCTGAAAACCCAACTTGGACTTGCAAACATCAACCCGGACATGCAAACAAAAAGAATCAATGAAATAAAATCAAAGTGAACTTTGAAAGATCAAGAGAATGTAACTGTGACAAGCTAAACCACGACAAAGCATTACTGAAATAATCCAACTCTTGCATTTCAATGAAAGAAAAACACAATTCCTCTTAGAATTACTTAAACTAAATACTTACCCCCACCTCTCACTGAAAGTTCAGAAAGACGCAAAAGGTTTATTTATAGTCGACTCTCGTGGAACTCAAGACCCATTTAACTCAACCCCCGTGCAACTGAACCCTCCATGTAACTGAACCCCTGTATAACCGAAACCCTGTACAACTGAACCCCCGTGTTACTGAACCCTCGTGCTACTGAACCTTCGTGCAACTCGATCCAATTTAACTAAACCCCTGTGTAACTATATCCCCTTTAACTGAACCCTCGTGCAACTGAACTCTCCATGTAACTAAACCCCTGTATAACCGAAACCCTGTACAACTGAATCCCCATGCTACTGAACCCTCGTGCTACTGAACCCTCGTGCAACTCAACCCAATTTAACTAAACCCCTGTGTAACTATATCCCATTTAATTGAACCCTCGTGCAACTGAAACCCTCCATGTAACTGAACCCATGTATAACCGAAACCCTGTACAACTGAACCCCCGTGCTACTGAGATTTCTCATAGGCCACTGGGCTAATTTGGCTTTTGTGTGTGTCCCCATTGTTTTTGTGTGGGTTCCATTGTAACTGAATCCTCGTGTAACTGAACCCCAAGCAACTGAACCCCCATGCATCTGAACCCTCGTGCAAGTGAACCATCTTTAACTGAACCCTCATGCAAACAATTCTGAGTGTAGCCTACTATTCTTTAATTAGCAGCATCGTACATTTTGTTTAAATACTTATGTTTTCATTTTCCAGATTCAAGATTTTTATTTAACACAAATGAGTAGACAAGCTGAAGTATTTAAAACGAGCCAACATAGAGCTATGATCGCAATGAATGGTACTTGTTATACCTCCAAAATTGACTCCCCCTCTCCCTCTCCTACTCTCCCCTGCCCCTCAGAAATGGGGGAACGAAGGGAATGTCTTTAACTGAACCCTCATGCAAACAATTCTGAGTCTAGCCTACTATTCTTTAATTAGCAGCATCGTACATTTTGTTTAAATACTTATTTTTTCATTTTCCAGATTCAAGATTTTTATTTAACACAAATGAATAGACAAGCTGAAGTATTTAAAACGAGCCAATATAGAGCTATGATCGCAATGAATGGTACTTGTTACACCTCCAAAATTGACTCCCCCTCCCCCTCTCCTACCCTCCCCTGTCCCTCAAAAATGGGGGAACGAAGGGAACGTCTTTAACTGAACCCTCATGCAAACAATTCTGAGTGTAGCCAACTATTCTTTAATTAGCAGCATCGTACATTTTGTTTAAATACTTATTTTTTCATTTTCCAGATTCAAGATTTTTATTTAACACAAATGAATAGACAAGCTGAAGTATTTAAAACGAGCCAACATAGAGCTATGATCGTAATGAATGGTACTTGTTATACCTCCAAAATTGACTCCCCCTCCTACCCTCCCCTGCCCCTCAGAAATGGGGGAACGAAGGGAACGTCTTTAACTGAACCCTCATGCAAACAATTCTGAGTGTAGCCTACTATTCTTTAACAATTCTTTAGACTACTATTCTTTAGACAAGCTGAAGTATTTAAAACGAGCCAATATAGTGCTACGATCGCAATGAATGGTACTTGTTATACCTCCAAAATTGACTCCCTCTCCCCTCCTCTTACCCTCCCCTGCCCCTCAGAAATGGGGGAACGAAGGGAACGTTAGATCCTATTTTAAATTTACAATACTTTTCAAACGTTACTTGTGTATTATACAGACCAAATCGGAGAGGTAAAGCGAGGTCAAGTCACAATGTCATTCTATCGTTACTTTTCAATTAAGCTATTGAATACCTTTTACCAATGTCTCTTGTAGGCGTCAAATCTAATAAGTATCTGAGCATATTCTTTGTATTGTTGATGGAAGCATCCCATTCTTTAATTACCCGTGAGGCATTCTTAACAAACGCAATACCTTTACGCAAATATCTTTTCGCAAAAAAATTCGCAAATAGAGTTATTTTTACGTCACAATTTTCAACTTAAAACCATTCTAATTATAACATCCCATAAATGGAATTTATTTTTCGCAAATTGAGTTAGCTTAATGCAAATGAGATATCATTTTGATATCTCTAATAGTGTATGCGATACTGGAGCGAGATCTCAGATACCTTTAAGCTACAGGCTATTAACCGGATTCCATATATACCCACAAAAAAAGTTTCAATTGCCAAAAAAAATAATAATAAAACATGTTATGATGAAAGTGCTTCAAAAACCCATCTGACTGCGTCATAAAAGACATGTATACCATGAATTAGAAATCCGATAAATTGTGTCAGAAAAACTTGAACCAAACCAGATTATACCCACTTAACCAGATTACACCTACCAAATCAGATTATACCTACCAGAAACCCGTTTGGTACGGGGGCGTACGCAAAATAGTACCTTGGTTACTACTAACTAAAACCCAAGTTTCTTAAATGATCAAATACTAGTAATAAAATCAGATATATTTTAAACGTGTGTGCTCTTATTTCTGAAAACTAAAACCGTAGTTTCTTAAATACTCAAATATTTTACAATAGAATGACTTGTATTTTCACTGTTTGAATTCTTTTTTATGAAAACTAAAACCCAAGTTTATCAAATGATCAAATATTATTAATAAAATAAAATGTATTTTAACTGTATGTGTTCTTATTTCTGAAATATGAAACCCAAGTTTTCTTAAATATTCAAATGTTTTAAATAAAATAAGATATATTTTAAGCTTTTGTGTTCATTTTATGAAAAATAAAAGTTTCTTAAATGATCAAATATTAATAATAAATCAGATGTATTGTAACCGTGTGTTTTCTTATTTCTGAAAACTAAAACCTTAGTTTCTTAAAGGATCCAATATTTTTAATAAATTAAGATGTATTTAACCAAGTCTGTTTCTTTTCATGAAATCTAAACCCCAAGTTTTCTAAATGATCATATATTCATGATAAAATGAAATGTATTTTCACCATGTACGTTCCTTTACATGAAATCTAAAACCTTATTTTCTTAAATGGTTAAAGATTTTTAATAAAATCAGATGCTTTTTAACCATATGTTTTCTCTTTTCTGGAAACTAGAACCTTACTTTCTTAAATGACCAAATATTTTTAATAGAACCACATGCATTTTAACCGTGTGCTTTCTCATTTCTGAAATCTAAAACCCAGGTTTCTTAACTGCTCAAATATTTTTAATAAAAAAGATGTATTTTAACCGTGTGTGGTCTTTGTATGAAACTTAAAACCAAAGTTTCTTAGATGATCAAATATTATTAATAAAATCAGATGTATTTTAAACGTGTGTGTTCTTGTTTTGTGAACTAAAACCCAAGTTTCATAATTGCACAAATATTTTGAATAAAATAAGATGAATTTTAACTATGTGCGATTTTTTTTTTATGAGAACTAAACCCCAAGTACCTCAAATCCCTAAATATTATTGATTAAATCAGATGTACTTTAACCGTATGTGTTCTTTTTCTAAAATTTAAAACCCAAGTTTCTTAGATAATCAAACATTATTAATAAATGCTCAAATGAAAACTCAAAACGAGCAAAAATTAACATAAGTTGGGCGCAAAACCCCTATGCCTTCCCAAGGCCAGAACAAAATTTGCCCTTTACTGAAAAAAAATGAAAATGAATGTGCATTGTCAGTTTAATATACATAAACAGATATTTAGTAATCAAAATGTTAAAATTATTTGATTTATTAAAGTTATAAAAGTAAAAACATTTATATTTTTTTCAGTAAAGTGCAAATTTTGTTCTGGCCTTGGGAAGGCATAGGGGTTTTGCGCCCAACTTAAGTTAATTTCTGCTCATTTTGAGTTTGACTCGGTTATTTATTGTAATTTCTGTTCGTTTTGGGTTTCATTTATTTATCGATGCTGATTTGTGGTAGTTTCGAGCTTGGTAGATTATTTGATTTTATTTTTGCTCATTTTTTGTTTAATGGAGTTCTTTACTTTCCTTTGAAAAACTTATTTTGCGGAAAAAGTTTTTCAATTAATTTCTGTTCGTTTTATATTGACATAGTCTTTTCAGGGAAAAAGAAAATAACACTTGAAATCTTTTCGTTTTTTAAGACTTTATAGTTTGGCCTGCTATTTGTATGCTGGAGAAAGATTTTCAGAAATTTTTAACAACATACACCGTTTTAAAAATCTAGACACAAATAGTAATATTTAACTTAGTTTCATACCTCCTCTAGTTGACCTGAAATGGAAAACTTGATACCATTCGCTAAAAAATCTGTTTACTTTCTTTGATAGCTTGGATACACTTACACTATTTTGATTTGGTTAAATTTTAAGAGCAGATGTAGTCTCGAAAGTTTGAACATAATACCCTCAGTCATTCTTGGTATGCTGCTAAGATGCCATAATGGGAATTAGCATTATCACAGTGCATTTTGATTTAATCTTAAGGCAACATTTAGTTTTTAAATATAATGGGCCAATGGGAGGGTGGGAGTGGAAGGGGGATTATTTGACCTCCAATCACATTCGAATTTTAAAAATGGCATCAACCCTTTCTATTTTCAATCGAATGAGCCCCTTTCGAAGTTCCCACGACAACTCCTTAGATACGAAGTGCCCTGGTCTAAACAACAACAACAACAACAAAATATTACTAATCACTTTCAACTTTTAAAAAGGGCACTAGCCTTTGAATTTCCAATCGAATTAGCCTTTTTTGAAGTTTCTACGACAACGCTTTCTATAAAAATCTTATATTCAACCAGGGCATAACTTAAAACCCTTGCCCTGAGAGTTGTGGGGGAGTGTCTTTCTCAAAAACCTATTTTCTATCTGGAAATTAACTAGCCTACGCTAAACAAAATGGCAATCTCAAAATTTTGATTGGATGTGTTTGGGTGAATGATGGACGTGGGGGGGAGGGGGCTAGTTACCCTCCAATCAGTTTTTACTATCAAAAAGGGCACTAGCCCTTTGAATTTCCAATCAAATGAGCCCCTTGAAGTTTCTATGACAACGTCTTCTATAAAAACCTTAAATAGCCCAGGACATAACTTAAAACCCTTGCCCTGAGGGTTGTTGGAGAGTGTCCTCCTAAGAAACATATTTTCTATTTGGAAACCAACTACGCTGAACAAAATGGCTATATCAACATTTTGATTGGATATGTTTGGGGGAATGATGGGCGTGGGAGAGGGGCTAGTTCCCCTCCAATCACTTTCTATTATTAAGAAGGGAACTAGCCCTTTGAATTTCCAATCAAATGAGCCTGTTTTGAACTTTCTACGACAATTCTTATAAACCCTTATATGCCCCCAGGGCATATATTAAAACCCTTGCCCTGAGGGTTGTTGGAGAGTGTCCTCCTAAGAAACATATTTTCTATTTGGAAACCAACTACGCTGAACAAAATGGTTATCTCAAAATTTTGATTGGATGTGTTTTGGGGGATGATGGGCGTGAGGGCGGCTAGTTGCCCTCCAATTACTTTCTACAATTAAAAAGGGCACTAGCTCTTTGAATTTCCGATCGAATGAGCCTGTTTTGAAGTTTCTATGACAACGCCTTCTATAAGAAAAAACCTTATTTGCACCCAGGGCGTAACTTAAAACCTTTGCCCTGAGGGTTGTGGCGAAGTGTCCTCCTCAAAAACATATTTTCTATCTGGAAATCAACTACGCTGAACAAAATGGCCTATCTCACAATTTTGATTGAATGTGTTTGGGGGAATGATAGGCGTGGGGGGGGGGGCAGTTGCCCTCCAATCCCTTTTGACTATTAAAAAGGGCAAACGCCCTTTGAATTTCCAATTGAATGAGCCTGTTTTGAAGTTTTTACGACAACGTCTTCTATAAAAACCTTATATGCCCCCAAGGCATAACTTAAAACCCTTGCCCCGAGGGCTGTGGGGGTTAAAACCCTTGCCCTGAGGGTTGTGGGGAAGTGTCCTCCTCAAAAACCTATTTTCTATCTGGAAATCAACTACGTTGAACAAAATGGCCATCGCAAAATTTTGATTTGATGTGTTTGGGGGAAAGTGGGCGTGGGGGGGATGGGTAGTTTCCCTCCAATACCTTTGGACTATTAAAAAGGGCACTAGCCCTTTGAATTTCCAATCGAATGAGCCTGTTTTGAAGTTTCTACGACAACGCCTTCTATAAAAACCTTATATGCCCCCAGTGCATAACTTAAAACCCTTGCCCTGAGGGTTGTAGGGGAGTGTCCTCCTCAAAACCACATTTTCTATCTGGAAATCAACTACGCTGAACAAAATGGCTATCTCAAAATTTTGATTGGATGTGTTTGGGGGAATAATCACTCCAATCAATAATCACTCCAGCCCTCCAATCACTTTCGACTATTAAAATGAGCACTAGCCCTTTGAATTTCCAATCGAATGAGCCTATTTTGAAGTTTCTACGACAACGCCTTCTATGAAAACCTTATATGCCCCCAGGGCATAACTTAAAATCCTTGCCCTGAGGGTTGTGGGGGAGTGTCCTCCTCAAAAACACATTTTCTATCTGGAAATCAACTACGCTGAACAAAACGGCTATCTCAAAATTTTGATTGGATGTGTTTGGGGGAATAATGGGCTTAGGGGGGGGGGCTAGTTGCCCTCCAATTACTTTCGACTATTAAAAAAGGCACTAGCCCTTTGAATTTCCAATCGAATGAGCCTGTTTTGAAGTTTCTACGACAACGCCTTCTATAAAAACCTTATATGCCCCCAAGGCATAACTTAAAACCCTTGCCCTGAGGCTTGTGGGGGAGTGTCCTCCTCAAAAACATATTTTCTATCTGGAAATCAACTACGCTGAACAAAATGGCTATCTCAAAATTTTGATTGGATGTATTTGGGGGAATGATGGGCGTGGAGGGGGGGGGCGAGTTACCCTCCAATCACTTTTGACTATTAAAAAGGGTACTAGCCCTTTGAATTTGCAACCGAATGAGCCTGTTTTGAAGTTTCTACGACAACGCCTCCTATAAAAGCCTTATATGCCCCCAGGGCATAACTTAAAACCTTTGCCCTGAGGGTTGTGGGGGATTGTCCTTCTCAAATACATATTTTCTATCTGGAAATCAATGACGCTGAACAAATGGCTATCTCAAAATTTTGATAGGATGTGTTTGGGGGAATGATGGGCGGGGGGGGGGGGGGGCTAGCTGCCCTCCAATTACTTTCGACTATTAAAAAGGGCACTAGCCACTCCAATTACCAATCGAACGAGCCCTTTTCAAAGTTTCTACGACAACTCCTTCGATACGAAGTGCCCGGGTATGGAGAAAAAAAAAAAAAAAAAAAAAAAAAAAAAAAAAAAAAAAAAAAAAAAAAAAAAAAAAAAAAAAAAAAACACATTGTGCCCACATCATTCTTTACTTAAGCAGTGCTAGCGCGCTGCCTATGATTTTATAATTTAAAAAACTTAGGTTTTAGTCTTTATAAAGTGAATGCACACAGTTTAAATAAATTTTATTGATCAAAAATATTTGAGCATTTAAGAAAACTTGGGTTTTAGATTCAGAAGAAAGAACACATACGGTTAAAATACATTTTATTTTATTAGTAATATTTGATCAAGTGAGAATTCTGGGGTGTAGTTTTCATAAATAAGAAAGCACACAGTTAAAATATATCTTATTTTAAAATATTTGAGTATTTAAGAGACTACGGTTTTAGTTTTCAGAAATAAGAGCACACGTGTTTAAAACACACCTTATTTTATGAAAAATGTTTGATCATTTAAGAAACTAGGCTAAGGTTTTAGTTTTCATAAAAAGCAACGCATACGGTTAAAATACATCTGATTTTACTAAGAATATTTGATCATTTAACACACTGGGTTCTAGTTCTTAGAAATAAGAAGGTATATAGTTGAAATAAATCAGATTTTATTAACAATATTTTACAATTTAAGAAACTAGGGTTCTAGTTTGTATGAAAGAAACGCAGATGGTTACAATGCGTCTAATTCTATAAAAACATTTGAGCATTCAAGAAAATTGGGCTATAGTTTTCAGAAATATGAGCACAAACCGTTAAAGTATATCTGATTTTGTTATTAATATTTGATCATTTAAGAAACTTGGGTTTTAGATATCAGAAATAAGAACACATACGATTAAATTACAGCTAATTTTATCAGCAATATTTGAACATTTAAGAAACTAGGGTTCTAGTTTTCATTTAAAAATGCAAACGGTTAAAATACATCTTATTGTATTAAAAATATTTGAGTATTTAAGAAACTGGGATTTTAGTTCTCAGACATAAGAACACACACGTTTAAAATACATTTTATTTTATTAAAAATGTTTGAACATTTAAGAAACTTGGGTTTAGGTTTCAGAAATATAAACACACACGGATAAAAATCATGTGATTTTATTAGAAATATGTGATCCTTTATGAAACTAAGTTTAAGTTTTCATAAAAAAAAATGCACACGGTTAAAAATATCTTATTTTACTAAAAATATTCGAGCATATAAGAAAATTGTGGTTAGTTTTCAGAAATAAGAATACAAATGGATAAAACACATTTCATTTTCTTTAATAATATTTGATCATTTAAGAAACTTAGGGTTTATTTTTTATGAAAAAAACGCACACGGTTAAAATATATCTTGTTTCATTAGAAATATTTGAGTATTTACAAAATTTGGGGTTTAGTTTTTGAGATAAAAAACATACGGTTGTTTTAAATGCGATTTTATTAATAATATTTGATCACTCAAGAAAATTGGGTTTTTAGTTTTCATAAAAAGAGAACATACAGTTAAAATACATCATATTTTATTAAAAATATCGAGCATTTAAGAAACTTGGGTTTTAGATTCAGAAATAAGAACGCGTACGGTTATAATACATCTGATTTTATTAATAATATTTGATAATTGGAGAAACCTGGGGTTTGTTTTGCAGAAAAACCCATCTTATTTAATAAAAAAAATGTTTGAACATTTAAGAAACTTGGGCATTAGTTTTCATAAAAAGGAACGAACACGGTTAAAATCTTACTTTATTAAAAATCAGTTGAAAAACTTGGGGTTTAAGTTTGACAAATAAGGACGCATATGGTTAAAGTAAATTTGATTCTTTTAAAAATATTTGAGCATTTAAGAAACATCGGTTTTAGTTTTCATAAAAAGCAACGCATACAGTTAAAATACATCTGATTTTATTAAGAATATTTGATCATTTAAAAATCTTGGGTTTTAGTTTTCAGAAACAAGAACGCACAAGTTTAAAACATATCTTATTTTATTAACAATATTTGATCATTTAAGTGACTAGGGTTCTAGTTTTCTTTAAAAAACTCAAACGGTTAAAATACATCTTATTTTATTAAAAATATTTGAGCATTTTAAGAAACTTGGGTTTTAGTTTTCAGAAATATGAATAAAGATGATTATAATACATCCGATTTTATTAATGATATTTGATCATTTAAGAAACTTGGGTTTTAGATATCAGAAATAAGTGAACATACGGTTACACTACATCTCATTTTATCAATAATATTTGATGATTTGAGGTACTTGGGGTTTAGTTTTCGTAAAAAAGATCAAACACGGTTAGAATATATCTTGTTTTATTAAAAGTATTTGCTCATTTAATTATCGTGGGTTTTAGTTCTCAGAAATCAGAACACAGACGTTCAAAATAATCTGATGTTATTAATAATAATTAATCGTTGAAAAAATTGCTTGTTTTTAGAAATAAGAACATTCACGGTTAAAATACATGTGATTTTATTAATAATATTTGACCATTTAAGAAACTTGGGTTTTAGGTTTCGTAAAAAAGAATGCATACGGTTAAAATACATCTTAGTTTTACTAAATATATTTGAAGAAATAAGAAACTTGGGTTTTAGATTTCAGAAATAATAAAACAGACGGTTAAAATACATCTGGTTTTATTAAAAATATATGATCATTTAAGTAACTAAGACTTTAGGTTTCAGAAATACGAAAACTCACGGTTAAAAAACATACAATTTTATTAATAATATTTGACCATTTAAGAAGCTAAGGTATTAGTTTCCATAAAAAGGAACACACGCGGTGAAAATACGTCTGATTTTATTATGAGTATTTGATCATTTAGAAAACTTGGGGTTTAGTTTTCATGACAAGAAACAATTGTGGTTAAAAAACAAGTTTTTTTATTTAAACTAATTGATCATTCAAGAAACTAAGGTTTTAGTTTTCAGAAATAAGAGCGCATACGTTTAAAATACATTTGGTTTAATTGATAATATTTGATCGTTTAAGAAACTTGAGTTTCAGTTTTCATCAAAAAGAGCACACACGGTTAAAGTATATCTTATTTTATTAAAAATATTTTAGCAGTTAAAAAGCTTGGGTTTTAGATATGACAAATAATGACGCATATGGTTAAAGTACACTTGATTCTTTTTAAGAATATTTGATCATTTAAGAAACTAAGGTTTCAAATTTCATAAAATAGGAACGCACACGGTTAAAATACATCTGATTTGATTAAGAATACTTGATCATTTTGGAACTTTGAGAATTAGTTTTCAGAAATAAGAACACACATTTTACTAATTACATCAGATTTTATTAATAACATTTGATGGTTCGAGAAACTAGGGTTCCAGATTTCATGAAAAAGAACGCACATGGTTAAAATACATATTATTTCATTAAAAAAATATTTGAGCATTTAAGAAACTTGGGGTTTTGAAATAAAAAAAAACTTTTTCAGTAAAAAAACTTTTCTGAAATAAAAACATACGGTTAAAATACGTCTGATTTTATCTATAATATTGATCACTTAAAATACTTGGGTCTTTAGTTTTCATAAGTTAGTTTTCATGATTAATTTATATACTTGCTATTGAAATTTTTCCTACTTGAAAATAAATTCCCTTGGGATTCAGAGTACTTAAGTACACAGATTTGTACAAAGATGTTTAATCTCCTTAGAGGAATGAATTCCATGTGTATAGCAGTAATATCTATGAAGTCACAATATCGCGGCAACTGGTAAAAAAAAAGAATAAAAGTGGCTTTTGTGATATTAGGGTTGCAATATGGAAACACTCATTGAACCAGTTTTCTGAAGCCAGGTTTCTCAACTGTGCTTAAAGGAAAAGCAGACTCAACTACGTAGTTAACACTCAAACCATAAATTTTGCTTTTTCCAGTTTCACCAGTCTCTTTTCAAAAAATTCCCCGTCTGGAGTTCATGTTCTCGTATATTTTGTCAGCTTTTCTGAGCTACATATACTTGGAGGAGAATAAGAATCTTGCAGGGCCTCCTCCCCCATCTAACCTTAATATTTTTATACTCCTGAAGATTCCCCCCTGGACAGTTCCCACTGGAAAGCTCCCCCCTTGAAAATTCTCACTAGTAGACAATTATCCTTCTTTCCGAAAAATTCCTTCCACATTTAAATTTGAACAGCCAAAGGGAAATTAAAACAAATAAAAAGAAGGATGAAAAGGATGAATTCTGGAATATTCTACCTGCCTATATTCTGAATTATACGACTACTACTACTACTACTACTACTACTACTACTACTACTACTACTAAAAACTCGCTGCAGCACCGAGCCATCTGCAGCACAGGTGGTTCGGTGCCACTTCTTTTTTTTTTATCAGCTTCATGTTCTATATAATGAATGACAAAATCTGAGTAGTTATTTATTTCTTTAAAGCAAATTTCAAAATTAAATGACGACCCAGTTTCACAGTTTGTGGACTTATGAAGTTGTAAGAAATACAAAGAAATTTTCAATCTTTCCACAAGCACTACACCGCCATTTACCACAGCATTTTTCCTCAATAGTGCGTTTTTTTAGCTTTTCTATCCCAACAGTTGTATTTAAATAAATTTTTTCACATTGTTTTAATTGGTTGGATAAACTTGTCAACCAAATAGTTACAGAAAGAGCCTAAAAGATCAGAGAAAAATGTAAGGTAGTTGACTTATCAGCCGATAGTGAATATCAATATACCAAGCAGTCAGATTCCAGGCGAGAAAGGTAGAGTATGAAAAGAACACTGTTATGAATAGGTGCAGTAAACTAGCACTTCAGAACTATTAGAACTTCCGAACTTACTAGCTTGTGCATTACACCCTGTCCCCCTGATCAAATAGCGATAACAATTCTCACTTTTTTACAATCTCAATTTTTTTTTCTTTTTTCAGGGAGGGGGTTTCTCAGATTCTCACAAAAGATTAGGCCTATACGCAACTGGTTTTTAGAGTAATTTGTGAAATCTTTGCTACTTTTTGTTCATGTTGGCTATACATAACTATTTAACCTCCACTAAAACCTAGTGCAGGGTTTTAAAAGCTATTTATAGCAAAATACTTCATTTTAGTTATCCTTTCAGCAGGGAGGGGGAGAAATTGATTGTCCTGCGAGGGGAAAGATTGCGAAACAAAACTTGTTTTGTGACTGACATTCTAGAGTAGGCGTCTTTTCCTTTCAGCGGACTGTTTTTCTGCTTTCTCCTTGTATTTGCCAAAAGCCTGAGTGAGCGATGGCGGACACGTTACAAAAAAAGAAATTTTTTATAGACAAAAACGGAAGACCTTGCAGATACATTGAGATAGTATAGGTTTATTTTTGTTTTCAAAAAAAAATTACGATTAGAGCTGATAGGTTGGAACCTAGTAAAGAGCAAACCCGCTTTTTGGTTGTAGCTCTTTACTAGGATTTTAATTCTGCAAGTGCATTTTTCATCATTGCTGCAAGATACAGAGCACCTCGTTGACTTATCTGGAACATTTTTGTCGACTATTGTTGCAGGTGTGGAAAGGAAAATATGCCTAAGGTGTTTAGGGAAAATATGCCCAGGATATCTGGTTCTTAAGGTCATTTCCTCTTTTAATTGTTGAGTGGTTTGTACATGGCAAATATGACGATACGACTTTAATTATTTAAGACAACTTTTTCCACAAAATAAGTTTTTCAAAAAAAAGTAAAGAACTCTATTAAACCAAAAATGAGCAAAAATGAAATAAAATAATCTACCAAGCATACAACTACCACAAATCAGCATCAATAAATGAATGAAACCCTAAACAAACAGAAATTAAAATGAATAACAGAGTCAAACTCAAAAGGAGCAGAAATTAATATGAGCAGTGTTCAAAACCTCAATGCTGTCTAAAACCCAGAATACAATTTGCACTTTACTGAAAAAAAATCAAATGAATTTACTAAAGAAAATGTGCATTGTCAGTTTAATAAACATATGCTGATATTTATTCGTTAAAATCTTAATTATTTTTCTATTTCTTAAAGTTATAAAAGTGTTTCGGAAACGGAGAAGAGAAAATAGACAACAATCACTCGTTGCTCTGCTCTGGAGGGAGCTGGAGAAGGAAAGGCGTTGGCTTTGCGCTAAATAGTCTCGCAAGAAATGCATCACTCTTGGATGAAGCCGTATCAGACAGACTAATGAAGGCCCTCTTTGGACACAAACATGGTAAAATGACTATTGTCGTATGCTATGTCTCCACCAATGATTCTGACGACACAATCAAGGAAGAGTTCTAATCTACTCTGACCAGATGTGTCAAGACATTTTCCCCCACGATATAACAGTACTTCTTGGTGATTTTAACGCAACAGTGCGTGACGATACAGGCATTTGGTGTGACACAATTGGTCCTGTTTCTCCCGACTCAAGGGTCTTCGCCTACTTGAACTATGCCGATCCCATGACCTAGTCATCGCAAACACTTACTTTCAATGCAAAACCATCCACCGGTACACGTGGTATAGTAAAGACGGTTGCACAAAGAAGATGATTGACTACGTCGTTATATCTAAACACCGGAGATCATAGCTGAAAAACTGCAGAACTTACAGATCAGCTGAGCTCGGGAAAGCAGACCACAGGCCTGTGTTTGCTGAAGTCCATCTCCGCCTTCAAGTAAAAAGATCAGAAAGAAGGCCAGTTACTGCAGATATTGGGAAACTCCAGGAGCCAATTGCTCGCCTGAAGTATGGTATTGAGGTATAAAATAGCCTACAGCTCCTTGGCAAATTTAGTAGCAGTGACGACGCCTCGAAGTATTTTAAATCATAGACTAACGAAGCAGCACAATTGGTGCTCAGAAAGAGAGGTTTTCTAAAGAAAACTTGGCTAACAAATGAAACACTGGAGGCTATAGAGCAAATACGGAGGGAAAGACTCCTTGGGGACATGGTCACTTACCGGAGGCTTAATGGAGTGCAAAACTGTGTCATTCACCAGGACTGAACTCAGTTTGTTACAAGGAAAGCTGATGAAATTGAATTAGCAGCAAAAAAGAAAGACGTGGGTAGCCTGTTCAAGCATATCCGAGATCTTACGAAAAATAAAACTCTTACATTGGGACCTGTCCTATCCCTGGATGAGACACTTGTCTCTGATGAGGGCACTTGTCTTGAGAGGTGGAAGGACCACTTCTGCTCACTCTTAAATAATACTAGCCCGTCTGTCCCTCCAAATAATAGTCCCAGCCAATCTTCTAGTCAATGGCCTGAAGCAGATGTTCCTCCATATGAGCCTTTCAGCCCCTCAGAAATTGGAAAAGCAGTTAAAAGGCTCAAGAAGAACAAAGATGCTGGTATCAGTGGCTTAAGCTCCGAACTGCTGAAATATGCTAGTCCTACAATGCTCCTGTTTCTCTACACTCTGTTCTCCACAATTTGGCAAACTGAGGTAATTCCTGAAGATTGGCGGAAAGGTGTCATCATCCCCTTATGGAAAAGGAAAGGTTCTGGAAAGGATCGTTCAATCTACCGTGGGATAACTCTGCTGTCAGATGCAAGACAGATAATAGAAAAAGTCACGGAGTTCCGCCAGAAAGCTTTTTTTGCCTTCGTTGACTTCCGCGCTGCGTTCGACTCAGTGGACCGAGAGACACTTTGGAAAATTTTAGCATCGACTGGCCTCCCAGAGAAATGCTACAAACTCTTCAATGCTTTACACCATGGTACAGAGAGCTGTGTTCAAGACAATGGCCGGCAGAGCCCGTTCTTCTGAATCACGACAAGGGTGCGTCAAGGATGTGCAGTGGCCCCAGAGCTCTTCAATGTCATCATAGACCACGTTATGACAAATATTACTTCACGTCTCAACTTTGGACTCAAGTATCGAGATCGCCTCATCTCAGATGCTGATTTAGCTGACGGCCTGACCATCCTAGCGGACTCCATGGATCAGTTGCTGGAAGCACTTCAATCCTTACGAGAAGAGACCGCAATTGTGGGATTGCAGATAAACTGGAACAAAATAAAAATTATGGCCATAGACCCTTCTTCTCCGACTGTCATTTCTCCAGTTAGTCTGTACAGAACAACTAGCATAGAAGTTGTCCAAAGGCTTGCATACCTGGTATCCACGATTTCTTGAGATGGCTTCCTTCTCCCCGAGCTGCAAGCAAGGCTATCCAAGGCGTCTTCTGCCATGGGTAGGTTGAACCGTCACCTTAGGCGAAAATTAAATATCAGTCGTTCAACCAAAATGCGAATTTTCAACGCCGTCGTCGGTTCTGTGATGCTTTAAGGAACTGAGACTTGGCAAGCATTAGCCACAACCCCAATGGCAATCGCTAGATTCCAGTCGAAGAGTCTGAGAAGGATAGAAGGTGGGTCAACTTCGTGAGCAACGAAAAGCTGCTGCATCTCACCAAGCAGTCCGGGTTTTATACCCAAGCAGCTGAGAGTACCTTACGGTGGTTTGGACATCTACTTCGAATGCCCCCACACTGACCTGTAAAGATGATCTTCGACTTTGACCCTGTCAAAGCCGGTTGGACGTGACCTCGCGGCCAACCAAAGAAGCGATGGTCCGACAGCGTATCCGAGTTCTTAGCAATGTCAAATATCAGACCAAGTGAAGCACAAACCCTTGCAATGGACTGAAGTGGATGGAAGAGGCAGACATCACTCTCTACGCCGAGTAGCACCCGGCAGGAGACCTAAGTCAAGTAAGTCATATTAATTTCTGCTCTTTCTGAGTTTGGCTCTGTCATTTATTTTAATTTTGTTCGTTTTGGCTTTCATTTATTTATTGATACTGATTTGTGGTAGTTGTATGCGTGGTAGATTATTTGATTCTATTTTTGTTCATTTTTGGTTTAATGGAGTTCTTTACTTTTTTTTGAAAAACTTATTTTGTGGAAAAAGTTTTTTTTTAATTATCTTCTGTTTGTTTATATTGACGTAGTCATTGTCAGAGAAAAAGAAAGTAATGCTTTAAATCTTTTCAATTTCCTCAAAGACATAATTCCCAACCTTCCAACTACGTTGAACAAAATGCCAATCTCAAAATGTTGATTCAATGTGATTCGGGAAATATTAGGCGTGAGAGGGGGGTTAGTTACCCTCCAATCACTTTCGACTATTAAAAAGGACACTAGCCCTTTCAATATCCAATCGAATAAGCCCTTTTTGAAGTTCTTACGACAGTGCTTTCTATAAGCACCTTACATGCCCCCAGGGCATATAAGACCTAATTTCCATCTTCATATTCAAAGACTTAATTTCCAGAACTTTCAACTACGTTGAACATAATTGCTATCTCAAAATTTTGATTAGATGTGTATGGGGAAATGGTTGGCGTGAGAGGGGGGTTAGTTGCCCTCCAATCGATTTTGACTGTTAGAAAGGGCACAATTCCTCTCAATCTCCAATGGAATGAGCCCTTTCTGAAGCTTCTACGACAACGCTTTCTATAAAAACCTTATCTGTCTCCAGAGCATAACTCACAACCCTTGCCCTGAGGGGTGTGGGGGGCTGTCATCCTCAAAGACCTAATTTCCAGAACTCTCAACTATGTCTAACAAAATAACCATCTTAAAATTTTGATTGGATGTGTTCGGGGAAATGACGGGCGTGAGAGGGGGGTTAGTTGTCCTCCAAACACTCTCTACTATTACAAAGGGCACTAGCCCTTTCAATTTCCAATTGAATGAGCCCTTTTTGAAGTTTCTACGACAAAGCAATCTGTAAATAACTTATATGCCCCTGTGACATAACTTACAACCCTTGCCCTGAGGGCTGTGGGGGGAGTGTCATCCTCAAAGACATAATTTCCAGACCTTCCAACTACGTTGAACAAAATGGCAATCTCAAAATTTTGATTAGATGTGTCTGGGGAAATTGTAGGCGTGAGAGTTTCCCTCCAATCACTTTCGACTATTAAAAAAAAGGTACTAACCCGTTTCAATTTCCAATCGAAAGAGCCTTGATTGAAGTTTCTAGGGCAATGCTTTCTATAAAAACCTTATATGTCCCCAGGGCACGACTTGCAACCCTTGCCCTGAGAGTTCTGGGGGGGGGGTTCAATCAGGAAGACCAAATTTCCAGAACTTTCAGCTTCGTTGAACAAAATGGCTATCTCAAAATATTGGTTGGATGTGTTTGGGGAAAGGGTAGGCGTGAGAGAGCGGTTAGTTGCCCTCTAATCATTTTTGACTATTAAAGACGAAACTATCTCTTTCAATGTCTAATCGAATGAGCCCTTTTTTATGTTTCTACGTCAACCCTTTCTATAAAAACCTTATATACACCCAGGGCATAACTGACAACCCTTGCCCTGAGGGCTGTGAGGGGGCTGTCATCCTCAAAGACATAATTCCCAACCTTCCAACTACGTTGAACAAAATGCCTATCTCAAAATGTTGATTCTCAATGTGCTTGGGGAAATGTTGGGCGTGAGAGGGGGGCTAGTTGCCCTCCAATCACTTTCGACTATTAAAATGGCACTAGCCCTTTCAATTTCCAATCGAATGAGCCTTGTTGAAGTACCTACGACAACGTTTTCTATAAACACATTATATGCCCCAGGGTATATAAGACTTAATTTCCATTTTCGTCTTCAAAGACCTAATTTCCAGGACTTTCAACTACATTGAACATAATGGCTATCCCAAAATTTTGATTGGATGTGTATGAGGAAATTGTTGGCGTGAGAGGGGGGTTAATTGCCCTCCAATCGCTTTCGACTATTAGAAAGGGCACAATTCCTCCCAATCTCCAATGGAATGAGCCCCTTCTGAAGTTCCTACGACAACGCTTTCTATAAAAACCTTATCTGCCTCCAGGGAATAACTTACAACCCTTGCCCTGAGAGGTGTGGGGGGGGGGGGCTTTCATCCTCAAAGACCGAATTTCCAGAACTTTCAACTATGTTGAACAAAATGACAATCTTAAAATTTTGATTGGATGTGTTCGGGGAAATGTTGTGCATGAGAGGGGGGTTACTTGCCCTCCAATCACTTTCAATTATTAAAAAGGGCACTAGCCCTTTCAATTTCCAATCGAATGAGCCCTTTTTGAAGTTTCTACAACAACACTTTCTATCAAAACATTTTATGTCCCCGGCCATAATTTAAAACCCATGCCCTGAGGGCTTGGGGATAGTCATCTTAAAAGACAGAATTTCCAGAAAATGGCTATCTCAAAATTTTGATTGGATGTGTTTGGGGAAATGGTTGCCGTGGTAGAGGTGTCAGTTTTCTTCTAATCCCTTTTGACTATTAAAAAGGGCACTAGGCCTTCCAATTTCCAATCGAATGAGCCCTTTTCGAAGTTTCTACAATATTTTTTTCGATACGAAGTGCCCTGGTCTAAAAGGAACCAAAAAATAGATAATACATTGTGCCAACATCGTTATTTACTTATGCAGCGCTATTGCGCTGCCTATGAAACCTTAAATGCCCCTGGGTGTAACTTACAGACCTTGCCCATCGGGCTCGGGGTGGGGGGTCATCCTCAAAGATATAATTTCCGGACTTTTCAACTACGTTGAACAAAATGGCTATCTCAAACTTTTGATTGAATGTTTTTGGAAAAATGATTGGCATGGGAGAGGGTTAGCTAGTCTCCAATCACTTTTGACTATTAAAAGGGTACTAGCCCTTTTAATTTCAAATCGAATAATTCCTTTTTGAAGTTTTCTACGGCAACGCTCTCTATAAAAATAAACCTTATATGCCCCCAGGGCATAACTTACAACCCTTGCCCTGAGGGCTGTGGGGAGAGTATTATCCTCAAAAACATAATTTCCAAACTTTTTAACTACATGTGTTTGGGGAAATGGTGGATGTGAGAGGGGTGTTAGTTAGCCTCCAATCACTTTCGACTATTTAAAAGGGCACAAGCCCTTTTAATTTCCAATCGAATGAGCCCTTTTTGAAGTTTCTACAACATCAATATCTATAAAAACCTTATAAGCCCCCTGGGCATAACTTACAACCCTTGCCCGAGGGCTCTGAGGGGGTTATCATCCTCAAAGACCTAATTTCTAAAACTTTCAACTACATTGAACAAAATGGCTATCTCAAAATTTTGATTGGATGTGTTTGGGGAAAAGGTTGGCGTGAGAGGGGGGTTAGTTGCCCTCAAATCCCTTTCGACTATTAAAAAGGTCACTAGCCCTTTGAATTTCCATTCGAAAGAGCCTTTTCAAGTTTCTACGAAAAAACTTTCAATAAAAACCTTATATGCCCCATGGCATAACTTACAACCATTACTCTGAGGGCTGTGGGGGAAGTGTCATCCTCAAAGATATAATTTCTGGACCTTTCATTTACTTTGAACAAAATGGCTATCTCAAAATTTTGATTGGATGTGTTTGGATAAATGGTTGGCGTGGACGCGGTGTTAGTTGCCTTCCAATCACTTTCGACTGTTAAACAGGGCACTAGCCATTTCAATTTCCAATCAAATGAGCTCTTTTTGAAGTTTCTACGACCACGCTTTCTATAAAAAACCTTATATGCCCCCAGGGCATAACTTAAAACCCTTGCCCTGGGGGTTGTGGGGGTTGTCATCCTCAAAGACCTAATTTCCAGAACTGTCAACTACATTGAACAAAATGGCTATCTCAAAATTTTGATTGGATGTGTTTGGGGAAAAGGTAGGGGTGAGAGGGGGGTTTGTTGCCTTCCAATCACTTTCGATTATTAAAAAGGGCACTAGCCATGGGCGTAGGCAGTCGATAGTCTAGGGGGGGGCAGTCGATAGTGTGATGGAGGGGGAGATGAAGTTATGTCGGCATGGGCGTACGTAGCTTCTTGCCTAGGGGAGGGGGCAGCTGCCCCCTACCCATTACTTGTTTATTTCTATAATTGCCTTTATATATAAATGTAAAGGCAATGTGGCCTATGGAGTTATTAGCCTGAATGAAGGCATTTGTGAGGTCAAAAATATCACATGGATCGAAACATTGATTCTGCTTCTGCAAGAAAAGTGAAGGTCTAGGGGAGGGGCAGCTGCCCCCCCCCCCTGCCTCCCCCTCCCTACGCCTATGGCACTAGCCCTTTGAATTTCCAATCAAATGAGCCTATTTTGAAGTTTCTACGACAACCCCTTCTATAAAAACCTTATATGCCCCCAGGGCATAACTTACAACCCTTGCCCTGAGGGCTGTGGGGGAGTGTCCTCCTCAAAAACATAATTTCTATCTGAAAATCAACTACGCTGAACAAAATGGCTATCTCAAAATTATGATTGGATGTGTTTGGGGAAATGGTGGGCCTGGAAGGGGTGCTAGTTGCCTTCCAATCACTTTCGACTACTAAAAAGGACAGAAGGCATTCCAATTTCCAATCGAATGAGCACTTTTTGAAGTTTCTACGACAACTCCTTCGATACGAAGTGCCCTGGTCTAAAGAAATAAATAAATAAATAAATAATACATTGTGCCGACATCATTCTTTACTTAGGCAGCGTTATTGTGCTGCCTATGACATTGATTTTGTTAAAAAAAATTAATTACTAAAGGCACTAGATGTGGCAATTTCCTTTAAAATTAAGCATTAAACACCTCTCTCTCATGTTGCATTGCCCCACTAGTTGCGAAAAAAAATGATTGGGGTACTGGGGAATAGAGTGCAAATTTCCAGTTAACATGAAGTAACTTTTTCCGGGTCTCAACCCATGGGACAAACATGTAAAGAAGAAATTTCGGTGCCAGCCGGGGATAAGAGATGAGGATATGAGGATAAGATTAAGTTTCGAGAGGAATAGGTAATACCTGATTATGGGAGAGAGTATCCCCCACGAACCATAGTTGGGTAATGCTAAGCCTTGGTAAGGTAATCACAACCGACCATGTAAGGGTACAATCAGCTGTTGGTTGAATCGACTAACTGTCATCTCTGATCTCCAATAGGAATTCCTCCCACAATTTTTCTAAGCACAAGCGTCTCTACAAGTCGATAGAAAAGACCTCGAACCCCACCCAGGCTGTCTCAATTCAGCTACATCTTTAATACTATAAATATCACCCGACATCTCCAATACCCGGTACGCTTCTTTTCAATCTATCTCCCAATTGTCTATATTCTCTGTAAGAGAGCAAATTTTTACTCCTCCGCCTTAAACTTGTAATTTCAAGCTGACAGAAATGACCCCCGTAAAATATTGCTGTCCGTCAGCTAGGACTAAATTTTCAACTTGTGTGTCTTTTCTGAATTTCATTTTTCCTTAGTTGCATTGTTCCTTAGTGTTTCCTTAGTGTTGTCTTCTATCGCACAAATCTCTGTGTAAAAAGTTTGATCATTGCTTTTGTTTCATGAACTCTTGTCCTAATGTGCATATCACTTTCCGCAGAAGGAAAAAGCTACGTTCCAAGACTGAATTGCGAAGGCAAAAAACGAGGAGCGAAAAAATACACCTCTGTTGAAACAAGGCTGCCAAAGACAGCTATATCCAGTCACGCTTATGAGGTTAAATCTCATGCCGTCTGTCTTAAATCAGCCGCCGATACACATCCCTCCTCCGTCATACCAGCCCCTCCTCTTGAAGCCCTGGGGAAACTGGCGTGAACCAACATTAGCCAGTATTCCAAGAATGTGTCTGGTCAAAACAACCAACAGGTTTGAAATTTTTCAGAAATAAAAGATTCGCCTATCCTTCAAATCATGTTTCCCGACTTTCCCAACTTGGGACCAATTCATTGTGCAGGCAAGCAAAGTCCTTCATTCTTCCCTATTCTTTTTCGAAAATACTAGTGTCAAATGTCTGGTCGCTTATGAACAAAATAGAAGACGTTGAATTATGCTTGAAAAATGAACTTGTTGATATTGCTTGTTTCTGTGAATCGTGGTCCGCGACTGAAGAGTATGTTGCATTTGATGTATCTGATACCTATTTCAAACCAAGAATGACACCCAATGACATTGCAGTAACACAAGGTGGTGGTATTATTTTTTGATCACTTATAAAAAAGTAGAGTTCTCAATTTCAGCAATATACCAAATAAAGACGGTTTTGAAGTCCTATGGTTGTGTTACAGGACTAAGAGGCTACCCAAGGAAGTGGCGTCACTAGTGATATGTGCTGTTTACTATCCGCCAAGACTGTACCCAGGATTTGTTTCGGGGTGGGTTTTACTCAAAGATTTTGTCGGGGGGGGGGGTGGGGGTTTTTACTCATACAAAAAACCTCAAAAAACGCATAAAAAATTTGTTTATATCCATTTCTGTTGCTACGTTTTTACGAGCCACACAAAAATTTGGGGGGTGGGGGTTGAAGCCCTCTAACGCCCCCCCCCTGGGCACGACCTTGCTATCTGTCCCATGGCCCTTATTGTAAAGACTCGAGAATTACTTACAGAATTGCACTGACAATTTACGATCCTTGTATCCTAACTATGGTATCATAATGTGTGGCAACTTTATTGACTTAGATCCCAAATGGCTAAGCAATTCTCTGTCACTTAGGCAGGTGGTCAATGTGCCAACAAGAGGCAGCCATATTTTAGCAACTGTCCAGAATATTACAATACACTAGTTACATTGCCCCATTAGGTAGGACTGACCACGTGTGTCTTACCTGGGTACCTAATGATTTTATCCCAAATAGACAAAAAAATATTGTGGTGTACAGGCCACAAAAAATAGTAAACGTCCCCGAAGCATAACTTATAACCCTCACCCCCAGGCTCTGGGGGTTTGTAACAACCCCAAAAGCCTGGTTGTATGATCTTTGGACCATTTTGTTTTAGTTGTAGAAACGTTGTTATAGAAACTTTAAAAAGGAATCATTCAAATGGTAATTGAAAGGGCTCTCTTTTGAAAAGTCGAAATTGATTGGAGGAAAACTAACCCCCTCTCACACCCACCCAGTCAAACATATCCACATCCAATCAAAATTTTGAGATAGCCATTTTGTTCAACGTAGTTGAAAGTTTTGAAAATTATGTCTTTGAGGAAGACAAACCCCCCACACCAGCAGGGCAAGGATTGTAAGTTAAACCCACTGGGGCATGTAAGGCTTTTATAGAAAGGGTTGTCAGAGAAACTTCAAACAGGGATCTCTTGATTAGAAATTGAAAGGGCTAATGCCCTTTTTAATAGTAGAAAGTGATTGTAGGGTAACTAACCCCCTCTCACCCCCACCATTTCCCCAAACAGATCCAATTAAAATGTTGAGAAATCCATTTTTTTCAACGTAGTTGAAAGTTCTGGAAATTATTCCTTTGAGGATGACACCCCCCGCCCCATTTCCCCAAACACATCATATTAAAATTTTGAGATAACCATTTTGTTCAACGTAGCTTAACGTTCTGAAAATTAGGTCTTTGAGGATGACAGCCCCCCCCCCACAACCCTTAGGGCAAATGTTGTAATTTATGCCCTGGGAGCATATAAAGTTCTTATAGAAAGTGTTGTCGTAGAAGCTTCAAAAAGGGCTCTTTCAATTGGAAATTGAAAGGGCTAGTGCCCTTTTTAATAGTTGAAAGTGATTGGAGGGCAACTAACCCCCTCTCACGCCCACCCTTTTCCCAGACACATCCAGTCAAAATTTTGAGATAGCCATTTTGCTAAACGGAGTTGAAAGTTCTGAATATTATATCTTTGAGGATGACAAAACCCCCACATCCCTCAGGGAAAGGGTTGTAAGTTATGGCATAGGTGCATATAAGGTATTTATAGATGGCTTTGTCGTAGAAACTTCAAAAAGGGCTAATTCAATTGGAAATTGAAAGGGCTAGTACCCTTTTTAATAGTAGAGATTGATTGTAGGACAACTAACCCCCCTCTCACGCCCACCATTTCCCCAACCACATCCAATCATAATTTTGAGACAGCCATTTTTTTAACGTAGTTGAAAGTTCTGGAAATATGGTCTTTGAGGATTACACCCCCCCCCACAACCCTCAGGGCAAGGATTGTAAGCTGTGCCCTGGGTGCATATAAGGTTTTTATAGACGTTATTGTCGTAGAAACTTAAAAAAGGGCTCATTCAATTGGAAATTGAAAGCATTATTTTCCTTTTTATTAGTCGAAAGTGATTTGAGGGCTCTCACGACCACCATTTTCCCGAACATATTCAATCAAAATTTTGAGATAACCATCTTGTTCTACGTAGTTGAAAGGTTCAGAAATTATGTCTTTGGGGATGACAAATCCCCCTCAGCCCCCAGAGCAAAAGTTGTAAGTTTTGGCCTGGGGGCATTAAGGGTTTTCATAAAAAGCGGTTGTCGCAGAAACCTCAAAAAGGGCTAATTCAATTTGGAATTGAGATGGTTAGTACCCTTATTAATAGTCAAAAGCGATCGGAGGGCTAATGCCTCCCCCCACACCCATCATTTCCCCAAACACTTCCGATCAACATTTTGTATAGCCATTTTCTTGAACATAGTTGAAGGGTCTGGAAATTATGTCTTTGAGTATGACAATCCCCCCCCCCCCCAGAGCCCTCAGGGCTAAGGTTGTATGTCATGCACTGGAACATATAAGGTTTTTATAGAAAGCGTTGTCGTAAAAACTTTAAACAGGGCTCATTCAATTGGAAATTGAGAGGGCTATTGCCCTCTTTAGTAGTCAAAAGTAATAGGAGGGAGAAAAAAGGGCTATTGCCCCTTTTTTGAAAAACTTATTTTGTGGAAAAATTTTTATTAATTTATTATAAGTTAGTCGAATGTATCCTAGCAGGTATGGATATATATATATTTTTTTTTTGTGCCTGATCTTTCCTGTTTATTCTTTGAAACTGACCAAAAGAGTAAAAAGTGAGAGTTAAGAAATATTTTCTTACAAATATGGAGGTGTTGTAAGACTCAGCTTCTTGAACACATATAAATAGAATATTTTCTTCTTAAAAGGGAAATTTGCTGGCAAAAGAAAATTCAGCTTAAGACTTGAGCCTAGATTGGGTGGGGGTGGCTTTTCACATCTGCTCCACTAAAAACCCCCTATTTCTACCCCTTAAATTTTTCGCTTATAGTTATCTTTCAATATACTGAGCAAATCAGTAAATATGAAAAGTAAAACTTTCAACTATATATTTAGTCCCGGGTACAAACGTAGAGGAAAGTGCAACCTACTACAGAATTCTGCCTAAACGACATCTTTTTTTTATTTTTCTTTTCGACAGATAGCTTGGCACTGGAACATCGTAGAGAGCTGTTAAATAACTCACTTTAAAAGAAATTGCTAGATCTAGTGCCATTTGTAATTAAAAAAAACTTTAAGATAGAATCAATTTTTCCACTGAAAGCTACATTTTTATGGCTAATCATGATGAATGCCAACTATCATAACCACTAGTATGCTAATTATTGTACCACTTATGAAAAATAAGTTACGTATAAGACATGATAATAAGTTCGTTAATCTGGGTTGTCATAGGCAGCGCAATCGCGCTGCCTAAGTAAGAACGAGTTGGCACAATGCATTATTTTTTTTCCATACCAGGGCATTTCGTATCGAAGGAGTTGTCGTAGAAACTTCAAAAGAGGTTCATTCAATTGGAAATTGAGAGGACTAGTGCCCTTTTTAATAGTCGAAAGTGATTGGAGGGTAACTAACCCCCCTCCCACGCCCACAATTCCCCCAAACACATCCAATCAAAATTTTAAGATAGCCATTTTGTTCAACGTAGTTCAAAGTTCTGGAAATTAGGTATTTGAGAATGACAACCCCTCCCCCCACCCTCAGCGCAAGGGTTGTAAGTTATGCCCTAGGGGCATATAAGGTTATTATTGAAAGTGTTGTCGTAGAAACTTCAAAAGAGCTCATTTGATTGGATATTGAAAGGGCTAGTGCCTTTTCTAACAGTTGAAAGTGATTGGAGAGCGACACTCGCCCCTCTTACGCCCACCATTTCCCCAAACACATCAAATAAAAATTCTGAGATAGCCATTTTCTTTAACGTAGTTGAAATCTCTGGAAATCAGGTCTTAGAGGATGACAACCACCCTAACAGCCCTTAGGGTAAGGGTTTTGATTTATGCCCTGGGGGTATATAAGGTGTTTTTTAGAAAGCGTTGTCGTAGAAACTCAAAAAGGGCTCATTCGATTGGAAATCGAGAGGCCTAGTGCCCTTTTTAATAGTCAAAAGTGATTGGAAGGCTAGACATTTTTATAGTAAAGATCGATGTGGGTATAATGTATTTTTTGTTTTTGTTGTTGTTGTTTAGACCAGGGCACTTCGTATCAAAGGAGTTGTCGTAGGAACTTCGAAAAGGGCTCATTCGATTGAAAATAGAAAGGGCTGATGCCCTTTTTAACAGTTGAAAGTGATTGGAGGGCACCTAGTCCCCCTCCCGCACCCACCCTCCTATTTTCCCATTATATTTAAAAACTAAATGTTGCCTTAAGATTAAATCAAATTGCACTGTGTTAATGCTGATTCCTAATAAGGCATCTCAGCAGTATCCCAAGAACGACTGAGGGTATTATGTTCAAATTTTTGGGGCTACTCCTGCTCTTAAAATTTAACCAAATCAAAATAGTGTAAGGGTATCCAAGCTATCAAAGAAATTAAACAGATTTTTTTGCGAATGGTATCAAGTTTTCCTTTCAGGTCATCTAGAGGAGGTATGAAACTAAATTAAACACTACTATTTGTGTCCAGATTTTTAAAAGGGTGTATGTTGTTAAGAATAGCTGAAATTTTTTCTTCGGCATACAAATAGCAGGCCAAACTATAAAGTCTTAAAAAAAACAAAAAGGTTTAAAGTATAATTTCTTTATCCCTGAAAAGACTATGTCAATATAAAACGAACAGAAATAAATTTAAAAAAAACTTTTTCCATAGAATAAGTTTTTCAGAGAAAGGTAAAGAACGCCGTTAAACAAAAAATAAGCAAAAATGAAATCAAATAATCTACCAAACGTGAAACTACCACAAATCAGCATCGATAAATAAATGAAACCTAAAAGGAACAGAAATTACAATATATAACCGAGTCAAGCTCAAAACAAGCAGAAATTAACATAAGTTGAGCTCAAAACCCCTATGCCTTCCCAAGGCCAGAACATAGCTTGTACTCTACTGAAAAAAATACAAATGAATGTGTATTGTCAGTTTAATATACATATACTGATATTTAGTAATCAAAATGTTAATATTATTTGATTTGTTAAAGTTATAAAAGTAAAAAAATTTAATATTTTTTTCAGTAAAGTGCGAATTATGTTCTGGCCTTGGGAAGGCATAGGGAGTTTTGAGCCCAACTTTTGTTAATTTCTGCTTGTTTTGAGTTTGACTCGGTTATATATTGTAATTTCTGTTCGTTTTGGGTTTCATTTATTTATCGATGCTGATTTGTGGTAGTTTCACGTTTGGTAGATCATTTGATTTTATTTTTGCTTATTTTTTGTTTAATGGAGTTCTTTACTTTTCTTTGAAAAACTTAATTTGTGGAAAAAGCTTTTTTAATTAATTACATTAAGGAACAAACTGTGACCCATAGCAACTGAAGTAATATTACAGTAAAGAACGAATAGTAAAACCCATAATAACATTACTAAGAGAATAAAAGTTTGTAATTGAATTTTAGTTTCCTGGAAAACAGTCATCATCCATTTAAAATTAAAAGAAAAAGTTATCCGGGTGAGCCTCGTAATCACGACCTTCGAAGTATAAGATATACACTCTACCGACAGAGCCACTGAGGCTTTTATTTTACATTAAATAATGAACTGTAGTCCGTAGTAACTGACTTATTATAAGGAATTATTATATAGAATAAATTTTGCTTAAGAAATCATCATAGGTAAAAATTTTCCATACCGGGAATTGAACTCGGGCCAACTAGGTGAGAGCCAGCTATCCTAACCAATATACAATATAGAATATATTAAAATATCTAATTAATGAGGTTTATGTTAAATTCACAAGAAAAACGCATCCTTAAAAGGAGCCTAAATCTTGGCTGCAGTGATTGCTGAAACCTACTAAAGAATTACTCACGGCCCATAGTAACGAAAAGTTAAAAAAGGGCTAAAAAGAACTGTATAGGGAGAAAAAATCACCATTTGTTGCTGATTCCAGAATGGTACTACTATTTTGATTAATCTTGATAGTAAAAAGTTTTTTTTTTAAAAAACAAACTAACAGAAATTGGAAAAAAGAGTCAGAAAAAATCATTGGAATTGTCTTTGTCGAAAAATCGATAGAGGGAAATCTAAAGTAAAGCTACGGCTGCAACCAAAATTACTAAAATTGCAGTGATTTATAATGTCTTAACCAGCACAGGAAAAGCTATGGGAGAAAACGGAATCAGACGAAGAGGAAAAACTTTCCTGAACTTAAATTATGCTGATAATTTAAGCATTTTACATGAAAGTGGAAGCAGAATGAATGAAGTTTTACAGGTTTTGTGTGTTCAGGTTGCTAGAATACGTTTGAAAATTAATGTTAAGAAGACTAAATCGCTATGGCTAGGAATAAGTAAAGAGGAAAAATTGAAGTTGCGTAAGGAAAAGATTGATCAGGATTAGTGTAGTCTCTATGGTTTTAAAGAGGCCAATAGGAAGATTTTAAAGGCATCCCTGTTTTAAACGAACAAATAGGAATGTTTTTAAATACGCCCAGTCAGAAGGACATTCAGGTCATAGTGGAGAAGATACCGCCATATTTGGGTACAATTTGCACAAACTACAGTCATGACACCTACAGATAATGAAAAACAAGAACTTTGGAGCAATCTTTCAATGATATATTTTTGATCAAAACACGCATTTAAGTAGGAAAGCAATAGCAAGCTATCATCTGATCCCATCATTTGAAATTCAATGATCAAGCGAGTCAAACAATTGATTTTGTCCCTTTGTTACTTAACAATGTCAAACATGATATTTTATAATAAGGGAGATGATATATATGAAATAAATTATTGTAATAGAGATTATTATCATATAAAAAGCGATGAAATTGCTTACAAATCTTAACTAGAAAATTCAAATATGACTTATAAATTACTAATCAATACTTATATACTCAACTTATATCCAATATTCCTTATGGAAGCCATTTTTTATTATTTCCATATATTTATATTTACGCTTTCAAAGTTCAACCTTGAAACACTTATAATGAGCTGTTCGCTAAGCTGTCACTCTTACCAAAACAACCCCGTCTCACATCGGATTAGAATCATGAATTTTAATTTAAGGGTTAACGCAGGGAATAGACATTCTTCTCCTAAATGAATACTTTTGATTTCGTCATGCTTTATTAAAACGTGATTTCGAGTTATGTTTCTTTGTATCTTAAACTGTGGAGCTATCGATTAGTCCCAGATATAACGGAGTTATAGATTCTATCAGGGGGCATATTGAGTTTGGGGTTAGCAACGAAAGTAGTAGGCTTTTTTGACAATAATTATTTTGCTGTTTTCTGTCCAAGTTTAAGACCTAAGCTTCTTAAAACTTTCTAATGAAATTAATAAAGTCAAATAAATTCTTAGCGATATCACGGCAGTACTATGAAGAAAATGATACGAGCCTAAAGTTTGTAAATGGTCTAGAAGTGCTTAAGTGGTTTATTTTGAACTCTGAAATAACTAGTTTCCTGATTTAAGTTACTTCTAAACGTTAACTCCCCGTTCGTACAATATCGACATCTTCGTACCGTTTTGTTATCTGGTACTGACTTGATAGTGTTTGAGACATGAAGGTTCATTTTTTTCTAAAAACTGAAACCTAGGCTTCTTATAAAGTTCTAATGAAAATAATAAAGTCGAATAAATTTTAAGCAATGTTATCGTGATACTTTGAGGAAAATGATACATCCCCAAACATTTTTAACTGGTTCAAAAGCGTATACCTGATTCAAAAGTGCTTAATTGGTTTTATTTTGAACTCTGAGGTACCTAGTGTTCTGATTCAATTTTCAGCAAAAAATGTATCTTCATATCTCAAACGGTATCCTAAAGCTAAAATGCATATCCCTAGTAACTTAAATCAGGAAACTATAAATATATACAAGAAAAGTAATTTTCGGACATTGACACTGTTACTAGGGCTCACAGGCGGTATTTAATTCATCTGCTCTAAATTTGTGATTAAAAGAGTTAAAGTATTCATTCTAGGAAAAATTCACTGAATCTTTTTAATTGGAACATATTAGAATGTAACATGATATGATGGTGATGAGGTTGCCATAGACAATTTGAAATGATATCTATGTATTTTCTTTTTGTAGGATTTATTTTCTGTTTCGTACGAAGTATTTTGTGTTATTGCTTAAACATACTCCTTGACCCCCCTCTAATGAAATTCCAAGTGAAAATTTAAGAAAATTTATTGCATATATAAAAGCAAAAGAAAAAACATTCATAAGTATCATCAGTAACTAGATTTGGTAGAAATTGATGAGGGGTAGTTCTTCCCGAATGATTATGAATTTTTCTATGCTCTATTTCTTTGATATGAATCTTCTCTGTTATTTTCCTATTAATGTGAAGAATTCCTGTAGGGGACTCTGCTTTTCTTTATATATTATTTTTCTCTTCGTTATCCCTTTCTAGTATACTATACCTCCTCTTCCAAAGGTATTGTTGTGTTTTGAGCTTTCTGGGGTCAGTAAGGACGCTCCATGTTCCGCTAGTTTCTTACTTGACCAATCTAAAATTTAACTCTTCTCAATCCTAGTTTATTTCATTTCATTCAATATATTTCTCATCTCTTCCAGATTCACCTCATTGATTCCAATATCCAAATGGTCTAAATTGATTACATTAGACTCATAAAAAGTAGTGAAATCGTTATAACTGCCTTTACAGATGGTACAATCGCAGTAAAATGATATATCTATTTCAATATTGTCATCCATCACAACTTTGTTTGAAACTACCAGTGCGATTGCTTCTGGTAATAGGTCTTAAAAAAATTAAGACAGTTTAAGCTTAAAAATGTTTATTGCTTAAGGTTCGCTATTACAAATTCACATCACGGGGGACCTCTGATGTATCATTCTTTTTACTGTGTCAAATGCACATATCATGATTGTATATGTCCCCTGGTATCTACTCAAAAATTCAGCCAGCAACTAAAACATACGGTATTCATTTTCATCTATATCAGACTCCTGGTAGAAGAGGGCTGGATACAAGAAGAATAGGGTTTTACTTATTCTAAAAAAGTTAAGACGAGTTAAGATTAAATATATTTATTTCTGAAACATATTAAACATATTAAACATTGAAAACTAAGCCTCTTAAAACGTTCTGGTGAAATTAATAAAATGAAATAAATTTTAAGCAATTTTACGGCGGCACTATGAGGAAAATGATACAAGACTAAACGTTTTAACTGGTCTAGAAGCGATTAAGTGGTTTATTTTGAACTCTGGGATAACTTGTTTCCTGATCTAACTTAATTCCAAACATACACGCCCTGTTCGTACAATAGCGACATCTTCGCACTTTTTGGTTTTCTGGTATCGAGTTGATACCGTTTGAGATATGAAGGTACATTTTTCTGAAAAATGAAACCTAGGCTTCTTAAAAGGTTCTAATGAAATTAATGAAGTCAAATAAATTTTAAGCAATGTTAAGGCGATATTTTGAGAGAAATTATACATCCCCAAACATTTTTAACTGGTTCAGAAGTGTATACTAGATTCAAAAGTGCTTAATTGGTTTTATTTTGAAATTTGAGGGAACTAGTTTCCTGATTTAAGTTATTTGGGATATGCATTTTAGGTTTAGGCGACTTAACTAATGAATTAATAAAGTCGAAAGTCGAAATTTTAGGAAATCTTACGGTGGTACTAAGAGGTAAATGATACAAGCTTAAACATTTTTAACTGGTTTAGAATAGTATAATTGATTCAGAAGTGCTCAACTGATTTATTTTGAATTCTGGGATAACTAGTTCCCTGATTTAAGTTCCTTGGAATATACATTTTGGCTTTAGGATATCTTTGAGATAGGAAGATACATTTTTACGAAAACTAAAACCTAAGCTTCTTAAAGCATTCATATGAAACTATGGTGTCTCTACCTGGGGTCATATTTAGCTCTATTTGAGGAAAACATGAAATAGAACTAAAACAAAATCATCAATACTACTACTTTTGCTTACGACTACCTATTTTAATACCGAATCAACCAATGCCAGCTTCAGGCTAGAAAAGCCCACTCTGCTTAGAAATTCGTGTTTCATTATTTCCGTGACAGTCCAAATTCCTTTGAAAAATACAAGTCTTTTAATTGATGACTGAGTATCAAAAATTAATAAAAAAGTACTTTTACGTAGAAACAAGCTCAGCTACCTGGTAAATTCCAAGTCTTCATATCAAAATTTAATTATAAAAAGCACTTTTGCATAGAACAAATTCCGATACTCGGTAAATTCTATATCTTTTAATTAATGACTGAGCATATAAAATTAATAATAACTGATACTCTCTTCGACAATATCCAGTTAAAATTCTTTGACCCAGTTTTTCTCAGAGGTCAATATGTTAAAATGACCTGAGTGCCAATTAAGAGCTACTAGAAATCAGTGCAATGCAGTAGTTGCAAGTGCCACTACCATGCTGGACGTGACAAATGTGCAGGCATTGAAATATTAGAGGGGAAAAGTGGCTGGTTGTGCTTGGACTGCATTTCAAAACAAGAACCATCTGTAAGCAGTCTCAGTCTTTCCTCACCTTCTACTTTGGCATTGTCACCGCAACTTACTCTAAGATCTAGAAGTCGGATGTCAACTGAAAGCCTTAGAGACATTTTGAAAGACAATAAATTTACCCCTAAATCCATACAATCAGTTCTCACTCGCCAGTCGAAGTCTGATGCAGCTTGTCAAACTGATTGTTTAGCTCTATTAGCTTCTTCTAGCAGTAAAGTTTAAATTGAAGCCCCAAATATGCGTCATACTACCCCCCCCCTCCAGTTCATACTAAAGATACTTTTTGCCAGTCAGACCTTACAAACACTGAAGCGGAATTCAGTAAACCAAGTGCCACAACACACGCAGACTGTGACTCCAACCCACTCTGCTGCCTTCTCCTTCCCTTCATCCCAGTGTTCAGAACAAAATTGCAGAGACTAATAGGCTTAGAGGAAGAAATAGAGACTATTATTATTGAAATTTTTAAATTTGGGGCTTCAGATAGTGTCCAAATTCTTGAAACTGAGAAATCCCAGGAGACTTCAGTCGGCGTTCATCTAGAGACAAATTTTGCAAGAAGTAAATCTGAAAAAAAAATTAGTGATAAAATGAAAATCTAAAAGATATTCATGAATTCATAATTAAGGAATCAAGGAGGTGCAACGAGTAAAATTTCAATGAGACCAGTTTTGATAAGAGTGGGTCTCTAGAGACCAAAAGACAAACCTATGTATTTAAAGGATTATATTTTTCCGGTCACACAACTGGAAATGCAGCTATTGACCGAAATTTTAAAGGCGAACATTAAACCGAAGGAGAAGATGAATAATGTTAACAGCTGTGTTTACAAATATTTCAGTAATTTCTACAAGGTTAGCGACAATTCCGAAGTAAGGAATGTCGCTTGTAAATTTCATCTGAATAATAAGTGTAATAGAGGCTTTTCTTGTAAGTTTTTCCATTCATGTATACTTTTTTTTAATTCAGGTTCCAGTCAAAACCCAAATTGTAATCTTCCCCACCTTAGACCCTGCCAAAAATATAACAGTGGAGTGTGTTTTAGTCTTAAGTGTTCATTCTTACACATCCGTAAATCGCCATTGCATCAGGGTCCCCGTTTTTTTAGGCCCAAGTTTTCCCCAAAAATACCGAAAAAACACCACTTTTTTCTCTATCCATGCTGAATTCTCCACGCCAAACTATAGTTCCTCCCTTCAAGGACTTACGACGTCAATCAATAACCGATATTTCATCCCTCGCAAAGAAAGTCCACTCTTTAGACCGAACCTCCTCCCATGTACAGCCTATGTCTGCAAATCAAACCCACCCTTTCAAAAAGATCCCTTCCCTCTCGATGTCCCCCCTAGTCACCCCCCACTTCATCCCCAGGAACACACCACTCCCCTATATACCTCCCAACCCTCATCACACAAGAATTACCCAGGTCGGAATTATTTGGAAGCAAATTCAAATTGTCTTACTACACCACTTTTCCCATCCCCCAGAACTGTCCCGCCCTTACAGAAAATAACAATCCAGACACCACTACCCTCAACAAGCCACCTTCGAAATAATAAATAAAAGTCATATGAAAAATGTTGTGACGCTTCACGTTACAATTTCCCAAACATTTATCTGAGTAATTCCGAAAGCTTGAATTTTGACA
>CM051259.1:49825038-49950038 GCA_027921565.1 Artemia sinica | reverse complement strand
GTTTCATGGATGTTTAATAGTGAACTCCAAGTGTTTTTTTTTCAAAAAGCTTTTTGAATATGTTTAAGCAATAAATATCTTTAAGCTTAACTCGTCTTAATTTTTTAGATTTAATTTTATTTTTTTACTTAATTCTTTTTAACTAATTTTTTTTTCATTGGAATATATCATCTTCACTAAATTCAAATGATATATATGTATTAATTCTTTCAATGTATATAAAATACTGATTGAAAGCATACAATAAAATAGGTAGTGTCGATGACAAATCATGGAGTACTACGGAGTCAGCCGCAAAAAAAAAATTCAGTGAGTTTTCTATTTAAAAGTATAGATGACGAAACGCTTTCACTACCTCAAGTGATGCCATCTTTTGAATTAGCCATCTTAGTGAATTTTCAGCAAGGTTATATTGAGTTAACTGCTTTCAAGTTAGGTTCGTTAAGGCTTACTTAGCATGACTGCCACGCTAAGTGAACCCAAACAAACCTAACTTATAAGTAGTTTAATCAATGTTACCAGGCTTAAAATTCACTTATGTTGCCATCTATAACAAGAGCCGAAAAGATGGCATCACTTGAGGTAGTGAAAGTGTCTTGCCGTCTATAATTTTAAATTAAAAACTCACTTTTTTCTATGTGGCTGAATTCGTAGTACTCTATGGCTGGTGATCGACACTACCTAGTTTTTTGTATGTTTTTAATCAGAACTTTATATACATTGGAAGGATAAACACATACATATTATTTGAATATAGTGAAGCTGATATACTCCATGGAAGTATGTGCACATTATAAAGTTGTTATTGCGTTGAATGCGGACACAGACAAATATTTGAACTAAGAAACAAGCAACAATGGAAATATTATTGTACATGTATGCGTGTGTGGTCATGACAGTGATAAATTCTTTTTCTTTGGATTACAGAAACAAATTGACATTACTAATCGTGGATAAGTGAGATATCCAGAGATGATACCACTCAAAGAGAAGGCAAGCCTGAAACTAATAGATGACGATGAGGGTTAATTTCTTGCTAATGGCTCGTGTAATACGTTACCCACTGACAGATCCTGTCACCATCTTTCTGGTATTAGCATTCAAATAAAAGAAAAAGCAAACAAACCTACTGCTGCAGCAATGTCAAAACGCATATCTTGCCTATGTGCCAAAACTGCAAGCTATGTAAAAATAATGTTGTAATAGACAGGGAAATCGAAATAAAAATAAAAATGGCATCGTCAAAATATATAACAAGGGGTATAAAAGAAGAATGAATGAAAAAACAAAGTACCTGTGAACACTAGTAGTACCATTGATTGTATACCAACAGATGTAGTCATTGAACCTGATAACATCAATGATGAAATATGTAAGATGTCGTTGTAGCTGAAACATTAAAACTCGTAAATGAGCATGAAGTATTTTATGGAATGGATTCAAAGCATTCATTTTTATTCTTATGATGATATTATACATGCCGTTATTTCAATAAAAATAGTTTATGCATTACTTTTTTAGGTTTCCAAATTTGTTTAGGGTATGCTAGCAACACCAATGTTGACTTTATTACAGGGGCTCACAGTCGGTATTTAGTTCATCTGTTCAACCTTGTAAACATCGGAGTCAAAGGTATTCATACATTCACTTAAGCTTTTTAATAGGTTCATATTAGAATCGGACATGATATTGTGGTAATATGGTTTTCATAAACAATTTGAAATGATGTCTACGTATTTTCGTTTTGTAAGAGTTATTTTTTGTGTCGTACGAAGTATTTTGTATTATTGCTTAAACATACTCCTTAACCTAGCTTTAATGAAAATCTAAGAACAAATTAATATGGAAAAAAGAAGATTTATTGCATATATAAAAACACTCTCATAAGTGTCATCAGTAACGAAATTTGGCATAAATTGATGAGTGGTAGTTCTCCCCGAACGATGATGAATTCTTGTGTGCTCTATTTTTTTATATGAATATTCTCTGTTATTTCTCAATTAATGTTAGGAATTCCTATAGGGGGCTGTGCTTTCCTTGATCTTTTATTTTTCTCTTTTTTTTGTTTTTCATCTCTTTTTTTGTTTTTCTTCTGTTTTTTTCTTTTATTTTTCTCAAGAAAACTATATCTCCTTTTTCAAGGGTATCGTTGTGTTTTTGAGCTTTCGTGGGTAAGTAAAGACGCTCCTTCTTCCGCTAGTTTCCTACTCGACCAATCTAAAATTGAGCTTCTCTCCATTCTAGTTGATTTAATTTCATTTAATATTTTCCTCATCTCTTCCAGATTCACATAATTGATTCCAATGTCAACAAGTTCTAAATTGGTTACATCAGACTCATAAGAATTGGTGCAGTCAAGATGACTGCCTTTACAGATGGTACAATTGCAGTAAAAAGATATTTCGATTTAAATACTTTCATCCATCACAACTTTGTTTGAAACTACCAGTGTGATTGCTTCTGGTAATAGATCTTAAAAAGGAACACAGTTTAAGCTTAAAATATTTTTGCTTACAGTTCAATATTACAGATCCACAAAACGGGGGACCTATGATATATCATACTTTTTACTGTGTCGAATCCACACATCATGATTAGATATGTCCCCTGGTATCCAGTCGAAAATTCAGCCAGCAACTAAAACACACTTAACTTATTTTCATCTATCTCAGACTCCTGGTGAAAAATGGATATAGAGCATATAGAGCAGGGTTTTTACCTACTCTAAAAAAATAAAGACAAGTTAAGCTTAAAGAAGTTTGTTGGTTAAACATATTCAAAAAGATTTTTGAAAAAAAACACACACATATCATAGGGAGCGCGCTAGTGCTGCCTAAGTAAAGAACGATGTGGGCACAATGTCTTTTTTTTTCTCCATACTCGGGCACTTCGTATCGAAGGATTTATCGTAGAAACTTTGAAAAGGGCTCATTCGACTGGAAATTGGAGTGGCTAGTGCCCTTTTTAATAGTCGAAAGTGATTGGAGGGCAACTAGCCCCCCTCCACGCCCATCATTCCCCCAAACACATCTAATCAAAATTTTGAGACAGCCATTTTGTTAAGGGTGGTTGATTTCCAGATAGAAAATATGTTTTTGAGGAGGACGCTCCCCCACAACCCTCAGGGCAAGGGTTTTAAGTTATGCCCTGGGGGCATATTAGGTTTTATAGAAGGCGTTGTCGTAGAAACTTTAAGAAATGCTCATTTGATTGGACATTCCAAGAGCTAGTGCCCTTTTTAATAGTCGAAAGTGATCGCAGAGCAACTAGCCCCCCCACGCCCATCATTTCCCCAAACACATTCAATCCAAATTTTGAGATAGCCATTTTGTTCAGCATAGTAGATTTCCAGATAGAAAATATGTTTTTAAGGTGGACACTCCCCGCAACCCTCAGGGCAAGGGTTTTAAGTTATGCCCTGGGGGCATATAAGGATTTTATAGAACGCGACGTCGTAAAAACTTCAAAACAGGCTCATTCAATTGGAAATTCAAAGGACTAGTGCCCTTTTTAATAGTGGAAAGTGATTGAAGGGCAACTAGCCCTCCCCCCCGCTCATAATTCCCCCAAACACATCCAATCAAAATTTTGAGATAGCTATTTTGTTCAGCGTAGTTTATTTCCAGATAGAATATATATTTTTGAGGAGGACACTCCCCCACAACTCTCAGGGCAAGTTGTTTAAGTAATGCCCTGGGGCATATAAGGTTTTTATAGAAGGTGTTGTTGTATAAACTTCAAAACAGGCTCATTCGATTGGAGATTCAAAGGCTAGTGCCCTTTTAAATAGTCGCAGGCGATTGAAGGGCAACTTGCCCCCCCCCACACCCATCACTCCCCCAAACACATCCAATCAAAATTTTGAGATAGCCATTTTGTTCAGCGTAGGCTATTTGATTTCTAGATAGTAAATATGTTTTTGAGGAGGACACTCCCCCACAACCCTCAGGGCAAGGGTCTTAAGAAATGCGATGGGGACATATAAGGTTTTTATTGAAGGCGTTGTCGTAGAAACTTCAAAACAGGCTCATTCGATTGGAAATTCAAACGTCTAGTGCCTTTTTTGATATTCGAAAGTGATTGGAGGGCAACTAGCCCCCCCCCCCACGCTCATCAATCCCCCAAACATATCCAATTAAAGTTTTGTGATTGCCATTTTGTTCAGCGTAGTTTATTTCCAGATAGAAAATATATTTTTGAGGAGGACACTCCCTAACAACCCTCAGGGCAAGGGTTTTAAGCTATGCCCTGGGGTAATATAAGGTTTTTATTGAAATCTTTGTCGTAGAAACTTGAAAAAGGGCTCATTCGATTTGAAACTCAAAGGGTTAGTACCGTTTTTAATAGTCGAAAGTGATTAGTGATATTTTTCGTTGTTGTTGTTGTTAAGACCAGGGCACCTCGTATCGAAGGAGTTGTTGTGGGAACTTCGAAAGGGGCTCAATCGATTGAAAGTAAAAAGGGCTGATGCCATTTTTAGTAGTCGAAAGAGATCGGAGGGCAACTAATCCCCCTTCCACTCCCACACCTCCCACGCCCACCCTCCCATTCACCCATTATGTTTAAAAAATAAATGCTACCTTACGATTAAAACAAAATGCACTGTGATTATGCTAATTCCCAATAACGCATCTCAGCAGTACCGCAAGAACGACTGAGGGTATTATGTTCAAACTTTCGGGGCTACTTCTGCTCTTAAAATTTAACCAAATCAAAATAGCGTAAGTGTATCCAAGCTATCAAAGAAAGTAAGCAGATTCTTTTTGCGAATGGTATCAAGTTTTCCATTTCAGGTCAACTAGAGGAGGTATGAAACTAAATTAAACAGTACTATTTGTGTCCAGATTTTTAAAAGGGTATATGTTGTTAAAAATTGCTGAAATATTTCTCCAGCATACAAATAGCAGGCCAAACTATAAAGTCTTAAAAAACAAAATGATTTAAAGTGTTATTTTATGTTTCTCTGAAAAGACTATGTCAATATAAAACGAACAGAAATTAATTAAAAAAACTTTTCAACAAAGTAAGTTTTTCAAAGAAAAGTAAAGAACTCTGTTAAACAAAAAATGAGCAAAAATAAAATCAAATAAGCTGCCAAGCGTGAAACTACCACAAATCAGCATTGGTAAAAAAAATGAAACCCAAAACGAACAGAAATTGCAATCAATAACCGAGTCAAACTCAAAACGAGCAGAAATTAACGTAAGTTGGGCGCAAAACCCCTATGCCTTTCCAAGGCCAGAACAAAATTTGCACTATATTGAAAAAATATAAATGTTTTTACTTTTATAATTTAAATAAATCAAATAATCTTAACATTTTGATTACTAAATATCAGTATATGTATATTAAACTGACAATGCACATTCATTTGTATTTTTTCAGTAAAGTGCAAATTTTGTTCTGGCCTTGGGAAGGCACAGGGGTTTTGCACCCAACTTATGTTAATTTGTGCTTATTTTGAGTTTGAATCGGTTATTTATTGTAATTTCTGTTCGTTTTGGGTTTCATTTATTTACCGATGCTGATTTGTGGTAGTTTCACGCTTGGTAGATTATTTGATTTTATTTTTGCTCATTTTTTATTTAATGGAGTTCTTTACTTTTCTTTGAAAAACTTATTTTGTCGAAAAAGTTTTTTTAATTAATTTCTGTTCGTTTTATATTGACATAGTCTTTTCAGGGTATAAGAAAATAACACTTTTAAATAACACTTAAAAGTTCTTTTAATTAATTTATAAAAAATCATACGTAGAGTTCACTATTAAACATCCGCAAACGGGGGTTATCTTGATGTATCATACTTTTTTTTACCTTATCGTATGCACTTTTTACTATCAGATATGTCCCTCGGTATCCACTGCGTGAAAAGTCTAACCTCGTCTTCAGGACGATCATTTGCCCCTTCAAATTTAGGACAGTTAAACTTTTCTAAATTGAAAAGTTGAATTTTGGGGGTCAGTATTTTTATCAGAATTTATCTGTACTCACATTATCCCTTTAAGCACAGTGCTTCTACTCCAAAGAAAATTGCACATTTTTAGGATTTCTTCCTGAACACTAATCAAATCCCGACTTCATGTACCTCTAACTCGAAAAAGTATCCGATTCATTTAAATCTAGTTTAGCTATTTCAGACTCTAGTATACCACTTGTGAGTTGATAATAGTGTCCGTTTCTGACTGACTCTTGATAATTTCCTACTTCATATGTCTCTAACTCTGAAAAGAATCCAATCGAACTAAACATAATTCACCTATTTCAGACTCTAGTATACCACTTGTGAGCTGATAGTAGTGTATGTGTCTGACTAAATTTGGAGAAATTCTGACTTCACATGTCTCTAACTCTAAAAAAAATCCTATTCATTTAAATTTAATTCATATATTTCAGACTCTAGTATACCACTTGTGAGCTGATAGTAGTGTATGTGTGTGACTGAATCTTGATAAATTCCCACTTCATATGTCTCTACCTCTGAAAAGAATTTGAATCATCTTAGCCTAATTCACCTGTTTCAGACTGTAGTATACCACTTGTGAGCTGATAGTAGTGTCTGTGTCTCGCTAATTCTTGATAAATTCCCGTTTCATTTGTCTCCAACTCTTGTCTCCAACTTCATTTGTCTCTAAGTTGTGATCTTATAGTAGTGCCTTTTTTGACTGAATCTTGATAAGTTTAAACTTTATATGTCTCTAACTCTAAAAAGAATCCATTTGAACTAAACCTAATTCACCTATTTCAGGCTCTAGTAAACCACTTTTTAGCTGACAGTAGTGTTTGTGTCTGACTGAATTTTGATAAATTCCGACTTCATATGTCTCTAACTCTAAAAAGAATCCGATTCATTTAAATCTAATTCCTCTATTTCAGATTCTAGTATACCACTTGTGAGCTGATAGTAGTGTTTGTGTATGACTGAATCTTGATAAAGTCCCACTTCGTATGTCTCTAAATCTAAATAAAATTCGATTAACCTTAGCCTAATTCACCTGTTTCAGAATGTAGTATACCACTTGTGAGCTGATGGTAGTGTCTGTGTCTGGCGGAATTTTGATAATGTCCCACTTAATATGTATCTAACTCTAAATAAAATTTGATTCATCTTAACCTAATTCACCTGTTTCAGAATGTACTATACCACTTGTGAGCTAATGGTAGTGTCTGTGTCAGGTGCAATGTTGATAAATTCCCACTTCAAATATTTTTAACTCTAAAAGGAATCCGATTCATCTAAACCTAATTCAGCTATTTCAGACTCTAGTGTACCACTTTTGAGCTGATAATAGTGTCTGTGTCTGACTGATTCTTGAAAAATTCCTAATTCATTTGTCTCTAACTCTAAAAATACTCCGATTCATCTAAATCTAATTCACCAATTTTAGACTCTAGTATACTACTTGTGATCTGATAGTAGTGCCCAGTTATGACTGAATATTGATGAGTTCCCACATTATATGTCTCTAACTCTAAAAATGATCCAATTGAACTAAACCTAATTAAAATATTTCAGACTCTAGTATACCACTTGTGAGCTGATAGTAGTGTCTGTGTCTGACTGAATTTTGATAAATTATGACTTCATATATCTCTAGCTCTTAAAAGAATCCGATTAATTTAAATATAATTCCTCTATTTCAGACTCTAGTACACCCCTTGTGAGCTGATTGTATTGTATGTGTATGACTGAATCTCGATAAAGTCCCACTTCGTATGTCTCTAATTATAAAAAGAATGCTATTCATATAAATCTAATTCCTTTATTTCAGACTCTAGTATACCACTTGTGAGCTGATAGCAGTTTCTGTATCTGGGTAAATTTTGATAAATTCTCACTTCGTATGTCTCTATTTCTAAAAAGAATCCGACTGTGTCTGACTGAATTTTGATAAATTCCCGCTTCATATGTCTCCAACTTCAAAAAGAACTCTATTCATCTAAACCTAATTCACCTATTTCAAGGTGTAGTATGCATCTTTTGAGCTGATAGTAGTGTCTGTGTCTGACTGAACCTTGATAAATTCCCACTTCATATGTCTCTAACTCTAAAAAGAGTCCGATTCATCTAAGCCTAATTCACCTCTTTCAGACTCTAGTATACCACTTGTGAGCTTATAGTAGTGTAAATGTCTGACTGATTCTTGATAAATTCCCAATTTAAATGTCTCTACCTTTAAAAAGAATCAGATTTATTTAAACCTAATTCACCTACTTCAGTCTCTAGCATACCACTTTTTCTCTTTTTCTCTAATTCTCATGAATTAGATTAGACAAAAACCCGTCTCATATAAAGCTAATTCATCTATTCAAGACTCTAATATACCACTTGTGAGCTGATAGTAGCGTCTGTGTCTGACTGAATCTTGATAAATTCCCACTTCTTATGTCTATAACTGTAAAAAGTATCCGATTCATCTAAACCTAGTTCAGCTATTTCAGACTCTAGTATACCACTTGCGAGATAATAGTAGTTTCTGTTTCTGACTAAATCTTGATAGATTTCTACTTCATATGTCTGTAACTCTAAAAAAGAACCTGATTCGTCTAAACCTAATTCACCTATTTTAGACTCTAGTATACCACTTGTGAGACAATAGTAGTGTCTGTGTCTGAATGAATTTTGATAAATTGCCACTTCATATGTCTCTAACTGTAAAAAGAATCCGATTCATCTAAGCCCAATTCACCTCTTTCAGACTCTAGCATACCACTTGTGAGCTTATAGTAGTGTAAATGTCTGACTCATTCATGATATATTCCTACTTCAAATATCTCTACTTTTCATAGGCAGCACGATCACGCTGCCTAAGTAAAGCACGATTTAGGCACAATGTATTATTATTTTTCCTCCATACCCAGACACTTTGTATCGAAGGAGTTATCGTAGAAACTTCGAAAAGCGCTCATTCGATTGGAAATTGGAGTGGCTAGTGCCCTGTTAATAGTCGAAAGTGAGTGGAGGACAACTATCCCTCCCCCCCCCACGCCAATCATTCCTCCAAACACATCCAATCAAAATTTTGAAATTGTCATTTTGTTCAGCGTAGTTGATTTCCATATAGAAAATATATTTTTGATGAGGACACTCCCCCACAACATTCAGGGCAAGGGTTTTAAGTTATGCCTTGAGGGCATATAAGAACGATGTTGGCACAATGTATCATTTATTTATTTTTTCCTTTAGAGGAGGGCACTTTATATGGAAGGGGTCGTCGTAGAAACTTCAAAAGGGGCTCATTCGATAGGAAATCGAGAGTTCTAGTGCCCTTTTTAATAGTGGAAAGTGACTGGAGGGCAACTTGCCCCCCCCAACTCATCATTCCCAAAAACACATCCAATCAAAAAGCATACTTGATTTCCAGATAGAAAATATGTTTTTGAAGAGGAAACTGCCCCACAACCCTCAGGGCAAGGGTTTTAAGTTATGCCCTAGGGGCATATAAAGCTTTAAAAAACAAAAAATACTCCGATTCATCTAATTCTAATTCACCTATTTCAGACTCTAGTATACTACTCGTTATCTGATAGTAGTGCCCGTTTATAACTGAATCTTGATGAGTTCCCACTTTATATGTCTCTAACTTTAAAAAGAATCCAATTGGACTAAACCTGATTCACCTATTTCAGACTCTAGTATACCACTTGTGAGCTGATAGTAGTGTCTTTGTCTGACTGAATTTTGATGTATTCCGACTGTAACTCCTCTGTAACTCCTCAAAATGTAACTCCTCTGTTTCAGACTCTAGTATACCCCTTGTGAGCTGATAGTAGTGTATGTGTATGACTGAATCTTGATAAAGCCCCACTTCATATGTCTATAACCCTAAAGAGAATCCGATTCATCTAAATCTATTTCCTCTATTTCAGACTCTATTATACCACTTTTGAGCTCATAGTAGTGTATGTGTATGGCCGAATCTTGATAAATTCCCACTTCATATGTTTTTAACTCTAAAGAGAATCTAATTCATGTAAACCTAATTCACCTATTTCAGACTCTAGATTATCACTTGTGAGCTGATATTAGTGTCTGTGTCTGACAGAATCTTGATAAATTCCCACTTCATATGTCTCTAACTGTAAAAAGAATCCGATTCATTTAAATCTAATTCACCTATTTCAGACTCTAGTGTACCACTTTTGAGCTGATAGTAGTGTCTGTGTCTGACTGAATCTTTACAAATTCCCACTTCGTATGTCTTTAACTCTAAAAAGAATTTGATACATCTTAACATAATTCATCTGTTTGAGACTGTGGTATACCACTTGTCAGCTGATGTTTTAGTAGAAGGGCCCCAGGAGACACGGGGGGAGTTACATCACAGCCTAAGTCCATTGAATCCAACCAGTACAAGACCACATCGTCTTTTTAACACAATCACAGAGCTAGAAACACTAACGGGAGTGACGCAACAAATATGAGGAAGGATTTTCAGTATAATTGTTATTAGTGTGAGAACAGAATTCAAGGAATGAGAACAGTTTGACTTTACTCGTTTGTTTATTTGGCAAGATATATATATATATATATATATATATATATATATATATATATATATATATATATATATATATATATATATATATATATATATATATATATATATATATATATATATATATAATATATATATATATATATATATATATATATATATGTATCTATATATATATATATATATATATATATATATATATATATATATATATATATATATATATTATATATATATATATATATATATATATATATATATATATATATAATATATATATATATATATATATATATATATATATATATATATATATATATATATATATATATATATATATATATATATATATAATATATATATATATATATATATATATATATATATACATATTTGCAATAATGAGTGAAATGCTTACACTGTTAGAAGGTGATAGTGGAGCTGGTAGCATCAGTAATCATACAAGAGCACCAAACATTGCGATAGAAATCACGAGAATATCTAGACTTCGTCTCAAGTGGGAAAAAGTATGTGCAAGATACGTGTTATCTTTGAGTGAATTTAAATTGGAGGACCAATCATGCTTCGCTGCGAAAGTCGATACAGTACATATACAAAGTCTTCAAAGTGCTTTAAATGCAATAGTGAAGCATATAGAGGACAATAGGTTATATCGGTAATTGTATATGTGTAATATATTGTTTTAGTAATTATGCTCACACACAATAAATTGTTTCGAAATCAAAAATGTTCCCATTGTTTTTGTTAGATTTTTTTTCGAAGTAGGTTATCAAATATTCTTGAAGTAGAACGAATCGTGGTTAGTCTAGAGTCAGCAGTGAGTGTTACGATTGAAAAATGAATAAATTTGAGAAAGAGAGAATTAAGTCGAATCTTGTGATTATGGAAAAATGTTTGATTCTAGATGACGATTTTCTCGAGTTATCTCTTCAACGGAAGATATTTTCTCAGGGAGCAGTTGACAATATAATGGGAAATGATTCTCCCCCATTGGACTATTTTATGAAGCTTTTACAATGTGACTCAAATGCTTTTGCTCAATTTATTGATATATTAATTGAAACAAAGCAGAATATTATCGTGGATATACTTTTGAAAACATTGATAGATTCTATGCTGATGACTCTCACTTCAAAACAGATTATGTAACGTCACAGAGTTACTCCCCTCTCTCTCCTATCCCCCCTCTGAATTTATTGAACGGGGATCAGTTTCTTTTTAGCTGTGAGAGAGTTGACAACGGAAACCAAAATATTTTCTATACATGTCCACTACGTATCTACACTCTTGGCAGTTGGTCATCATATGAGAATTGTACAATTATTGATGAGTATAATGAAAAGTGCAAATTATGCAATCCGTGTAAATTACATAGAGGATATGCAGTACAAATTAAAGGCTGTAATTCATGTCTTGAAGAGATTTGTGACTCTCACCCTAGGGGGCAGCTCTGCTCCAATTGTCACAGCTCTGCTCCAACTGACAAATGTGATCAGTGGGAGAATACTTATCCTGGTATGATTGGAAAGAACCCTAAACGAGATTTTAGTATATTTCTACGAGATTGGTATCGCTTTGGTTTTAAATTATTTTGGGAGGAAGAATCAGGTCTACGATTCAACTGTTGGGGTAACAAGACAATTTGGTTTCTACGCCATCGTTGTGACGACACTGCCTTTATGACTATAAACTTAGTGATTTTTATTTGGCTGTTACAGAATGTGATTCACCACTTGAAAACACTGTATGTGATAATGCTTCAAATAGACGAATTGAAACACGTGAATTTCACAATATGAATGCAAAATAGTTTCAATGACTATACAAAGAGATCTGATAAGAGTGAAGTAATATTGTACTGTAGAAAATGCGACCCTGACTTTGGAGCCAATCAAGATCAATATACAGTGAATGCAAATGATCTACCAGCATTCGTGGTTCTCGATAGTTGCCTATACAGAGAAGAAGAAATCTAAAGTGAAGAATACAGACATTGTTGTTGTGTATATACATTTTTTTATTAATAAACAAATTTGCATACATTTTTAAAACACTTTACTCGTAGGGCACTAAAATCAATATTATACAGTTCTGAGAGCATATTTTCCACCATAAAGTCGTTCAGACGTGGATTGTCTACGTAAATTTTGAGAAACTGCTTGTAAGTATAACCGCGACATCTGAAGACGAGATATAGTAGCGCATGAAAACCGCAACTTTTAGGCGTCAGGTCTTGCACTCTCTTCCGATTTTGAATAATTGTTTTCCGACTGCTTTCAATATTATTGTTGATGTGTGGAGTGTAGAATGTATAGGGTAGGCCGAGAGGATCAAAAAATTCAATAGTCTTTATTTTTTGAAAGAGGCACAGCCAATGGCCGATGGACTGCTATTAACAATGATTAGTTTATTGTTTGTACTCTTCAATTGTTTGTACTTGGGGTCCATATTAAATACACTGATTATTTGACTACTATTCATTGTGTAAGGTCTAGTAGAACACTGCCTTCGGGAGTGATTTCCCAATACGTAAAGCTAGTCTCGCCTTCTTGGCAGCCAGCCTAGAAGATCTATTCGTAATAGGTTGAATAGAACCATTTTTGATTAAATTCGTAAATTTAATTAAAAATGATTTGACTAATTATATTAAAAAACCAGTAAATAACTCCACTCAACCTATTACGAATAGATCTTCTAGGCTGGCTGCCAAGAAGGCGAGACTAGCTTTAAAAGCTTGTCTGTAAATCTTTTCATTCCATCTGAATGAATTGTTCTCTGTCCATTTCGTTTGGAGTACCAGTCCTGGTTGAACTTCCTTGAAGTAATGATATTAGGGCTGTTTTAAAAATTTTTTAAACAGTTTTAATGATTGAATTTTAAAGTAAGTTTCTTTTATAGTGTTTTTATCCTCTTCGTCTGTTTTGCTGAGGACGGCCCTTGGATATAGGGTCGAAATATTCATTTGAAGTTGCGTTACACTGTCTTGTATAAGAATTTCCCTGTTGTTCTACTTATTTGTTTATGATGGAAAGGCAGTGTAGTCTTCGTCGCTAATTGCGTCTAGCTTACGGGGAGCAGTTGACTTATGATATCTTTTATTTTATTAGTTTAGGCAAAAAACATGCTAATATTATCAATCAACAAAAGTTTTTAGAATCTTGTAGAAATGAAAATCTTATTCCTAAGTCTTTAAGATATAAATTGAATTTAAATACCCGGAAAGAAGCGCAATTCGCGCACACATTACATTTAAAAACTCTAGTCCACATTCTTAAGGACAAAAAACAAAACGACATATTATTTCCTCAGAAAGAAAATCTCTTGAAAAATTTTGTGCGAAGATCTGTCCACGGTTGATTCTTCTCAGGTTGTACGATTGGAAAAGAATTTATTTAGTCACGATTTTCGTTTGTCTAGAGAACGTCTTTATAAGAAATTGGAATATCTGAGGTATGAATATTCGACGAATCATCGTGTTTATACCCCGAGGTTTACTCCAGGACCCACTATTGTTAATCTCTCCTCTAGAGCTCTTGAACCAAGGAAATCCAAACTCTTGAAAAAGGTCCAAAGTTTTCTTTTCCACCAAAACAAGTTCCTGTGGCAGATATTGTTTCATCCTTAGAATCTTCTTTGCACAAACACTGCACATCCATTTCTAACCCAGATGAAGTAAGGTCTTGTTTTATTAATACACTTTACGGCAGCAAAACAAAAGTTACATCTCATACTAATTTGACACCAGAAATTTCGCACGACATGAAAATCTTATCTAATCTTCGCAAAGACCCTTCAATTATAATAACTGAAGCAGACAAGGGAAATTCACTTGTAGTCATGGATACCTTACATTACGACAATAAAATTTATTCACACTTAAATGACACAAATACATATACTTCCATGACTCACGTTCATACTGATAATTTGCGAATAAAATTATAACCGAATTAAAGAATCTAAAACAAAATGGCAAAATCACCCCACAATTGTATAATAAATTTCTCCCCCGAGGTAGCTTTTGCCCAAAGTTTTACGGTTTACCGAAATTACACAAGCAAGGTATTCCCTTAAGGCCAATTGTAGCATGTACGAAAGCCCCTGCTTCCAATATTGGAAAGTGGTTATGTACAGCCTTCAAACCGTTACTTTATTCCCAAAAATCGTACATATGTAATTCGGTAGATTTAGTAGAAAAACTTAAAAGTGCAAGCATTTCAGAAAATACAATAGTAAGTAGTTTCGACATAGTTTCTATGTACACAAATATTGATGTAGCAATATCTGAGCAGTTACTAAAAAATAAAATAGAAGAAAACTATCAGCAAAAAAATGGTCTCCCTATGGGGGCGCCGCTATCCGGGTTATTAGCGAACATTTATGTAGAACACCTCGAAAATTGGGCCTTAAATTCATATTTTTTAAAACATGTATATTGGGGGCGTTATATGGATGATGTAATATCGCTCTGGAATTATGGGGAAAATGAACTTAGGGGCTTTCTAGATCACCTTAATACATATGACCGAAATTTACAATTTACCTTAGAAATTGAAAATGCAAATAAATTACCGTTTCTGGATGTTTTAATTATTCGTGACATTGATAAACTGGATTTTACAATTTACAGAAAACCCACACAAAATAACAGATATCTACATTTTAGATCCAATCACCCCCCACAAGTTAAAAGAGGTGTTGTTACATCTCTTGTTGACCGTGCCCTAAACATTTGCTCTGAATCTTACATTACAGATGAACTAAATTTTTTTAGAGACATACTTTTTGGAAACGGTTATCCTATTGTCTTTATTAACAATACAATTAGCCGCAAGACACTCCCGTAAAATTAAGGGTCTTTTGCAATGTGAAGTTCCCGTCAAGCCCTCAAATATAATTTACCTTCCATATATTCCAAAAGTCACTACAAGTTTAAAAAAAGTTTGCACACAAAATAATTTTTATGTCGTATTTACAAATAATTTTAAAATCATGAATTTCTTAAATTCTGGTAAAGATATAACCCAAGCTCCTCGCCAGAGAGGGGCTTATCAAATACCATGTGACTGTGGCCATTTTTATGTTGGTAGAACCCATCAAAATTTAGAAAAAACGCCTGCAACAACACAAAGATGACATAACTAAAGCTTTAAATTCTAATAATACAAATATTTCCTTTGATTCTGCTTTAAGACGTCACATATATGATAACCCTAGTCATAAAATGCTTTTTGAAGAAACTTGCCTTATTAGCAATGATTTAGGCATAAAACAGGTTTTTCGAGAGGCAATTGAAATTAAAATCAAAATAAATAGTAATATTTCTTTAAATAGAGATTTGGGGGAATATTCACTTAATGCCCTATACACAAGTTTAATTAAAAATGATTTGACTAATTATATTAAAAAACCAGTAAATAACTCCACTCAACCTATTACGAATAGACCTTCTAGGCTGGCTGCCAAGAAGGCGAGACTAGCTTTAAAAGCTTGTCTGTAAATATTTTAATTCCATCTGAATGAATTGTTCTCTGTCCATTTCGTTTGGAGTACCAGTCCTGGTTGAACTTCCTTGAAGTAATGATATTAGGGCTGTTTTAAAATTTTTTTAAATAGTTTTAATGATTGAATTTTAGTGTAAGTTTCTTTTATAGTGTTTTTATTCTCTTCGTATGTTTTGCTGAGGACGGCCCTTGGATATAGGGTCGAAATATTCATTTGAAGTTGCGTTCCACTGTCTTGTATAAAAATTTCCCTGTTGTTCTACTTATTTGTTTATGATGGAAAGGCAGTGTGGTCTTCGTCGCTATTTGAATCACCTCTTTCAGACTCTAGCATACCACTTTTGAGCTGATAGTAGTGTCTTTGTCTCACTGAATCATGATAAATTCCTTTTAGAGCTATAGACATATGAGGTGGGATTTTATCACAATTCAGTCAGACCCAAAAACTACTATCAGCTCACAAGTGGTATACTAGAGCCTGAAATAGGTGAATTATGTTTAGATGAATCAGATTCGTTTTAGAGTTCGAGACAGATGTGTTTTGGCCCAAAAAGAGTGATTCGTCTGTATTACAGAATAAATTCTGTACTGGCTGGACGTATTATTCCACCACTACTATTATCGTAACGTTTTCCACCAATTTCGTGGCCATTCGCTGTAAAATCATCAAAATTTGTGCCATCTTGATATAATTCTTCTACATGAAGCAAAATTTCGGATTCAATTCTCCTATCCTTACTGCCAACTGCTCCCTTTACTTGATTATAATAAAAAAAAATTCAAAAATAACAAAATGGTTATAACCGTTAGATTTTTATTTGAAAATTTGCATCCCTAAAATTACAGCACCTTTAATTTCTATTCGTCTTCAGTTTCATTAATTCTTTGATTTTTTGTCGTTTTGAGTTTGAATTATTTTAGTAGTTTATTTCTGCTAGTCTCAAGTTTCTTTGAATTTTTATTTTCAAAAAGTTTTTAATTATTTTCTGTTCGTTTTTAATTGTCAAAGTATGTTATCGGTTAATATAACGAATATCTCTCCAGTTTTTCATGTGTCTAGCGTAAGAATTAGAATATTCAATTCTTATTTAATAATTCTAATTAGTGTCGTTTGATTTATTTCACCACCCCTTTCATTATTCCCTAAAATTTTCAACTAAATGACTCTATCCGATCCTGGGGTGTTTCTCTAAATGACTCAGTCCGATCATGCTGGCATCCTATACGTGACTTAAAACCGAACTGATTTGCATCATAATCCTTATCTTGAATAAGTAGTTTACTTAAATTACACGCTGGAGTGATAAGGCGATAGGATCCAAAATTAACTGGATCCTTCCCTCGCTTCAGAACAGAGATAACGGTACTACACAGGAAAGAGTCAGGCACTAGGGAGCTACTAACACACATCTGAAAAAGTAGTTGCAGATGACCAATCAACTCGGGAGAATCAACTCTTAAATGTTCAACACAAATTTCATACAAATCAACCGACTTAGATTTTACTCTTTAAAAGCTTTTCACAGCAGACTCAGCACTAACAGGGATTGTATCTTTATGCGCAGCCTACGCGGAATAACTGAATCAAGCAGTCTAGAAAACCCGGAATGGACTGCTTAATTTACTGTACTGAAAATTGTCAAGTAATGACTAACCCATGAATCACCAAGAATTAAACTAGACGAAGCAGTCGGGTTTAGCTTACTAGAATTCACCACTTCACTCCATTAGCCAGGACTTTTCGGAAAATCGTCACCCATATACCGGACGCTTTACAAGTAAGATTTGAATTCAGACTTAGTTGTTCTTTTAATATTAAATACATAACCCAAAGTTGGGCGGCCCCACGCATTCCATACCCAAGGCCACATTTTTGTTAGATTTTTGACAATTTTTAACTGGGGGTCCTCTTTTCATAGGGAACTTCTAGTTTTCAAATGAATTTGCGAAACAGGGACGGAAATGGCCTCGACTTGTTGGAGGCAGGCAACAATCTCAGAATAGTAAGAATTGAGTTGTGATCCAGCATTAGACGAAAAGACACTGGTACAAAGTAAATTGTAGGGAACTGCCACGCATGAGAGAAGAGTTGCCAAAGTACCGATATATAATGTCTAGTTAGCTTTACTCCATTCACGCTTATTATACTATTTCGTGCCCCGTACTGAAGAATCACACTGATTCAGGCCAGAAAAAAATCGAAACAGAGATGGTAAAAGATAGGGAGAGGTGATCAAAATCTCTTTCTTTATCATGAACCTCGACACTCAAGCATATCGCACCAGCTTGGCAAACACAGTGGTCTATATCTGACACACTTCCACTATTATGGATATGCAAAAATCTGTACGCTAAGCTACTATCTGATATCCATCTGGTAAAGGCTGAAGTACAAGATAAGACCGAGCTGACTCTATTTATGTCACAATTTAGGTCTCCCACTATGTTCCACTTATAGCTATGACTTTGAATATTTCGAAGGAAATTCTTCAGAGATTGACACAACTTTTGTGAATTTTGTTTGTGACAAAACTGTTTTTTTTTTCATCATGAGGTAGTTAAGTATTGATAATCGCTAGGTCAGCAAATCGAAGGGCAATAAAATTATCGCAAGAGTGTATGCACTGGGGATAAAAGCACGAGAGTCTACTACTCACAAGACATGCAAGCCCTCCGGAAGGTCTGCCCCTCGTACTTCTGGAATTGTTTGTATAAACTACATGTTCGTTACTTCTGTTTAGTGAACTGACACTTACAGCCAGCAACAGATGTTCCTGTGGCAACACCATGTTGAAATCGTTCACTTTCTGATTTAATAAGTAATATTTGTCTTTGGTGCCATTTATGTTGAAAGAACACACAGATAATGCTACTGTTCCAGTCATTTCTTGTTTGAGGCACGCTTAGCTATGGCATTGTGGATTACGTGGCACTTTAGACTAAATAGAACAGGGCCTTCACCACATAGCGCACACTTCGGTTCAGCCAAGCATGGTGAATCTTTTGTCGATAAATCACACCGCTGCAGCGGGAACAGCGGGGAGGCAATAGCTTTTTTTTGGTCATAGGACTCTTCCCAAATACTATATCAATAGTAAATTTTCTTAATTTTTTCCAAAACATTTTATTACAATTTTTAATTATTTTAGCTAAAAGTGTCGTTTTCCCCGACATTAACGGGCCACAGAGAAACAACCTGAATGTCGTTTTAAATTGATACATACTGCTGTTGACAGCAGTTGGACTACAACTAACTGTAAACCATACTTGTCTAATGAATAAACAACAATAGTTTTCCCTTAGACCAGCAGCATCAGTAGAGTAGTACCTTATACTTCTACGAGACATATAGAAATTACCATGCTATTCTACGAGACGTATACACCTTTTCAAAGAGAGTGAGTACCCCCCTCACATGGCTTTATACTTCTACGAGACATATAGGAATTACCATACTATTCTACGGGACCTCTAGACCTTTTCAAAGAGAGTGAGTATCCTCTCACACCTATGTTCCCTTGGTACCTTTCCAAGCAAAGTGATCAAACACGTTTTGAAACTATAGTTGCATGCAGACTGGTTTTTGAGGCAACATTTTTAGGGCCAATCAGAGAGAGCAGAGGTTGCTCAATATACAATAACTTGATTGGTGATTGGATTCAAATAAAAGGAATAGTTTTCATTGCAATTCATATTAGTAAGAGAATTGAATCCAGAGAGAATAGTTTATTTGAGAGGATATTAGTAGAGAAAATGAGTGGTGCATTTACATTATTGGAGATTAATGATGGAGCCGGCAGCAGCAGCAACGATATACGAGTACCCAATGTGGCTGTGGAAATAACCGGAGGCTGTAGACTATGCCTTGAATGGGACGATATGTATGCTAGATATGTGATATCATTAAGCAAACTTAAGCAGGAGGAGCAACTATTTTTTGCTGCGAAACTGAATATTGTGCATATAAATAGACTTCGGGCAGCATTAGATGTGCTAGTGAAATATATTGATGAGAACAAAATGCATCAGTGAATATTATTTTTGTAATTATGCTCAATAAAATTGTTTCTAAATCAAAGGTATTTTTCATTCTATAGTAGACTAGCGTATATTTTTTGGAGTAGAAAAAAATTCTGGTTAGTCTGAAGTTGGTTGTGAGAGTGTTAGGACTCTAAAAAATGGATAGATTTGAGAAAGAGCGAATCATGAGGAATTTAGTGCTTATGGAAAAACGTTTGATTCTAGATGACGATTTTCTAGAGCTGTCTATTCAAAGGAAGATATTTTCTCAGGGAATGCTTGTCGATATGATGAAAACTGATTCTCCATCATTAGACAATTGTATGAAGCTTTTACGTCGTGGTCCAAATGCATTTACACAATTTATTGATATACTGATCACGACACGGCAAAATGATATTGTGGACATGCTTTTAAACACTAGTTTAGAAATGTAGGATCTTTTTTCATGAGAAAGATGGCGTTCAAGGATGATTTACTCCTCTCTGTCTCTCTCAATTTTTTGTTGTTGCTAGCTCAGTTTCATTGTGGCAGTGAGAGTGTCAACACATGAAAAAATGTTCCATACTTGTCCACTATGTATGTACACACTGGGCAGCTGGTCATCATGTGAGAATTGTACAATGATTGATGAGTATGTGAAAAGTGCAGATTTTGCAACCCGTGTAAATTGCATAAAAGGATACGCTGTACAAATTAAAGGTTGTAATTCCTGTCTTGAAAAGGTGTGTGACTCTCATCCTAGAGGGCACCTATGCTCCAATTACCACTATGATTAATGTAATCAATGGGAGAATACATATCCCGGTATGATTGGAAAGAATCCAAAGCGTGATTTTAGTTTATTGCTACGAGATCGGTATCGTCATGGTTTTAGATTGTTCTGGGAGGAGGAGTCGGGTAAGCGATACAACTGTTGGAACAACAAAAGAATTTGGTTTCTACGTCATCGTTGTGAAGACAATGACTACTATGATTATAAGCCCACTGACTTTTATTTGGCTGTGACGGAATGTGATTCGCCACTTGAGGACATTGTTTGTGACATTACTTCAAATAAACAAATTGAAACATGTGAATTCTATAGAATGAATGAGAATAGTATCATTGACTATACAAAGAGATATGACAAGAGTGAAGTTACACTCTATTGTAGAAAATGCGAGCCTGACATTGCAGTACATCAGGATCAGTATACTGTGAATTCGGATAATCTACCTGCATTAGTTTTTGTCGACAAATACCTAGAAGAAGATGAAATCTAAAGAGTAGAAAAGTCGTTTTTATCATGTACACACATTAGTTTTATTAATAAACAATTTCACATACATTTTTAGAACATTTTATTCGTAGGGCACTAAAATCAATATTAAATACGCTTGTAAGTATATTTTCCACTAGAAAGTCATTCATTCGAGGTAAGTCAACGTAGATGTCGAGAAACTGCTTGTAGGTATAGCCACGACATCTGAACATGAAAAAGAGTAGTGCATGAAAGCCACATGTCTTAGTCGTTAAATCCTGTAATCTTCGTTGATTTTGAATAATAGTTTTCCCACTGCTTTCAATAAAGTTGCTGATGTAAGGAGTGTAGAATTTATACAATAGGCCAAGAGGATAAAAAAATTCAATACTCTTCGCTGTTTGAAAGATGCATAGCCAATGGCCAGTCTTCAAAGTCGATGGACTGCTATTAACAATGATTAGTGTATTGTTAACACTTGGAATTTTTTGAATGAAGTCCGATGGTATGCAATAGGACTTGTACTGGGACATGTATGGATCCATACTAAATACGTTAATTATTTAGTTAGTGTTCATGGTGCTAGGTCTAGTAGAACACTGCCGTCGGGTGTGATCTCCCAATAGGTTTCAAATTGAGTCAGTGATATTAGCGTGATGCTCTCAGTCAAAGCATCGGCAAATGTACACTCTAAACGTACATTCCCTGTTCGTACTATGCTCATATCCTGAGTCCCCGACAAGTCCAAAACAATTACCCCATGATTTTTTTGAAAGCATTGAATCGGTTATTCCATTTTCAAATAGTTGAGAGTCATGATCTAGGGATTGCACGGTCAACTCGTACAGAGTTCTATAGGATTTTTTGTCAAATGATAGAGTGTACAGTGGAATACCATTCACTTTGCATACAAGGCTAGATAGACCGAAAAAATTAAAATCATGGGGAGATTCAGTCCAGGATCCAACGGCACTGCCACTCTTCACAAAGGCCAAAGCCAATTTTGATGGGATTTCTCCAATGATAAATGATGAATCGGTATAGCTACGAGAACCGGCGGCAATGTGACATTGCTTGGTGATTGTATGAGGGACAAGAACTTTTATGTTGTTGCCATTGGCTCTTAGCTTTTCTACTGTCAATGCAACAGAGCTCATAACCTGTTGTTTTCGAACGTGGAGGATTGCCGATGTGATAATGACATTTGCATCGGGTGCTGCAGGAAGTGTTTTTCTCAAAATGAAATTCGATGGGGCCAGTTGCAACTTTATGTCAATCTTGACATTGGGGGGTAACCATTGAGATATGTTGAATATCTCATGATTTAATTTTCCAACCAGATGATACTCCTGGCTCACTGCAGTAGTCAACTCATCGTCAGTATCAACACCTGATCGATATTCATAGCCCAATGATTGTCCTCTCAACTCCTTGTATGCCTTTGGTGTCATCATCATAAATTGTATGTAGCTTGCATAGTTGGATAAATTATTGCTAGTGCTCACCAATGTTCCATTAATAAATACATTAATTTGTTTGAACAGGTTGTGTAGAATACAGTTTTCGTAGGAGAGACCGTCGACAACAGTTGGAGTTGTATTATCTGACTTTTTCTTCACTGCAACATTTAAATCAATAAATGTTGATGACAAGTCAATGAAATAGTCTTCATTGGAAAATATTTGAAAGTGTATATTTTCCGAGAGGGGTTGTTAGGGATGAAATTGTTCATAATAGCCATACTTGACACTGACATCAACATTTTCTGCATTGAATAGATTCAATGAGGAACTGATTGATGGATATGATTCCTTGTTGGGGAGATAAGTCATCTTAAGAGAAGAAATCCTTCTTTGATCTAACAATCTCTTTCTTCTTCTGCTTATTGGTCTTCCTTGTTTTATTCCTCAAAGTCCTTGTTGATGTCCTTCGCTTCCCGCCTGGGTGGAGACTGATGAGTGAATGACTTGCACGCATCCTTTTCAATCCCTTCCCATTTTGCCTAGATTTTAATTGCTCACCAACGGCTCTTGCTGAAGATCTAATATTTTCCTTAACACTCTCCTTGAAATTCTTGCCCGACCCCCAGTCCTGTAGTGTTGAGGCAGCAAAATTTGATGCAGCAGGTACAAGATATTTTCTGGCAAGGGGTAGTGCAGAACGAAATAGCCTAGCAAACCAGCTACCAAGACCATAGCCAGACATTGTAGTACGCCCCTTGTAGTAGTCCAATCCATTGCCTATTTGACGTGGACTCAGAGCACCAACATAGCAATCGATATCAGGACAGACAAATGGATTTCTTCTATTGTTCATTTTAGATGCTGCTGTCGCCGACAATGGGTCGAAACTGACATGTAATCACTGCTAAGCTTTTGTTATTGCTAGAGGATCACCCAATTCACTTCTTAGTGTTAACTGATAGAGTTCCAAATACGAAGTGTTTACAGGAACATACTGAAGATGCTTTATATTATAGTGATGAACAAGTTCATGGGTTGTTTTTCGTTCAAGAACACGTAGGACGGGAACATTTGAATTACCAACTCTTGATGTTTCCACAAAAGATGCATAGAGAAATATGCAAGAGTACGAGGCGATACCAGGGGGATAATCAGCAAAAATAACTTGATCCATCCCGTAAACGGTGCCAGCATTTTTCCCATTGATCATATTCTGTTTAAAGCCAAGAACGTCTCTCAGATTATCATTGAGAATAATTATTTCACTGTCAACAGGTGAGGTAATGTAAATCCTATTGTGTTCCAATGAATAATTAAAATGGAATGTACCATTCCTACGATATGACATTTTTCTATTGATTGTACGACACAAATCTCTCATATCATCATATTCAGTATATTTCAATTTGACATGTGGATATTCGCTAGATTTAAGTGCTTCAACCCATTCATAGTCGACAAAGAGTGACCAATCGAATGGTATAACTTTTATATCATACACACGATCCTTTCTCAGGATGTCATAGGTATTTTTGAGAATACAGTCGACAAGAGCCACTTCATACCCACCGTCAAATTTAATGGCGGGGGAGAGTTTCGTCCAAAAATCATTTGTCTTATTCAAATCGTTGTAGAGAGGATCGGAAAAGTTGGATATAAAAGTTACATAGAAATCATTGGGCATTGTCAATATCTTCAACACTGATCCAAGAATCAAAATCAGGGGTGTATCCTAGCCACCGAACAAGTAACTGTTTCCTACCCCTGTGAGTACGAGTCTTTAATATCTTTTCAATTTGATAGATTTCACTATTATTTTCAACTTTTTGTAGTTCATAGTCATAAAAGCCGCCGAGAATCTCTTCATCTTTGGTATCACGCAATTGATAAGTTACGGGTTTAGTGTCTAGGATTTTTGCCACTTTAAAAAGTTCTGTGGGCCACAAGTAATTACCCTTTTCAAAAACATTAGTTGTCCTATTGATTCGAACAGTATCACCAACATTTAATTTATTTTTCTTCTTGACAATCGTTTCATTGGACTCTTGTTTAAGAAAAGTGTCAATTGTATCATGATCAGAATGATGAACTTCTATTGGGGTTGAATTGGATAATGATCGATGAGGTCGTTGATTATAAATCAACATGATTTTATCTAAATCATGAATAAAAGCAGATGTATTTTTCAGTGTACAATATCTTGAAATTAAAAGTCGAATAGTTCTTATCAATCGTTCGGCCAATGCAGCCTTTATAGGGCTATGACTATGATAGAGCAGTGTATTATATTTCGCTAGTACTTTTTCAACATGGGGATTAACAAATTCACTACCGCGATCCGTTTGAATTTTTTTATACGAATCCTGATCGAGAATACTTTCAATAGCCTGAGTAACTTCAACACCTCTCTTCGAGCGCAATGGAATGGCATATGCATAGCGACTAAAACACTGATTGCAAATAGAATGTACTTGTACGGTGTATTGTGACGTCTTTGAATCTCATCTAGAGTTAGGAGATCTGCTTGCATTATATGCAATGGGAAAAAAGCTTTAGTTTTTTTTATAACGATTAGCACGAAGCCTATGATTTCTATGCAGAGTGTAACTTGATTCATTTTGTAGATAGTCTTGTACACTTTTAGCGTGAACACCAGTGACTTTGGAAAGAGTGGTGGGGGAACTTAAACTCTCCACTTCACCAATATTTTCATAAACACGTTTCAGAACTTCAACCATTTTGAATGTAAACGTGTAGTGTAGCGTCCGCTACCCTTTTGTATACTAGTGGTTGGCGATGGGGGTGGCGTTGACTTGATACGTCTTTGCTTTTGTCTAGCTATCAGTGGTGTGCTGCTGCTCCTCCTTATTGTCAAGTTTCCACTAGGTGTGCTAGTATTTTCCAAAATTGATTTAAAATCTTCTTCTTCATGTTCATATTTTAATGGTGTTGGTGCATGTTCGTTTAATTTTTTTAGAATTTGCCTATTGCTAATAAGGCTTTTGGGAAAGTTTAATGTATTTAGAAAGTTGTATAGATGAGCGTCAAATGATAATAGTCCTTTACGAATTTGTAACCATATCATAAATTAAATCAAGAAGATTATAGCTCTTGCCCTGAATTATAATCCCTTTCTCGTTGCCATCAACTTGAATATGATCTTGACCACTTTCCATAAGATAAGTTAGGAGTCATTTACTTTGTTCACGATATGAGTGGGGCATTAGATTTCCAATTTTTAATACAATTGAATCCAATTCCTCCTTTTTTAATTGTGTTCCAGCAGCAACAGCAGCAGACCCCTGAGGAGGTGATTCTTTTTTGTGATCAATACCACTGGCCTTCGCACGATAGGGCTTATGTTTGTCCACTCGGCGAAGTGCATCTTGAAGTAAAAGCAGTTTTTTATCATCCTCAATATTCTCATCGTCAATGAATTTACTCAGATTGTCCTCAAAGTGTTCCACGGGTGAGAGAGCAAGTTCTATTGGAGTCAATTTATAGGGTTTTGCCATTCTCTAGAGAAAACTGTTTACAAGTCCTGCAATTATCGGTAGTACAAATGTGAAAAAGCTACCACCCGCCTGAAGAAGTCATTTCCTTTTAAAATTCTTTCCTTTGTTTTTAGAGGCCAATGTACGTACAATGGAACGATGTTGCTTTGCCTGTTGCTTAACTACTTCTGGCAGTTGAACATTGCCCTCGGTCAAATTTAAACAAAGTTCAGATATTAGATTAATGAAATCATTGTCAATACCATGTTAGAGTATGGCTTTCCTAAGTGGGGGTTTTGAAGTGCTTAGAACTGAAAATAAATGTCTATTTTCATGTAGTTTCTTCAGTGTCATGATAGCAACTAATAGCCTTTTTTAGTTTTCACGGGGATATATACTGTAATTTCATTGTCAAAAATATCTGTGACTAGACGCAAATCCTCGGGTGTATTTTGATTAAGATCCAATAGGATATAGCCGTAGGGTTTATTAGTTGCCTGATTGTACGCTGAGAGTACAAATTTGGGGGCACCTGGATAGATTTGTTTATTGAGAGTTATGAGGGAGCTAGAATCACGAACAACTCTGTAGATGATATAGTAGGTGCAGTTCAATGCAAGTGTTCGCATACATTTGCTCTGATGAAAGAGATTGTGTAGAACCAGAGTAACGGAAATCTGTTCATGATGAGAGCGAACGGTGAACAATTGCAGCATTTCCTGGGACTATTGTTCAATAGATTCAGCCAGATCGTCAATAATCAGCCAAGAGTTTGCTTCAATAATGTTGAAAACATCAAGTCCCTGGTTGAATTGTATCTGCATCAATCCCGTCGTGGCAATTGCTTTTATTTTATCGTATGACTCCTGCCAAATACTGTAACAATAGTAGATTTTTTGGCTTTTCCACAAACATTTTATCACAATTTTTAATTATTTTAGTTAAGAGTGTTGTTTTGCCCGACATTGACGGCCCACACAGAAATGATCTGAATGGTGTTTTAAATTGATACATGTTCCCTTCAACAGTTCACCTGGACAACTAACTGTAGACTATAGTTGTCTAATGACTAAATAATTTCACCCTATTACTACTAGTCTGTTCAAGAACAAAATCAATAAAGAATCGTATTTCTTATATTATAAACAGCACTTTACAGAAAAAAAAGAAAAATACACTTTTAAAATTTATTTATAAAAAAATGCACTGGAAAAAGCACTTAAAATAATATCACTTTTTCTTTTCAATGCAACATGTATATTTACAAAAGCACAAAAAAAATCTGCTCTAAGTAAAAAAAGATAACTTTTGTAGTGGCGGTGCACCCCCAGCTGACGGTCGCCCCCCCCCCGGGCCGCGAGCCCCCCCCCCAAGGTTTTGGGAAAAACTTATTGGACTTTATTCAAACCGAGACTTTCCCTATGGCTGACACATTCGGCTCGGTCGGAAGTTAAATAGTGTCCCAGAGGGAGGGTAGTCACACCGTCTCGACAAACAGACCTTGTCGGAAATGGTACTCATGGCAATTTTTTCTATATTTACAGTAAAGTTCCTGTAGTTGTGGGAACGAATTGCCAGCAATTTGGCTCGTGGAATTGTATTTTGAACAATACAATTCCTATAGATGTCCATGTCGAAATTCTTATCCACATAGCGCGTGGGTACTCCTTTGCAACGTTTCTTGATTTCCTCGTCATGTGTCTGTATAAAGTACACCTTCGGACTTACAAACATACCACGGGAAATCATGTCGCTTCCCGTTTCTGATTTAAAAAATAAAAGCTGATTTGGCGCCCGACGTTTCACTAGCTCTGGGTAAAGCCCACTCCAATTGGTGTAGTCCATCCGCGAGCTGATGATTTCACCGTGCGCCAAATCATCAAGTAGGTTTGGGGTTTTTACTTTTAGCAGTAGAGAATCTGTGTCCTCTTGGCAAACCTCTACTTGCCCCTTCTCCGGCCACTGTACCCTAGCCACATTGTAGTAGAATTCCAACATGAGCTTTTTAGAGATCTCCAAGATCACACTGCCTGCAGCAATATTTTTATTCAGGACAATGCTTCTTTTTTTCTATTCACTAGTACCATGTCCGGGCCAATAATTGTGAAGGAAGTGTAATTTGGATCGACAATAATTCGAGCACATTGTTTAAGATTGGCCACGATGTCACAACGATTTCTGTTGCGAACATTCTCACACATTTTACCAAAAGCCGAATTCAAGATGAGCTTATAAATTTCTTTTTCGGCTTTCGTTTGCGCTTCCGAACGTTTCTTGACAAAGGTGTCAACAAACGTTTTCAGATAGGGTTTTTGACTAAACTGGAGGGCTCTATGAACCTTTGTGACGTTGAAACCGTTGTTGCACATCCATTTTAAAGCCACATGATGTACAACAATTTTTTTTTCGGCAGAAGGTCAGCAATAAGTTTTTGTTTTGAAGGTGACCAATGCAATCCGTCCACCTCGACTAAACATCTATTGCGGGGGCTCAAAGAGTCCCTAGTCACAGGTCTATTGATGCATGGAAAAACAAAATCCTTTACTGAATCGTGAAGCTCAACTGGTATCTCCCCATCAATTTCAAAAAACCATCCAACCGGTCCATTCTCCTCAACACTGTCAATGTTGGGGAAATGGGGAGCTTGAGGGTCATTGAGCCATTTATAGTCATCGCAGGGTAGCGCATAATGGGACATGGCCGAGGGGTGGAGAGAATTCATATCAAGGAAAACTGCATCTGATTTTGTCCCCGTCTTCTCTCCAGTTGGATCAGTTTCCAAGAAACGATCCCCGTGAAAAACGTATCCACCCCTCATTGACCTTTCGATGAACAGGTGTTGATCGATGTCGGTGATTAGCCCAATTTTTTCCCTGCTAATTTTTAGGATGAGGTCCATCACCAGATGAGGAGATGAAAAATAATATCCTAAATCAAGATTAAATTCCCCATAGATTTTGTCCGTATTTTTACACATAATGTCTAACAAAGTTAACACATCACTTGACAGATACAGCTTGCAGTAGTCAAACCCATTTTCACACCCTCCCTCTATCCAAACTTCTTTAGCAAAACTGTATTCATCGGGGGTGCACCTACGATCGTGTAGACTGTCGTAAAACGACTCGATCGAGGGAATAGTTTCCTCGGCGAATCTCGACAAGGAACAATAATAATCATAAGGATAGATGCCCTTGACCGTCAACAAATCATATAAATCATTTTGAAATTGTTGCTTGAGAAGGGAGAAAGCGTTGCAGCCGTCTTCGTTTTTCTGCACTTGATTTAATTCGCTCAATGATTTGGGGAAAAAACTGTAGGAATCTAAAAAGCGAATTTTATTCGTGTACTCAACGTCGTCTTCAACAAATCTCCACATAAATTCCAAAACAAGCAACTTTTCCGATGATTTAGGAATTATTTTGTAGGAAATGCTGTCTATCACCCATGCATCATCCACTGTTCCATTTCTTTGAAGATGTGCCATTGCTGGTAGCACATACTTCAGATCGTAGTTAGAATTATGTATAAAAACCGGAAGAAAGAGTTGCTGTTTAATTTTTAAATTGCATGAATTGTGAGCCCACCCCCGAAAATTACTATTCCCCGTTGAATTGGGGTCAATAAGATGATTATGATCCTGGACTGCGTCTTTTGGGGCAAGAGCACTCCTACAAACCCAATAAATTGTCCCCTTTTCTAGTGCCAGTTGCTCCTTATCTGATAATGACATTGGGTAGTTGGTGTGACGCAATCGTGAAATTGCACCGTTTGCTGTTTTTATTAAAGACACCAATAACTTCTCCATGCTACCCTCCTCATCCATAGTAAAAAAAACTCTTCCGGCTGCATTTTATTATTGGAATCGCGACGGGCATGCGCATAGGAACTCGCAACTAGTTTGTGTTTCTTGACTATATTTGGCCTTAATGGGTCCGATACCTCCACCAGTCTTGATTCACAATCTAAAGATACTTTATCAACCTGTAGCAGGGAATTTTGGAAGTTTTTAAATTGTAAAGTATCTTTACCTTCTGCCGGCATTTCTATTCTTTGATTGCCATGAATTTTACAATATCTCATGTGATCCGAGAATGTTCGTTCAGATGTGAATGGGGAAAGGCACATGGGACAATAGTGACGTTCCCCTTTCTTCACACCTTGAGATAAGAGTCGACTTATTGCTGTAAAAGGGAAAAAATGACCATAGGAATTTACATCTTTGGGGGGTTCATAAATAACCCAAACCCAATTTTTAACATTATCTACCGACGGTGTCCTAACTGAATATAAAATCCCTTTTTATTCGGTTTCTTTCCCCCATTTACAAATTCTGTGTAAAACTGGAGAACGAACACCCCTAACCCAAGATTTTCATTTGCTTTTTCAAATATGGTTATTTCTTTTAAGGACACCAGATACTTCCCCTCTAAACAATCAAAATTTACTTTAGGGAAATTGTCTCCACCGTTACGAGCAAGTTTGTCGAGATTTTCAGCGTTGAATCTTTTTTTAATGTTTTATGGGCTGCTGCTAAAAATGCATATTTAAAGCATTGCAGCCCTGTTTCAAAATTGAAACCCTGAACCCCTTTGGTAGCCGACAAATCTGGCTGGCATTTTATTTTGTTACCCCGCCCTCCCCTTAAAATAATTTTTTTTTAATCTACTGAGATTCAGATCCATGTGTTCAATGTATAAAATGGTGGACCCACTTCCCCTCTCGTTAAATGTGCCCAAAGTTGATATTAGTTTATTAACCCAATTGAAAAAGTTACCCTCAAATTCATTTAGACCTTGGTAAAAAGTTTGATTGCCAGTTGAAAAATGAAAATAAAAAATGTCCCCAGATGTCCCCTTTTGTAAATAAATTTTTTGATTTACCGATGCCTTAACCCCCCCCCTGACCCCCCCCATTTCTGAATCTGAATCTCAATAAGTGATCTAATTCGGTCGATGTAGGTATGAAGAACATTTACAGGTCTGTTAAAATGACACTCCCGTCAACCACGTTTTCCTCGGGAGGATTAAAATCTACCCTGTGTGTTTGCATGTGACCTAGAGCAGACTCTAACAAATAAAAATCACACAATTCCGGGAACGTGACACTATTTTCATGTCCTGCACCTATTTGCAGAGGACCCAATTCACTAATTATGAAGTCATCGTCAAAAATATTCCCGGAAACATTAGGTCCAACAATTTGCATAAAGCTATCCATTTCTTCAGTTGCAAATTGAAAATACATGGGGATACTAAATGACGTACCTTCACTAATATCATCCGGCGAGAGGGGACAATTGCCCGTGATACTTTGAAGTCCTGGGCCAGGGAAGGCAGTTGTTTTCGTAGCTTCCCCGTGAAACTAGAAAATGAATGGATTGAGTTTTTTTTTCTTTGAGGAAAGTTTTATCACAATTATAGCACACTATCTTTTTCTTAGTTGGATTTATCAAACAATTTTTTATTCTTCGAGGAAAGTTTTATCACAATTATAGCACACTATTTATTTTTTTTTCTTAGTCGGATTTATCAAACAATTTTCTTCTTTGAGGAAAGTTTTATCACAATTAAAGCACACTATTTATTTTTTTTTCTTAGTTAATTTTTTTTATTAGATTTCTCAAACAGTTGTTTTTTTTTCTTAATTGGATTCAAATTTATCAAACAAATGCATAATACATTAATTTTTTTTTTGCTTATAGCAGTATTTACAAAACAAATGCATAATAAATTACAAATTCTGTTAACAACACACACGCACACTTACAAACGTACACGCACACACACATGCGCACACTCACACACACACACACACACACACACACACACACACATACACACACACACACACACACACACACACACACGTATGCGCACACACTCACACACACACACGTATGCGCACACACTCACACACACACACGTATGCGCACACACACACATGCGCACACACTCACACACACACACACATACACGTATGCGCACACACATTCACACACACACACAGAGGCGCACATACGCGCACACAAATCGCAACGTTTGACTAATAGCAATAAAATATGGTAAAAAAAATCAACTCAGTAATTGTCTTAATAACACATTAAAAAAATTGACTCTTTTTTTCCTACAAATCTAGTCATCCATAAAAAATAGCGATCAGATTCCTTTTCCTACAAATCTACTTCTTTAATGTTTTTTTCTTAATTGGATTCGTATTTATAAAACAAATGCATAATAAATTACAAATTTTTGCTTATAGCATTATTTACAAAACAAATGCATAATAAATTTCAAATTTTGTTAATAACACACACGCACACACACACATGTACACGTATGCGCACACACTCACACACACATACACGTATGCGCGACACACCTTCACACACACACGCATACGCACACACACACGCACACACACACGCACTTATGCGCACACACGTTCACACACACACACATGCGCACACACGCGCACACACATCACAACGTTTGACTAATAGCAATAAAATATGGTAAAAAAAAAATCCACTCAATAATTGTCTTAATAGCTCATTAAAAAAAATTGACTCTTTTTTTCTTACAAATCTAGTCATCCATAAAAAATAGTCATAAAAATAGCCTATTTTCAATGTGTAGTCTGTTATTTTCAAGATTTTCCGGAGCAAATGATAAAATTGAAACTGTTAAGACCCGCATCTCATATCAAATTCTTTATTATGCAAATTAGAATCTGGAATTATCTCTAGCGGCACAATTCTCAGTCCTTCAAATTGACTTGGGAAAAAGAATCATTAGCGAGAAATAATATTTGAAAACTCACATTTAGATTTGCACCTTGCATGTTGAGGACTGTAGGGGCCACATCATTCCCACCTTGCATTGGTCTTGAAGGGCTCGTTAATGTTTGATAGGGGGTGACTTCACAATCTTGTGCAGCAGTAACGTTATGAGCTATCATCCACTCTCTTTTCAGCTTTCTACCCGGCTGCATAGGGGTTGGCACGGGTGGGTCTTGGGCAGGCAGAACCGGTCTGGAGTGGATGTGGGTGGCTCGCGATGGGCTATCTATCTCCACTTGTTGCATTGGAGTAATGCCGTTAGCCTTAGCTCTCTTTTCCGGGGGGAGTAATTGTATGAATCCACCTCCTCTTCCTTAAAAAAGAAGAAAATTTTAGCATGGAAAAACGATTTCCCTTTTTACAGAAGAAAAAATGAAGATATTTAAGAACACTTTCAACTAACTACAGCTTTGTTCGTTAAAGGCGAGCTATTTTCTTGCGAAAGCAAAAAAAAATGCTCATTGTTCCTTTAGTAGCCACGCAATTAGACTATAAATTAAGATATTTATGCATACTTTCACCTAACTACGACTAAGTTTGTTAAATGTGAGCTAAAATCCAAATTAATACAAAACTTAAAATTTCTCCCGAAGAAAATATTTGAATACGATTTGGCTGTATATAAATTCTAAGTTTCTGGCTAGAATTACACAAACCCCGTCTTAATCACCAACCTTTTGTTTTCATAACTCAGATAAGACACGTTTGAACTCTGGCTTCAAAAGGGACTCTTTCTGTAATTATAAACACATGTGGTTTTAGACCGGAAAAAAGATTTTTGATAGTGGGAAAAGGGACATTTTTGAACGAAATAACTAAAACTAAGGAAATAAACTCGTAAACATAGGAGGGGGGATGTAGGTTTACATAGTGGAAAAAAGAGCGTACTTTAAGTTTTCTAGCGAGTATACTCATACTATTGTAGGGTTTGTATTGTTGGAGGGGAGGGGGGCTATGTCCCAGTGAAATTTGAATTTACTAGTGGGATAGTAAAATGATTGTATTTGGAAATAAATTAAGAAATTTAGTAAGCTGTACTCACATTGTAAATTGACGTATCCATTGCTTTAAAGTTAATAATATTCAATGTACTATCTATGATATATCAAATCATTATGAAAATTAAATCGTAAGGTAAGAGCATTTTATACAAAATCTCAAGGACGAATAAAAAATCAGTCCTTTTATTTGTAACCAATCACCAATCAACTTACCTTATATTGAACAACCTCCGATGTCTCTGATTGGAGCCCTAAAAAACGGATGTTGACTCAAAAAACAGTCTGGTTTAGTTATATAATTTCGACTATACTCCCCAAACATGTTGAACCACTTCAAATGTTGCCAGCTTTTTTAAAAAAATATACACGTAAAGCTGCAGTGCAATTCCTTGTGCAATTGATAACAATACCAAAAACCAGTCTGGTTGAGTTATATAATTTCGACCATACTCTCAAAACATGTTAGACCACATTATACCTTGCCAGCTTTTTGCAATGTCCATGTGATACTGTTGTGCCTCAGACGTGGGTTTTCTTGTAGGTTCTGGATTCCCTATATAGATACGTGGGTTTTCTTGTACGGTTCTATAGAAATGTTTTCCTATGGCGGTCGTAGAATAGCATGGTAATTCCTATATATCTCGTAGAATCTTAAGGCCATGTGAGGGGGGTAATCACTCTCTTTGAAAAGGTGTATACGTCTCGTAGAATAGCATGGTAATTTCCAAATGTCTCGTAGAAGTATAAGGTACTACTCTACTAGCATCTTCCTAGTACGTCATTCAATAGCAACAAGAATAACAAAAACATATTTTTTCTTTTATTCACAACATTTTTTGTTTGTACAACAACATCCATAGTAGCAAAAGAACAATTTAATATTTTTCATTTATTGGCAACAACAATGACAAAAACAACATGTATTTTAATGACAGCAAGAACAGCAACAGCAGCACAGTTGAACACATTTGTAGACTAAGAAATAATATAAAATACTATTTACAACATTTAAATGATGAGACCCCCCCCCCTCAGGCACCGAATGCCGGGCCGAGGAGGGGACGCCCCACCATCAGGAGCTGAAGGGCCAGCCCGGGGCCGGGACCCCCCTGGGCCAGAATGCGTGGGGCAGGAAAGCGGAAAAACAAACTCTGTATACAATAGCAGCAGTGAAATTTAAAATGATGATGATAATGACGAACACGGCAATGAAAATAGAATATAGATTATATGGGAAATTGCTGTCCTTCTCCCTCCACCCACCAAGTACTATTTTTTTAATTTAAGTTAATTAATCCAGACCGAGTTGTTTTGATAGTTTATGTATAAAAATCGATCTTAAATACGGTAGTGTCCATGGGAGAGTACTTTCACGCCATCCTCGAGTACAGAGACCTTGTCGGATATGCAAGACATGGCATTTTTTCCACTCTAACAGTATAGTTCTTAAATTGCAATGAGCGAATTGTCATTACTTTTGCTCTTGGCACTAGACTACTCTGTACACAGTTTCTGTAGACACTCATGTCTAAATTATTTTTTACAAAGCATGTAGGCACCCATTTGCACGCTTGTTTTACATCTTTATCGTGTTTTTCCACACAGTATACTTTTGGATTTGGGAACACCCCATTGGATAGTAAATCGCTCCCTGTCTCTGATTTTAACATTAATAATTGATTGGGGGCCTGGCGTTTCACCAACTCGGGATATATGCTCTCATTTCAATTCGTGTTATCCGTCTGAGAGCTGATGTACACACCATTTTCCAAATCTTTCAATAAATTTTCGGTTTTAACTTTTAACAATAGGGAATCCGTGTCTCCATAGTACACTTGAGCCTCCCCCTCCCTTGACCATTGTACCTTACACACATTGTAAAAGAATGACAACATGAGATTTTGGAAATTTCAAGTACTGAACTCCCTCCCGCAATATTCTTATTCAGAACAACTTTTCTCTTTTTTCTGTGTAGAAGAACCATACTCGGGTCTATAACCGTAAATGTTGTGAAATTTGGGTCGGTGACGACTCGTGTTCATTCTCTGGGGCAAGTTACAACGTCACAAAGAGATCTGTTTCGTACGCTTTCACAAATTTTTCCAAAAGCTGAATTTGTAATAAGTTTATACATTTCTTTTTGAACTTTACTTTTTGCCTGTGAACGTTCACTGACAAAAGTGTAAATAAACGTTTTTAAGTAGGGTTTCTGATCAAATTGCAGGGCTCTGTGTATCTTTGTGACCCTGAAACCATTGGTCACCATCCACCGCAATAGCAGATGGTGAACAACAATATTCTGTTTCGGATCCAAATCTGCAATTAGTTTCTACTTGGAGGGGGTCCAATGCATGCCCATATCCTCGACCAAAGACCAATTCTATGGACTCAAAGAGTCCCTGGTCACCGGTCTATTTACACACGCAAAAACAAAATCTTTTACTGTGTCCTGGAGCTCGATTGGTTTGTGACGGTCAATTTCAAAAAACCATCCTTGGGAACCATTTTCCTCGATAGTGTGAATGTCCTGGAAATTTAGGGCAAGAAGATTTTAAAGCCATTTGTAATTGTCACGTAGATAATTTTGGAGACCACACTGCCTTTCCATGACGATAAAATATTTAAATTTTTGTGTACCGGTCTGATATATTTTTGTGTATATATTTAATATATAAATGATATATTTAAATATATCATTTTTAAATGATTATACATTAAATATATCATAGTTAAATATATAAATGATATATTAAATTTTTGTGTACCGGTCTAATATTTAAATTTTTGTGTACCGGCCGGACTTCAAAAAAGGCTCATTCGATTGGAAATTCAAAGGGCTAGTGCCCTTTTTAATAGTCAAAAGTGATTGGAGGGCAACTAGCCCCCCTTCTACGCCCATCATTCCCCCAAACACATCCAATAAAAATTTTGAGATAGCCATTTTGTTCAGCGTAGTTGATTTCCAGATATAAATATGTTTTTGAGGAGGATACTCCCCCAAAGCCCTCAGGGCAAGGGTTTTAAGTTATGCCCTAGGGGCATATAAGGCTTTTATAGAAGGCGTTGTCGTAGAACCTTCAAAAAAAGCTCATTCGATTGAAAATTCAAAGGGCTAGTGCCCTTTTTAATAGTCGAAAGTGATTGGAAGGCCACTAACAACCCTTCTACGCCCATCATTCCCCCAAACACATCCAATAAAAATTTTGAGATAGCCATTTTGCTCAGCGTAGTTGATTTCCAGATAAAAAACATATTTTAAGCAGGGCACTCCCCCAACGCCCTGAGGGCAAGCGTTATAAGTTATACCCTGAGGTATATAAGGTTTTTATTGAGATCATTGCCGTAGAAGCTTGAAAAGGGCTCATTTGATTTGAAATTCAATGGGTTAGTACCCTTTTTAATAATCGAAAGTGATTAGTGATATTTTGCTTTTGCTGTGGTTTCGACCAGGGTACTTCGTATCGAAGGAAATGTCGTGCCTTCCCAAGGCCAAAACCCCTATGCCATCTCAAGGCCAGAACAAAATTTGCACTTTACTGAAAAAATGTAAATGTTTTTATTTTTATAACTTTAATAAATCAAATAATATTAACATTTTGATTACTAAATATCAGTATACGTATATTAAACTGACAATGCCATTAATTTGTATTTTTTCAGTAAAGTGCAAATTTTTTTCTGGCCTTGGGAAGGCATAGGGGTTTTGCGCCCAACTTATGTTAATTTCTGCTCGTTTTGAGTTTGGGTCGGTCATTTATTGTAATCTCTGTTCATTTTGGGTTTCATTTATTTACCGATGCTGAATTGCGGTAGTTTCACGCTTGGTAGGTTATTTGATTTTATTTTTGCTCATTTTTTGTTTAATGGAGTTCTTTACTTTTCTTTGAAAAACTTATTATTTGGAAAAAGTTTTTTTAATTAATTTTAAAAAGAATCAGATTCATCTAAACCTAATTCACTTACTTCAGTCTCTATTATACCACTTTTGAGCTGATAGTAGTGTCTGTTTCTGACTAAATCTTGTTAAATTCCGACTTCATTGGTTCTAACACTAAAAATAATCCGATTCATCTAAATCTAATTCACCTAATTTAGGCTCTAGTATACCACTTGTGGGTTGATAATAGTGTCCTTTTCTGACCGAATCTTGAAAAATTCCTACTTCATTAGTCTCTAACTCTAAAAAGAATCCAACTCAACTAAACCTAATTTATCTATTTCAGACTCTAGTATACCACTTGTGAGCTGATAGTAGTGTCTGTGCCTGACTGAATTTTGATAAATTCCGACTTCATAGGCTATGTCTCTAATTCTAAAAAAAAATCCGATTCATTCAAATCTAATTCATCTATTTCAGACTCTAGTATACCACTGGCGAGCTGATCATGGGTGCCCATAAGCTGAATTCCGGGGGGGGGGGGGAAACCTCGTCTAATTGGCACTTTTAATGTTATATAATAGAAATCTCAGAACAAAAATATAAAAATTAGGCAGTATCATTCAGCCAGGGGTGGCACGGGTGCCCCCCCCTAATGGGCGCCCATGGAGCTGATAGCAGTGTATGTGTATGACTAAATCTTGATAAATTCCCACTTCATATGTATCTACCTCTAAAAAGAATTTGATTCATCTTAACCTAATTCACCAGTTTCAGACTGTAGTTTACCACTTGTGAGCTGATAGTACTGTCTTTGTCTGACGGAATTCTTATAAATCCCCTCTTCATATGTATCTAACTCTAAAAATAATGCCATTCATTTAAATCTAATTGATCTATTTCAGACTCTAGTATACCACTTGTGAGCTGATATTAGTGTATGTGCATGACTGAATCTTCATATATTCCCACTTCTTTTGTCTTTAAATCTAACAATACTCCGATTCATCTAAATCTAATTTACCTATTTCGGACTCTAGTATACCACTTGTAAGCTGATAGTAGTGTCCGTTTATGACTGAATCTTCATAAATTGCCTTTTTATATGTCTCTAAATCGAAAAGTATCCAATTGAACTAAACATAATTCATCTATTTCAGACTCTAGTATACCATTTGTTAGCTGATAGTAGTGTATGTGTCTGACTGAATTTTGATTAATTCCGACTTCATATGTCTCTAACTCTAAAAATAATGCCATTCATTTAAATCTAATTGATCTATTTCAGACTCTAGTATACCACTTGTGAGCTGATATTAGTGTATGTGCATGACTGAATCTTAATAAAGTCCCGCTTCATATGTCTCTAACTCTAAATAGAATTTGATTCATTTTAACCTAATTCACCTGTTTCAAAAAGTAGTATACATTTGGTATGTGAGCTGATAGTAGTTTCTGTGTCTGACTGAATCTGGATAAATTCCCAGTTCATATGTCCCAAACTCTAAACAAAATCCGATTCATCTAAATCTAAATAATTTATTTCAGACTCTAGTATACCGCCTGTGAGCTAATAGTAGTGTATACGTATGACTGAATCTTGATAAATTCCCACTTCATCTGTTTTAACTCTAAAAGGAATCCGATTCATCTAAACCTAATTCACCTATGTCAGACTCTAGAAAATCACTTTTGAGCTGATAGTAGTGTCTATGTCTGACTGAATCTTTACAAATTCCCACTTCGTATGTCTTTAACTCTAAAAAGAATTTGATACACCTTAGCATGATTCACCTGTTTCAGAATGTAGGATAACACTTGTGAGCTGATAGTAGTGTCTGTATCTGAGTAATCTTGATAAATTCACACTTCTTACGTCTCTAACTCTAAAAAGAATCCGATTCATCTAAAGCTAATTCATCTATTTCAGACTGAATCACCTCTTTCAGACTCTAGCATACCACTTTTGAGCTGATAGTAGTGTCTTTGTCTTACTGAATCATGATAAATTCCTTTTAGAACTATAAACATATGAGGTGGGAATTTATCAAAATTCAGTCAGACCCTAAGACTACTATCAGCTCACAAGTGGTATACTAGAGCCTGAAATAGGTGAATTATGTTTAGATGAATCGGATTCGTTTTAGATTTCGAGACAGATATGTTTTGGCCCAAAAAGAGTGATTCGTCTGTATTACAGAATAAATTCTGTACTTGCTGGACGTATTATTCCACCACTACTATTATCGCAACGTTTTTCACCAATTTCGTGACAATTCGCTGTAAAATTATCAAAATTTGTGCCATCTTGATTCTGCATGAAGCAATTCTTCTACATGAAGCAAAATTTCGGATTCAATTCTCCTATCCTTACTGCCAACTGCTCTCTTTACTTGATTATAATAAAAAAAAAATTCAAGAATAACAAAATGGTTATAACCGTTAGATTTATTATTTGAAAATTTGCACCCCTAAAATTACAGCGCCTTTAATTTCTATTCGTCTTCAGTTTCATTAATTCTTTGGTTTTTGGTCGTTTTGAGTTTGAATTATTTTAGTAGTTTGTTTCTGCTAGTCTCAAGTTTCTTTGAATTTTTTTCAAAAAGTTTTTAACTATTTTCTGTTCGTTTTTAATTGTCAAAGTCTGTTATCGGTTAATATAACGAATATCTCTCCAGTTTTTCATGTGTCTAGCGTAAGAATTATAATATTCAATTCCTATTTAATAATTCTAATTAGTGTCGTTTGATTTATTTCACCACCCCTTTCATTATTCCCTAAAATGTTCAACTAAATGACTCCACCCGATCCTGGGGTGTTTCTCTAAACGACTCTATCTGATCATGCTGGCATCCTATACGTGACTTAAAACCCAACTGATTTGCATCATAATCCTTATCTTGAATAAGTAGTTTACTTAAATTACACGCTGGAGTGATAGGGTGGTAGAATCCAAAATTAACTGGATCCTTCCCTCGCTTCAGAACAGAGATAACGGTACTACTCAGGAAAGAGTCAGGCGCTAGTGAGCTACTAACACACATCTGAAAAAGTAGTTGCAGATGACCAATCAACTCGGGAGAATCAATTCTTAAATGTTCAACACAAATTTCATCCAAATCAACCGACTAAGATTTTACTCTTTAAATGCTTTTCACAGCAGACTCAGCACTAATAGGGACTGTATCTTTATGCGCAGCCTACGCGGAACAACTGAATCAAGCAGTCTAGAAAACCCAGAATGGACTGCATAATTTACTGTACTGAAAATTGTCAAGTAATGACTAACCCATGAATCACCAAGAATTAAACTAGACGAAGCAGTCGGGTTTAGCTTACTAGAATTCACTCCATTACCCAGGACTTTTCGGAAAATCCTCACCCATATACCGGACGCTTCACAAGTAAGATTTGAATGCAGACTTAGTTGTTCTTTTAATATTAAATACATAACCCAAAGTTGGGCGGCCCCACGCATTCCATACCCAAGGCCACATTTTTGCTCAATTTTTGACAATTTTTAACTGAGGGTCCTCTTTTCATAGGGAACTTCTAGTTTTCAAACGAATTTGCGAAACAGGGACGGAAATGGCCTCGACTTGTTTGAGGCAGGCAACAATCTCAGAATAGTAAGAATTGAGTTGTGATCCAGCATTACACGAGAAGACGCTGGTACAAAGTAAATTTTAGGGAACTGCCACGCATGAGAGGAGAGTTGCCAAGGTACCGATATATAATGTCTAGTTAGCTTTATTCCATTCACGCTTATTATACTATTTCGTGCCCCGTACCGAAGAATCACACTGATTCAGGCCAGAAAAAATTCGAAACAGAGATGGTAAAAGATAGGGAGAGGTGATCAAAATCTCTTTCTTTATCATGAACCTCGACACTCAAGCATATCGCACCAGCTTAGTAAACACAGTGGTCTATATCTGACACACTTCCACTATTATGAATATGCAAAAATCTGTACGCTAAGCTACTATCTGATATCCATCTGGCAAAGACTGAAGTACAAGATAAGACCGAGCTGACTCTATTTATGTCACAATTTAGGTCTCCCACTATGATCCACTTATAGCTATGACTTTCAATATTTCGAAGGAAATTCTTCAGAGATTGACACAACTTTTGTGAATTTTGTTTGTGACAAAACTGGTTTTTTTTTCATCATGAGGTAGTTAAGTATTGATAATTACTAGGTCAGCAAATCGAAGGGCAATAAAATTATCGCAAGAGTGTATGCACTGGGGATAAAAGCACGATAGTCTACTACTCACAAGACATGCAAGCCCTCCGGAAGGTCTGCCACTCGTACTTCTGGAATTGGTTGTATAAACTACATGCTTTTTACTTCTGTTTAGTGAACTGACACTTACAGCCGGCAACAGATGTTCCTGTGACAACACCATGTTAAAATCGTTCATATTCTGATTTAATAAGTAACATTTGTCTTTGGTGCCATTTATGTTGAAAGAACACACAGAAAACGCTACTGTTCCAGTCATTTCTTGTTTGAGGCACGCTTAGCTATGACATTGTGGATTACGTGGCACTTTAGACTAAAAAGAACAGGGCCTTCACCACATAGCGCACGCTTCGGTTCAGCCAAACATGGTGAATCTTTTGTCGATAAATCACACCGCCGCAGCGGGAACAGCGGGGAGGGATGGTGCAACTGGCCTTCACGTTATCAGGTGATTGGCAATTATAACAGCCAACGGGGAGGACGGAGGCACTAAAATACTCGGAAAATTTCATACTCTACCTCAAGTCCGAGACGAAATGCATTTGAAAGTCCAGCAGCCTCGGAGAAGAATACCTTAACAGTCAAGGACTTTCCGATGCATTTAGTGTCAACGACTCCTTCACGCTCCATGAACAAACTGACATCATAACCTAACGGTATGCCTTTAACTAACCCAACGAGTTTTCGCCCTTGAAGTTTTGCTTCAAACTTCAGAACATTAGGTACCGCATCATAAAAGTCCTTTGCAGCAATTGGGTTAATATATACTAGAAGTTTATTACCCGACGCCTTAATAGAATGAATTGCTTGGTGTCCCTTGATTTGGTCAAAGGCATCGCGGCATTTTACAGGATTGTTAAGCTTGGGAGAAATTCCAGAGATCACTACAGTAGTATTGGATGTGTTTACATTTGGCTTAAACAATGCACTGCGTAAGGAGGAAAAATTCAGATCATAAGATGTCACTTTTTCGTTTATCTGTGTAAGGGTTTTGTCTAGGGAGCTAATCTTACAGGCTAACCTGGAAAATGCTACTGTGAGGATAACCGGCACTTCAGTAGGTGAGACAATGACAAAAGTAGGCAGCAGGAAATTATAATAGTCACATTGACGCAGCAAGTCCAAAATATCTTTCAAATTTCTCTGCAAAGCTAGATCACCCTGCCGCTTTGGAACAGCTTTGTTCGGATCTGCTATTCTCCAAAACTCCACTTTGCCATCTTTAATGTCTTTATTATCAAAAAATTACAGTGCGTGAATAATTATCGTGACTTCATCGATTCCTTCACGAAAATCTGATTGGAGAAAATTACGAACTGGTGAAAATACTTAGTCCACAGACATCTTGCTCACGTCTCGGCAATAATAACGGCAATGTCCTCCCTGGATTTCCAAGACATGCCCTGTGACATAACGACATCCCTGGCAAGATTCCCATGAGAACCCTGGCAAGATTCCCACGAAACACACTCGCGCTTTAAATTGTTCCATAGGAAAATAGCATGGGATTTTAAAGACGTCCCTAGGAAATTAACATGGGATTTCCATGACGCCCTGGATTCCATGACATCCCTGGCGAGATACCAATGACATGCCCGTAAAATTCCCATAAGATTCCCGGGATTCCAGTATTTTTATATGAGTAACCGGAGTGTGGTTGGGATAATGCACAAGTAGTGATAATAGGGGCTACTAGCCCATGTGTAATATGGTCACAGGCTTTATAAAGCGCGAGGCTTAATATAGGTCCATAGGAAAATAGCATGGGATTTTAGAGACATCTTTGGGAAATTTACATGGGATTCCGATGAGAGCCTCGGATTTCCACGACATGCCCTGTATTGTCACTGCATTCCTGGCAAGATTCCTTGACAGCCCTGGCAAGATTTCCACGAAACACACTCGCGCTTTAAGTTGTTCCATAGGAAAATAGCATGGGATTTTAAAGACGTCCCTAGGAAATTAACACGGGATTTCCATGACGCCCTGGATTCCATGACATCCCTGGCGAGATACCAATGACATGCCCTGGTAAGATTCCCGGGATTCTAGTATTTTTATATGAGTAACCGGAGTGTGGTTGGGATAATGCACAAGTAGTGATAATAGGGGCTACTAGCCCATGTGTAATATGGTCACCGGTTCTATTAAAGGGTAAACAGCTAGCGATACACCCTCGCCTTTGAAACGGTCAAATAGGGGTAATATGGCGTATGGCGCACATCTTAGGCAATGACGGCGCGCACATCACAGTCACATAATACTTTTTTGACATTTTATTTTTCGCCCGAAACGTTCAACGCATTTTTTCTTTCTTTTAACTTAATGACGGTGCACACTTTATATAAGGTCAGCATATAATTTACGAAATAACAGCGCACTTTTTATGTAATGACAGCGTGCACATCACTGTCACATAATACTTCATTGGCATTTTATTTTTGGCCGAAACGTACAACGCGCTTTTTTCTTTCTTCTTTTCTTTTTTTTCATTGTGCTCGTTGAGACTCGAAAGGTCAATTTCCTTCCAATGGGACAGTGTCTCGAGCGTCAGAACCAACAAGTTATTTAAAAATTTATGTATCAAGAACTAAGTTCTAAAAATAATCTATTACAAGCAAGGAATTTTTCAATTTTCCAAGCATGCTAGAAAGCATGTTTACTGCCAAAATTTGGCAAGCTGTCAGAAAACTATTGCTCTTAATGTATTTTTAGCGACAAAAGAGATATGGGTGCTAAAATTACGTAAACACCTTAGTCGTGCTAAACAACATATCTAAAGGATTAGGCTTATTGTAATAAAAGTTTTATTATTTCAAACAAATTTACAATAATATTAAAACAAGAAAAAGTATATCTAGTCTAAGTTACCACAGTTGATGTTTCAAATTCATTTAGGAAAGTCTTTCGTTTGAAGCGTATGACTCAAGATATTTTGTAGTTTTGTTTCGTGGTTTGTCTTGTCACTGCTATATCACTTGATGTTTCAAAGCGCATTTTGGAAGTTTTTCTTATGAAACGCATGACTCAGAATGTTCTTGTAGTGCTTCATGGCTTATCTTGTCAGTGTTACCTCATTTAAGGCTTTCAAAGTGGATTTTTGGAAGTTTTCGGTTTAAACGTATGACTTAGGATATTTTTTTAGTGTTGTCTCATGACTTATCTTGTCAGTGTTACCTCTCTTTATGCTTGCAAAGAGCATTGTGGGTTGTTTTGTTTTTGACTTGGGTTGTTTTTGTAGTGTTGCGTCGTGGATTATCTTGTCAGTGTTACCTCTGTTAATGTTTCAGAGTGCATCTTGAAAGTTTTTTCGTTTGAAATATATGACTCAGAATCTTATAATAGTGCTGTGTCGTGGCTTATCTTATCAGTATTACCTCAGTTGATGTTTTAAAGTTTATTTTGGAGGTTTTTTCGTTTGAAACGTGTGACTCAAGATATTTTTGTAGTGTCGTGGTTTGTCTTGTCACTGTTACCGGTAGTTTTGCGTATGAAACGTACGACTCAAGATGTTTTTGTAGAGTGGTTTCAAGGTTTATCTTGGCTGCGTTACATCTGTAGATGTTTCAAAGTTCATGTTGGAATTTTTCTCGTTGAAACGTATAACTCAAGATATTTTTATAGTGTTGTGTAATGGGTTTATGCTGTCAGTGTTACCTATGTTAATGTTTCAAAGTGCCTTCTTGGAAGTTTTCTCGTTTGAATCATATGACCCAGAAAATTTTAATAGTGTTGTGTCGTGGCTTATCTTGTCAGTGTGACCTCACTAGATGTTTCAAAGTGCATTATTAAAATTTTTAGTTTCAAACGTGTGACTCAAGATGTTTTTCTACTTTTTTTTCATTGTTTATCTTGTCTGTGTTATATGTGTAGAGGTTTCAAGGTTCATTTCGTAAGTTTTCTCGTTGAAGTATATGACTCAAATTATTTTTATGGTGTTTTGTCATGGGCTATCTTGTCAGTGTTATCACACTCCGTGTTTGAAAGTACATTTGGAGGTTTTTTCGTCTGAAACGTATGATTCAGAAAGTTTTTTTTGTGTTGTGTCGTTGTTTATCTTATCAGTGTTACCTCTCTTCATGCTTTTAAAGTGCATTTTGGAAGTTTTCTCGTTTGAAACACATGACTCGAGATATTTTTTTAGTGTTTTCTCACGCTTTATCTTGTCAGGGTTACCTCTCTTGATGCTTCCAAAGTGCATCTTGAGAGTTTCTCGTTTGAAACATATGCCACAAGATAGTTTTGCAGTGTTGTACCTTATCTTGCCTGTGTTACCTCTGTTGATGTTTCCAAAGTGCATTATGAAAGTTTTTTTCGTTTGAAACTAATGACTCAAGATATTTTTCTAGTGTTGTGTCGGGGTTTCTCTTATCATTGTTACCTCAGTTGATGTTTCAAAGTGCATTTTGGAAGTTTTTCGTTTGAAACGTATGACTTGGGGTATTTTTGTAGTGTTGTTTCGTGACTTATCTTGTCGGTGATACCGATGTTGATGATTTCAATGTGGATCTCGGAAGTTTTTTCATTTGAAACATATGACTTGGGTTTTTTAGTAGTGTTGTTTCGGGGTTTATCTTGTCAGTGTTACTTATTTTAATGTTTCAAAGTGCATCTTCGAGGTTTTCACGTTTGAAACATATGACTCAAGATATTTTTTTAGTGTTGTGTCATGCTATATCTAGTCTAAGTTACCACAGTTGATCTTTCAAATTCATTTACGAAAGTTTTTCGTTTGAAACGTACGACTCAAGATATTTTGTAGCGTTGTTTCGTGGTTTCTCTTTTCACTGTCATCTCACTTGACGTTTCAAAGTACACTTGGGAAGTTTCTCGTTTCAATCATATGACTCAGAATGCTTATGTAGTGCTGTGTCATGGATTATCTTGTCAGTGTTACCTCGGTTGATGCTTTCAAAGTGGATTTTTGGAGGTTTTCGTCTGAAACATGTGACTTAGGATATCTTTTTAGTGTTGTCTCATGACTTATTTGGTCTGTGTTACCTCTCTTTATGCTTTCAAAGGGCATTAAGAAAGTTTATGTGTTTGAAACATATGACTTTTTTTGTTTTTGTAGTGTTGTGTCGTGGTTTATTTTGTCAATGTTACCTCTGTTAATGTTTTAAAGTGCATCTTGAAAGATTTCTCGTTTGAAACATATGACTCAGAATTTTTTAATAGTGTTGTGTCGTGGCTTATCTAATCAGTGTTACCTCAGTTGATGATTAAAGTTTATTTTGGAGGTTTTTTCCTTTGAAACGTATGATTCAAGATATTTTTGTAGTGTCTTGGTTTGTCATGTCACTGCTACCTCACTTGATGTTTCAAAATGCATTTTTGAAGTTTTGCATTTGAAACTTACGACTCAAGATGATTTTGTAGAGTTGTTTCATGATTTATCTCGTCTGTGTCACATCTGTAGATGTTTCAAAGTTCATGTAGGAAGTTTTGTCGTTGAAACGTATAACTCAAGATATTTTTGTAGTGTTGTGTGATGGATTTATGTTCTCAGTGTTATGTCTGTTAATGATTCAAATTGCCATCTTGGAAGTTTTCTCCTTTGAATCATATGACTCAGAATATTTCAATAGTGTTTTGTCGTGGCTTATCTTGTCAGTGTTACCTCACTAGGTGTTTCAAAGTGCATTACTAAAGTTTTTTTTCGTTTGAAACGTATGACAAGCCGTTTTTCTACTGGTTTTTCATCGTTTATCTTGGCTGTGTTAATTCTTTTGATGATTCAAGGTTTATTTCGGAAGTTATCTCGTTGAAGCATGTGACTCAAGTTATTTTTATAGTTTTTGTGTCATGGTTTATTTTGTCAGTGCTACCAAACTCCACGTTTGAAAGTACATTAGGAAGTTTTTTCGTTTGAAACGTATGACTCAGATTGTTTTTTAGTGTTGAGTTGTTGTTTATCTTATCAGTGTTACCTCTCTTCATACTTTCAAAGTGCATTTTAGAAGTTTTTTCATTTGAAACGCATGACTAGAGATATTTTTGTAGTGTTGTCTCACGCTTTATCTTGTCAGGGTTATTTCTCATGATGCTTCCAAAAAGCATTTTGGAATTTTCTCGTTTGAAACATATGACTCAAGATATTTTTGTAGTGCTTTAGCTTATCTTGCCTGTGTTCCCTCTGTTGATGTTTTCAAAGTGCATTATGAAAGTTTTTTTCGTTTGAAACTAATGACTCAAGAGGCTTTTGTAGTGTTTTGTCGTGCTTTATCTTATCTGTGTTACACCTGTAGATGTTTCAAAGTTCATTTTGGAAGTTTTTTCGTTTGAAACATATGACTCTACATGTGTTTGTAGTGTTGCTTCGTGCTTTGTCTTTTTTTTTGTTATTTGTGTTGATGTACTCCAAGGACATTTTGGCAGTTTTTTCGTTTGAAACGTATGACTCAAGATATTCTTGTAGTCTTGTGTCATGGTTTATCTTGTCAGTGTTACCTCTCTTGATGTTTTCAAAGTGCATTTTGGGAGTTTTTTGTTTGAAACGTATGACTCGCGATATTTTTTTTGTAGTGTTGTGTCGTGGTTTAACTTGACAGTTTTAACTATCTTGATGTTTACAATGTGCATTTTAGAAGTTTCTTGTTTGAATCGTGTGACTCAGGACGTATTTATAGTGATGTATTGTGAGTTTATCTTGTCAGTGTTACCTCTATTGATGTTTCAAAGTGCATATTGGAAGTTTTCTCGCTTGAAACGTCTAACTCGAGATTATTTATAGCGTTGTGTCACGCTATATCTTGTCTTTGTTACCTCAGTTGATGTTTCAAAGTTCATTTAGGAAAGTTTATCGTTCGAAACGTATGACTCAAGATATTTTGTAATGTTGTGTCGTGGTCTTTTTCGTCACTGTTACCTCACTTGATGTTTCAAAGTGCATTTAGGAAGTTTCTGGTTAGAAACGTATGGCTCAGAATGTTCTTGTAGTGCTGTGTCGTGGCTTACCTTGTCAGTGTTACCTCAGATGATGCTTTCAAAGTGGATTTTCGGAAGTTTTCTCGTTTGAAACATATGACTTAGGATATTTTTCTAGTATTGTCTTATGACTTATTGTGTCTTTGTTACCTCTCTTGATGCTTTCAAAGTACATTGTGGACCGCTCATGCTAACCTAAGTTAAATAAACCTAACTTAAACGTTGTTAGCTTAATGTAATTAAGAAGTTTTCTAACAGATAACTTGTTAGTGTAAACAGAAAAGTGTTACTTCTAATAGAAATTTCTTACCTTTGATGGAGAACTTGTTGCTATTAGAAAAATTTATTACTATTAAGAAAAAACCTGATACTTCCAAGAGAAATTTTATAGTAGTAAGTAAAACTTTGTTTGTATTAAGGAAAAAGTTGTTACTTCGAAATGAAAATTTGCTATTGTTAAGAAAAAACTTGGTACTTCTAACAGAAAACCTGTTAGCATAAACAGAAAATTGTTACTTCTAATATAAATTTGTTATATTTGACGGAAAACTTGCTGTTATTAGAAAAAACTTGTTACAATTAAGAAAAAATTTGTTACTTCTTAGAAAAATTTGATAATATTAAGTATAAGTTTATTAGTATTAAGTAGAAAGTAGTTACTTCGAAGAAAAATTCTATAATAGTAAGTGAAACTTAGTTAGTATTAAGGAAAAAGTTGTTACTTCGAAGGGAAAATTTGTTAGTGTTAAGAAAAAACTTGCTACTTCTAACAGAAAACTTGTTAGCATAAACAGAAAATTGTTACTTCAAAGAGAAATTTGTTATCTTTGACAGAAAACTTGCTGCTATTAGAAAAATTTGTTACTATAAAGAAAAAACCCGTTACTTCCAAGAGATATTTGATAGTATTAAGTAAATGTCTGTTATACTGACAAGATAAACCACAACGCAACGCTACGAAAATATCTTGTCAGATCTTTCTGTGGTAAAGCTTCTAATTTAGTCAATTTGGAATCTAGTAAAAATATATAAGACGCAAATACGAAGTTTAGAAATACCACTTTTTATTAAGATAAGGAACATATCCTGCCAAGTTTCTGTTTAACGGGAAATTGAGAAATCACCACTTCCTAGCTATTACGTGGGTTGGGTAAAGGAAGGTGTGGTTGATAAAAATGTATAAAAGATACATTTTATCGGACGGGGGAGACTGATACTAACTTTATGCCGGACTGACCTCTGGTCCGTTGCTTTTAGGAATACCTTGGAATCTTGTCGAATCATTGTAAGTGTCTAAGTATCTTATTATATATTATTGTAGTTTCTGAGACTTGTGGTCTACTTGGGACAGCCAGTCCCAGTAGAAAATACATATCTGTTATTATTATATATTAACTGAATAAAAGTATTGTGTTATGGACAACCTCTCTACAATCTACCTTTAGTCCCTCGAACATACCTAGTTGGTACGCCTCATTAGTTCGGTCATAGCCTAAGGCACGCTACCAAAGTTTAATTACCTTAGGGCCAGAGTTTATCTCCCCTGTAAAGGGAGAATAAAGGCACCTACGATTACATCACCCAAATACCAATAAATACACTTTACAACAACTGGTGGCCGTTCGAAAAACTGGGTCGAGAGGGCTAGATAAAAATAGTAGATTAAAATAAAATGGCTTTACCAGAGGAAAAATGACTTCCCTATCAACAGTACTTGAAATTGCAAAAATTATACCAGAATACGCGGGAAATTCAGACGTAGATGAGTTTATCAAAAAATTAAAAATTTAACTGAAGCGTTTGAGGATAAGGTCAAAGAGCAATGCGTTGCAGCCAAATTAAAGGGAAGCGCCCTTAAACATTTTGAGGCAATTAAGGAAAAAGAGCCCAAGGACATCAGTGCTCTAAATGAATCTTTTAAAACAAGATTCATAGAGACAAGCATCTCCGAAAGGCTAAGAACAGAGGTAGTGACATTCAATACTTCAACTAGTATCAGGGAATATCCAGACAAAATTTGTAGATCCGTGTGTTTACAATTAGAGAGAGGCGGAAATGACGAGACAGTACAGAGAGTACAACTACATACTTTTACCCAAGGGTTACCAATAAAGTTATTAAGACTAATATTATCACGGAAACCTGAAAATTTAGAGCAGGCTATAATACTAGTCAAAACAGAGGTAAAAATTGACGAGGCAATGAAAAGGTTTGATCAGATGTCAATAAATAACACAAGAGCCCAAGAAAGTATAAAAGATGAAAGGGGACAAAAGAGGGTGAACTTTGAGGAGCCAAATCGTGAACCAAAAAGGCACGAGGAAGGCCAAACCTTCCCACCATCGACTGACCCCTCCCCATTTGACGACCAATCCCATGGTATTAGATCCTTAATGACTTGGAATGCCAAGTATTATGGACACCCACCTCCTCCTCCCGAGGAAAATTATAGAGCAAATGGTGGCAGGTCAAGAATATATAGAAATAGGTATAGACCCCTTGAGGCAGGGCAAATTACCAAGCAATATAGGAAAAGATTCAATTGCTATTATTGTGGCAAACCAAATCACTATGTGGCAGATTGCTGGCATAAAATACCCAAAGAAGGCCAGACGTACAAAACAAAACACCAGGTCAGAACGCAGGGGGGTAGAAATTTAGAAAGGCAGGGAACGAATAATACTTGGCAAACACCTAATAATATTCCTGAATTTAGGCCCAGGAGACAAACGGTTAACAATACCCAGGGTCAAAGTAGCAACGCTGAAGAAAACTGGGATAACCGCAGAAACTTTTGGCCAAACAGTGGGCATTTAAACGGAGAAACCAGCCTGTAAGGGTCGACAGAGCTGTTTCTTTACAAAGACCCCTATATAGTTTAGAATGTTGTGATACATATGCAAATAATAATAGTCTACCTATTTTGCGTTGTTTTAAAATTGAGTGTTTTCAAAATTTACCATGTTTACTAGATACAGGTGGATCTAAATCATTAATTCGAGAGGAAGTTTTTGAGTGGTTTCCCCCTAGTGTCAAAAATCGCGTAAGCAGATGCCAGAATACTCTGCCATCAGTGACAGGGCACAGGCTGACAATTTTGGGAGAATGTCCAGTAAAATTTAGCACAGGGGATAAAGAAATAACAGTAACAGTAATAATATGCAAGCAGCTACCATTTCCTTGTATTCTAGGAGTAGATGCCATCAGAAAATATGGGATCGTATGGGAACCCATATCTGATACAATAACCATAAACCAGACAAATGAAAATAATAGGCAAATTTGCGTAACAACAGATAACGAAAGTGAAGATTCGAATTATAACCTAAAAATAAGCGGAAAAATCACAATAGAAGGGGGAACGACAGCTCAATTTCTAGCGACATTAAACACAAAAGAAGGAAAGGTTAAAACAATGGACGCCATATTAGGAGGATATACCATAAAAGAATACCCCATGATTTTCGTGGAAAATCAAGTTATAAAAATTGAAAATGGTATAACATACTTAAAACTATCAGATCTAAGTAATAATAAAGTAAAACTGAACCAGATAGAACTTGGATCAGTGGAAAAGATTTCAAATTCAGAAATAAAATATCCAAACAGTCCAGAATTAAGCGTAAATTTCACTAGCCACGAACAATTATCCTCATTAAAACCTTAACCACAACAAGAGTATGGAATGTCGAAAACAGATTTTTTTAAACAATTACATTTAAAAAATTTACCGGAAAACGTAAAAACTCGAGTGGAAAATATTCTTTGGGATTTCAAATGTACTTTTGCAAGACACAAAGCAGATTACGGATTAACTCACTTAATCACGCACAAGATATCAACAGAGGGCCCTCCAATCAAAAAATCACCGTATAAAACACCTTATCATTTAAAACCATGGCTAGAAAGCCAAATAAGGTAAATGGAAGATCAAGGAATAATTAAAGAAAGTGTTAGCGATTGGTGTTTTCCACTAGTAATAGTCAGGAAAAAAGATAACACCTGGAGACTATGTATAGATTTTAGAGCACTAAACGCCGTCATGGTTAAAGACGTGATGAAGTTACCAAGAATTGATACGATTTTAGATTCGCTAGGAGGTACAAAATATTACATTAGTTTTGACTTAATAGCAGGATATTGGCAAATCGCTTTAGATGCAGAAACAAAGCATAAAGCTACAGTAATCTTAGACGATGGAAGAACGTTCACATTTTAACGTATGCCTTTTGGCTTATCATTTAGTCCAAATTTTTTTAGTCGACTAATGAATTTGGTGTTAAAAGATAACGAACCAGGAAGGAAAAAAGATACCTTGGCTTATTTAGATGATGTAATTTTGTTTAATGAAAACTTGAAAGACCACTTGGTCGGACTTAGAAAAATACTGGAAAAGTTTGAAAAAGCAGGCTTAAAGTTAAAACCAGAAAAGTTAAAAATAGTAGTACCAAAATTAGTTTTCCTTGGACACCTGATAAACCAAGGTACTATTTCACCAAATCCAGAAAAATTTACAGTCATAGAAAATCTACAGCCTCCTAAAGATCAAAAAAGCTGCAGATCAGTTTGTGGTTTGTTAAGCTATTTCAGACGATATATTAAAAATTATGCAACAATAGCGCAACCTTTGACAAACCTTTTGAAAAAATCAGGTAAATTCGAATGTCCAGCGGACACAAAACAAGCGCTAAATGGAATAAAAAGGCAATTATTACTGGCACCAATACTAAAACTACCAGATTTGTCACAAGACTTCTGTTTGCAAACAGATACTCCGGGGTACGGTATAGGAGCCATATTATTAAACATAAATTCTGAAGGAGTAGAATCAATAGTTCAAAACGCCAACAGGTCACTGTCGGAGGCAGAAAGAAAATATTCGACAGTTGAGAGGGAATGTTTGGCAGTTGTAGTTTTTACAGAATATTTTCGACAATTTTTACTTGGAAAAAAATTCATTTTACACGTAGACCAAAAATTATTAATTTGGCTACATACGATGCAAAATACTTCAGCCCGGCTGACACGGTGGATACTACGTCTGCAAGCATATTCATATGCCCCAATATATATAAAGGGCCGTACCAACATTTTACCAGACTATTTGTCACGAAATCAAGATACGGAAGGAAATTTGATAACAACCATCCAGAACGAACTGGAAGGGCTAGAAATACTGTCTAATGAAAATATTTCGAATCATCAACATAAAGATGATTTTTGTTTAGTGATGAAATCCTTTTTATCAAAAGGAACGGAACTGCCAGAGCACTTTAAACATTTTTTAAAGGACTTAGATAATTTTGATCTGGACGAAAGTAAAAATCTTTTGGTAAGATATCATAGTTCATCGCAAGAATATAGAAAAAATGACTTAAAAATTATTCCAGTATAACCAAAACCTCTGGAAGGAGAAATTTTACAGATGGCACATGCAACGATTGGCTGTCACATGGGAGAAGCAAAAACTATAGGGAGGCTGAAAGGAAATTTTTATTTTCCAAAACTGTACTCAAAATTAAAAGCTTTCATACAAAGCTGCCAAGAGGGTGCCAAACAAAAGTCGCCACCAAGGACCCCTAGGGCTGAATTAGGTCTCTACCCAACCCTTTCAGGGGTAGGAGAATTAATGTCAATAGACATTTGGGGAACAGGAGGAAGTTTACCAGTTTCCAGGAAAGGAAACAGGTGCGTACTAACCGTAGTTGACCGCTTTAACTCATATTTATACGCTTTTCCAATTAAATATGAAAAGACAAAAACCATTGCGAAAGTTTTGGTCAATCGTCTATTTTTGGAACACGAAGTTTTTCCTAGAGTTTTACTTAGCGACAATGGGCCATGCTTTAGAGCCAAATTATTAGACAAAATTACAGAATATCTGGGTGTGAGACGATGGTTTACATCGTCTTATATGGCCGCAGCTATTGGAAAGGTTTAACGAAATTATAGGGAATTAGCTTACATGCTGGGAATACATGCAAGAGAGGAAAATGAAAATTGGGATGAACATTTACCATTTGTAGTCTTTGCAATAAATACGGCTTTTTCACGTTCCTTAAAAGAAACGCCATTATTTTGCAACATCTAAGAGATCCCAGAATTTGTTTAGATGAAATACAAAATGATAGAATATATTACAACCTAGACCAATATAAGCAAGAAATGGTGATGCGAATGAAAAAAGCTATGGAACAAGTTAAAGACAATCTGGAAGATGCGAAAACAGAACAAAAAGAAAAATATGACCGAACAAGCAAAAATAAAACAAATTACTGTTTAGGAGACTTGGTTTATGTGTACAAAACTAACCTGGAAGGAACAAAAAAGTTAAAACCGAAATGGGATGGGCCCTGCAGAATTGTAAAGATTCTACCAAATAACTTAACATATGTTCAAAAGCATCAGTATAAGGAAAAGGAAGAAGTAGTACACCATAATAGAATAAAAAAAGGATATTTTTAAAAACCGTGGAAAACAGAGCCTATTCTTTTAGACGGAGAAATAGAGGAAAACCGTTTCACCAGTATTTATCAGAAGACCATATGAATTTTATGACCTTTTTAATGACCACAAAGGTTGGGAGAAGTGGAAGGAATATTTAGCCCAGTCCTGGCTACAAACTCTCCACAACAAACAAGAGAAAAATGGAAATATTTAATGCTCATCGGTTACTAGCGATGAAGAACATCAAACACAACATAAGGGTTTAAAACGTGATAAACCAAAGGTAAAATCCACAGAAGAAGAAAAATTGGAAGTAACCAATGAACTATCTGATTTTCATACATTAGACTCACCTACGGTCCTAACGCAAAAATGGCTTTTGGAACAAACGCCATCTACCAGACGCGAGCTAACAGAATGCGACACTGATAATTCTTCTACAGAAACCGATATCACTAAACCTGGGCCATCGTTAAGAAAACCCTCTTTAAGAGACAAATTATGGAGAAAAGTAAAGAAACCAGAGGGACAGGAACAAGTTCCTTTGTCAGCAGCACAAGTAGCTAAATCACTTATGAAAAAGGCAAACATCAGGAGAAACAAAGATTAAAGATATTTGACGAGGCAACAAAACCGCGCTCGAATTCAGAGCCTTGTAAACCACACTATAGAGACCACGGAAAAACTTGCAAATATTATAAAGAAGAAAAGCAAAAATCTGGAGTCCAAAATTCGGACCAGGAAACGGAGAAAGGCAGAACAAGCGTAGCCCCCAGCAGATTAATATTTGAATAAAACAATTATAACGAAAAAAAAAATAAAAATAAAACGAGTAAAAAGCCTCTAAATAAATATCTATATTTTCTTTTCAATCGGTATGTAAATAACATCAATGTTTTCATTCAAATATATATCGCCAGTAAAAATTATTACCGTCACGTAGAAAAGAAATTCAAAATTTTAGCCTAAATACTCGTAAGTTCTCAGAAAAGAAATAAGCTCCGATCTAAAGTGACATCATAGCTTCCTGCAAAAATTTTGTCTCCGAGACGAAATAAAACTTCGCGAATGGTGTAATGACAAGACTTGTCAAAGCGAATTAGGCGACGTTACATAAAAGAAATTAAGTAAGGCCACGTAACTTTTAAATAGGTGCAGTGAACTAATTGAATTATACATATTTAAAATCAGCATTATATGGCGATTCTTTTGATATGTATATAAAAAAAATATATTTTGGGGGGATAATTAAAAAACGAAGGAGGTTAGTCTACTGAAATAGGGTCATTGGAAGCTAGCAAATTTGGAGTTGAGCTCAATCACTGCTGGTGTCTCGTTGTTAAGTAAATGTGAAGTATCTACTAACCTTTGACTCTCTGAGGTGACACTTTCAGTCGAATTGGAAAAATAATTTCTTTGGAAAATTTTAAAATAATTATAATAGGAAAAACAGCAAGAGTTTACATTAAGTGCGCGCTACATGTACAAGCTAACTGTAATCTTATTGTAATTAGTTATAGTCAAATATAATAACTTTTGGTAAAAAGAAAAAAAAATAAAGACCACAATTAAGCGCTATAAAGATTTAAACGAAACTTAGAATAAGCTTAGAAAGCAAAAAAAAAGTGCGAAGTAAAAGAAACGAAAAGCAATTTAAAAATAAATTATAATCTAAAAACTTACCAGGAGGCAAGTGCATACGACAAAATGCATTAAAAAAAAGAAGCCAAAAATAAACCTCATCGTCAAAAGCAAACCACAGTAGTTCAAGGTAATAATTTTAACTCTAGCGATGTATTGGATCTGAGAAAACGAATTGGCACAGGAGATTCCTAGTTTAAACAATTGGCTTTCACCTGTGCCAACCCAAAACACCCAAATCCCAAGCCGTTGAACCCTAACATAAACTAAACATATCCACTTTTTCTTTGAAAATAAAATATAACATTACACAACAAAAAAACTTGCAGCAATGAACAGAAATTCATTCATACAACGTTCCCAGATTTAAGCTTATCGATAAACCACTGATAGTGGAAATTGCATTCAAAGCTATGTAGCTTTGCGAAGAGAATTGTTGTCTCTCTTTGGCAAGTAAAATAAGATCGTAATTAAAACTAAAATAAAATCTGTAACCAGTATGTCGTAAAAATTGCATTTTTGTGAAGAAATTAGGACTTGCAAATGCGGGGCAAAACTTAATTAAAAATGTTCTAAAAATCAGCTGAATAAATACAGTACTTTTCTAACACAAACACTTTTGGAAAGAAAAATTTGAATAATGTAAAAAAAAATACAGGTTGCAAAAATTAGACACCTCCCCCACCTCTTAAAAATAAGGAGATAATTAATTTGACCATAGAAGGGCGATCAGCATAAAAACTTGTTGAGGTTATTGAAAAAACATGAAGCATATAAATATAAGCTTAAAAAAGACCTATTTTACTGAAAAAGCGGAGAAAGACTTAAAAAAAACCTTAGGCTTCATTGAAGTAAATAATCACAAAAAAGAGAAGGGTTCAAGTTGAAAATATAGTCAGACAAAATTAAAGGAGAAGAAACTGAATGGAGTCAGTTAAACTCTGTTATACGCACATATTGAACTGACCGAACGAGACTAGTATGAAAATTGTACTAAATAGGTACAAAATAAGTAGCATTAATTCTACGGAGCCACCGTTACAGTGGTTAACGCGGGCCGAGATTAATAGAAATATTGGAGAAATGCTGAAAGTGGACAGAAAAAAATTTTGCTCTTTTATGTGGGAGTCGTTTTTTTTAAAAAAAAAAAGTGTGGCAATACTATAGATAACTAATTATTGTGTGTGCAGTTTCAGAATAGTACTTTTAGCTGTAGCCCATGACAAGAGGACCTGGAAACGTTATAAGGAGCTACCAGAAGGCAGTCCTGGTAAGCAAACCTTCAGAGTACAGGCAAGAGTCATTTGATAATGGCATAAGAGGTATAAGGTGAACAGCTAAAATTTTTAACTTATCAGATCCAAGCTGTAAATGAAGCCTTAACCAAAAGGACATTAAAGCTGAAAAAAAAGAGAGATTACAGGCAAAAACGTTATAAAACTGTATCAAGTACCTAACAATTCGAAAAGAATTAAAAAGCTCAAAAGTCCGAATAAACAAACAGGCATATAGTAAGCCAATGACAGTTAAATGACTCAAATTGATTCAAAGTAGAACCAAAGCTGTAAAACAAAGATAAGAAAATGAATATAGTCATATATGGAAAAGTTATATAGTGATAACAAAATTTTGTTGAGAAACTAAATATCTTGAGTCATACGTTTCAAAGAGCAAACTTCCAAAATGAATTTTGAAACATAAACTGAGGTAACACTGACAAGATAAGCCACGATTCAACACTATTAAAACATTATGAGTCATATGTTTCAAACGAGAATTCTTTCAAGATGCACTTTGAAACATTAACAGAGGTAATACTGTAAAGATGTAAAACATACAAGATAAACCATGAAAAAAACACTTCCAAAAATCTTGAGTCGTACATTTCAAACGCGAAACTTCCAAAATGCACTTTGAAACATCAACTGAGGTAACACTGACAAGATAAACCACAACACCACACTAGTAAATTATTGTGGGTCTTATGTTTCAAACAAGAAAACTTCCAAGATGCAATTTGAAATATTAACAGAGGTAACACTGACAAGATATACCACGGCAAGACTACAAAAAAAACCCAAGTCATATGTTTCAAACGAAAAAAAATTCCTATTGCACTTTGAAAGCATCAAGAGAGGGAACACAGACAAGATGAGTCATGAGACAATGCTACAAAAATATCCCAAGTCTAGCTGTTCAACTGAGGTAACACTGACAAGATAAACTACGACACAGAATTTCAAGAACACTCTGACTCATACGTTTCAAACGAGGAACTTTCAAAACGCACTTTGAAACATCAAGTGAGGTAACAGTGAGAAGACAAACCACGACACAACACTACAAAAATATCTTGAGTCATATGTTTCAAACAAAAAACTTTCCTAAATGAACTTTGAAACCTCAACTGAGGTAACATAGACCAGACATAGTGTGAAGCAACGCTAGAAAAGATATCTTGAGTCATATGTTTCAAACCTAAAAACTTCCCAGATGCACTTTGAAACATTAACAGAGGTAACACTGACAAGATAAACCACGACACAACACTAAAAAAAATAACCCAAGTTCCAAAATTCCCATTGAAGTATCGAAAAAGGTAGCATAGACAAGATAAATCACGACACAATACTAGAAAAATATCCTAAGTCATAAATTTCAAACGAGAAACTTCCAAAATAAACTTTGAAAACATCAACTGAGGTAACACTGACAAGATAAACCACGACACAATACTATCAAAACATTCTGAGTCATGCGCTTCAAACGAGAAACATCCAAAATGCACTTTGAAAACATCATTCGAGATAAAACAGAGAAGGTAAACCATGACACTGCAGTATAAAAACATCGTTAGTCATACCTTTCAAACGAGAAACTTCCAAAAATTCGCATTAAAACATCAAGAGAGGTAAAAGTGACATGATCTACAAATCTACAACGACACAAATCTACAAAAACATTTTGAGTCATTCATTAAGTTTATCTGAGTAAACCAGAATGACTCAGAACGTTTTTTGTAGATTTGTGTCGTGGTTTATCTTCTCCTTTTTTACGTAAGTTGATGTTTCAAAGTGCATTTTAGAAGTTTCTCGTTGAAACGTGTCACTAAGAATGGTTTAATAGTGTTGTGTCGTGGTTTATCTTGTATGCATTAACTCTCTTGATGTTTCAAAGTGCATTTTGGAAGTTTCTCGTCTGTATCGTATGACTCAGAATGTTTTTATACTGTTTTATCCTGGTTTATCCTGTCACTGTTACCTCTCTTGATGTTTTTAAAGCGAATTTTCAGAAGTTTCTCGTTTGAAAGGTATGACTAACGATGTTTTTATACTGCAGTGTCGTGGTTTACCTTCTCTGTTTTATCTCAACTGATGTTTTCAAAGTGCATTTTGGATGTTTCTCGTTTGAAACGTATGACTCAGAATGTTTTTGCAGTTTTGTTTCGTGGTTTATCTTCTCTGTGTTACGACTCTTGATGATTTTAAAGTACGTTCTGGAAGTTTTCTCGTTTGAAATATGTGACTCAAGATATTTATTGTAGTTTTGTGTCATACTTTAGCTTGTCTGTGTTACATCTGTTGATGTGTCAAAGTTCATTTCGGAAGTTTCTAATTTGAAACGTATGACTCAAGATGCGTTTTATAGCGTTGTGTCGGGGTTTGTCTTGTCACTGTTACCTCAGTTGAAGTTTCAAAGTTCATTTCGGAAGTTTCTCGTTTGAAACGTATGACTCAAAATCTTTTTCTAGAATTGTGTCGGAGTTTATCTTGTCACTGTTGCCTCATTTGATGTTTCAAAGTGCATTTTTGAAGTTTCTCGTTTGAAACGTTTGACTCATAATTTTTTGATAGTGTTGTGTCGTGGTTTATCTTGTCAGTGTTACCTCAGTTGATGTTTTCGAAGTTTATTTTGGAAGTTTCTCGTTTGAAATTTATGACTTGGGATATTTTTGTAGTGTTGTGTCGTGACTTATCTTGTCTGTATTACCTGTCTCGATGCTTCAATATATATTTTGGAACTTGGGTTATTTTTTTTTTGGTTTATCTTGTCAGTGTTACCTCTGTTTATGTTTCAAAGTGCATCTCGGAAGTTCTTACGTTTGAAACATATGACTCAAGATATCTTTTCTAGCGTTGCTTTACACTATGTTCGGTCTATTTCACCTCAGTTTAGGTTTCAAAGTTCATTTAGGTAAGTTCTTTGTTTGAAACATATGACTCAAGAAATTTTTGTTGTGTTGTGTCGTGGATTTCCTTGTCACTGTTACCTCACTTGATGTTTCAAAGTGCGTTTTGAAAGTTTCTCGTTTGAAACGTATGAGTTAGAATGTTCTTGAAGTGCTGTGTCATGGTTTATCTTGTCAGTGTTACCTCAGTTGAACAGCATGACTTGTGATATTTTTGTAGTGTTGTCTCATGGCTCATCTTGTCTGCGTTACCTCTCTTGATGCTTTCAAAGTGCATTAGGAAAGTTTTCTTGTTTGAAACATATGACTTGGGTTATTTTTGTAGTGTTTTGTCGTGGTATATCTTGTCAGTGTTACCTCTGTTAATGTTTCAAATTGCATCTCGGAAGTTTTCTCGTTTGAAACATATGACTTACAATGTTTTACTAGTGTGATGTCGTGGCTTATCTTGTCGATGTTACCTCAGTTGATGTTTCAAAGTGCATTTTGGAAGTTTCGCGTTTGAAATGTACGACTCAAGATTTTTGCAAGTGTTTTTTTCATGGTTTATCGTGTCTGTCTTACATCTTTACAGTATTACCTCTGTTAATGTTTCAAAGTGCATCTTGGAAGTTTTCTCATTTGAAACATATGACTCACAATGTTTGAATAGTGTTGTATCATGGCTTATCTTGTCAGTGTTACCTCAGTTTATTTTTCAAAATTCATTTTTGAAGTTTTCTCGTTGAAACGTATGACTCAAGATATTTTTATAGTATTGTGTAATGGTTTATCTTGTTAGTGTTAGCTCTGTTAATGTTTCAAAGTGCCATCTTGGAGGTTTTCTCGTTTAAATCATTTGAATCGATAATGTTTTAATAGTGTTGTGTCGTGGTTATCTTGTCAGTGTTACCTCTAATGATGTTTCAAAGGGCATTTTGGAAGTTTTTGGTTTGAAGCATATAACTCAAGATATTTTTGAAGTGTCGTGCTTTATCTTGTCCAAAGTGCATTATGTTTCAAACGTATGACTCAAGATTTTTTTGTACTGTTGTTTCATGGTTTATCTTGTCTGTGTTAATTCTGTAGATGTTTCAAAGTTCATTTTGGAAGTTTACTCGTTAAAACATATGACAATTCATTTTTTTAGTGTTGTGTCGTGGTTTATCTTGTCAGTGCTCCTACACTTGATGTTTCAAAGTACATTTGGAAGTTTTTTCGTTTCAAACATATGACTCAAGATATTTTTGTAGTGTCGTGGTTTGTCTTGTCACTGTTACCTCCCTTGATGTTTCAAATTGCATGAACGTTTTTATAATGTTGTGTTGTTGCTTATCTTGTCAGTGTTAGCTCTCTTCATGCTTTCAAAGTGCATTAAAGATGTTTTTTCGTTTTAAACATATGACTCAAAATATTTAAAGTGTTCTCTCACGCTTTATCTTGTCAGTGTTACCTCTCTTAATGCTTTCAAAGTGCATTTGGGAAGTTTCTGGTTTGACGTATTTGACTCAAGATATTTTGTAGTGTTTTAGCTTATCTTGCCTGTGTTACCTCTGTTGAAGTATTCAAAGTGCATTATGAAAGTTTGTTTTTCATTTGAAACGCATGACTTAAGATGTTTTCGTAGTGTTGTGTCGTGCTTTATCTTGTCTTTGTTGTATCTGTAGATGTTTCAAAGTTCATTTTAAGAGTTTTTTCGTTTGAAACGAAAAAAACGTCAAAAAGTTTGATATTTTTGTAGTATTTTCTCTTACTTTATCTTGTTTTTGTTACCTCTGTTGATGCTTTCAAAGGACATATTAGCAGTTTTTCGTTTGAAACGTATGACTCAAGATATTTTTGTATTGTCGTGCCAAAATTTATCTTGACAGTGTTACCTCTCTGTATGTTTTCAAAGAGCATTTTGGAAGTTTGTCGTTTGAATCGTATGACTCAGGATGTATTTATAGTTTTGTGTTGTGGAATTATCTTGTCAGTGTTACCTCTCTTGATGTTTTCAAAGGGCTTTTTGGAAATTTTTTAGTTTGAAAGATCTAACAAGATATTTTCGTAGAGTTAAGTTGTGGTTTATCTTGTCAGTATAACAGACATTTACTTAATACTATCAAATTTCTCTTGGAAGTAACGGGCTTTTTCTTAATAGTAAGAAATTTTTCTAATAGCAGCAAGTTTTCCGTCAAAGATAATAAATTTCTCTTTGAAGTAACAATTTTCTGTTTATGCTAACAAGTTTTCTGTTAGAAGTAGCAAGTTTTTTCTTAACACTAACAAATTTTCCATTCGAAGTAACAACTTCTTTTTAATACTAACTAAATTTTACTTACTACTATAAAATTTTTCTTCGAAGTAACTACTTTTTCCTTAATACTAACAAACTTTTACTTAATATTATCAAATTTCTCTTAGAAGTAACAGGTTTTTTCTTAATTGTAACAAGTTTCTTCTAATAGCAGCAAGTTTTCCGTCAAATATAATAAATTTCTATTTGAAGTAACAATTTTCTGTTTATGCTAACAAGTTTTCTGTTAGAACTAGCAAGTTTTTTCTTAACAATAACAAATTTTCACTTCGAAGTAAATAATTTTTCCTTAATACAATCAAAGTTTTATTTACTACTATCAAATTTCTCTTGGAAGTATCAGGTTTTTTCCTAATAGTAATAAATTTTTCTAATAGCAACAAGTTCTACATCTAAGATAAGAAATTTCTCTTAGAAGTACAACTTTTTTTCACGCTAACAAGTTATCTGTTAGAAAACTTCTTAATTCCATTAAGCTAACAACGTTTAGGTTAGGTTTATTTAACTTAGGTTAGCATGAGCGGTCCACAATGTATTTTGAAAGTATCAAGAGAGGTAACAAAGACACAATAAGTCATAAGACAATGCTAGAAAAATATCCTAACTCATATGTTTCAAACGAAAAAATTCCAAAAATCCACTTTGAAAGCATCACCTAAGGTAACACTGACAAGATAAGCCACGACACAGCACTACAAGAACATCTGAGCCATACGTTTCAAACGAGAAACTCCCAAAATGCACTTTGAAACATCAATTGAGGTAAAAAAAACAAGACAAACTACGCTACAACATTATAAAATATCTTGAGTCATACGTTTCAAACGATAAAATTTCCTAAATGAACTTTCAAACATCAACTGAGGTAACATAGACTAGATATAGCGTGTCACAACGCTATAAATATATCTCGAGTTAGACGTTTCAAACGAGAAAACTTCCCATATGCACTTTTAAACATCAATAGAGGTAACACTGAAAAGATAAACACAACACATCACTATAAATACGTCCTAAATCACGCGATGAAAACGAGAAACTTCCAAAATGCACATTGAAAACACCAAGAGAGGTAAAACTGTAAAGATAAACCACAACACAACACTAGAAAAAAAGACATCGCGAGTCATACATTTCAAACAAAAACTCCCAAAATGCACTTTTAAAACATCAAGAGAGGTAACACTGACAAGATAAACCATGACACAAGACTACAAGAATACCTTGAGTCATGCGTTTCAAACGAAAAAAACTGCCAAGATGTCCTTGGAATACATCAACAGAAATAACAAAAAAAAGATAAAGCACGAAACAACACTACAAAAACATCTCGAGTCATACTTTTCAAACGAAAAACTTCCAAAATGAACTTTGAAACATCTAAAGGTGTAACACAGATAAGATAGAGCACAACACAACACTACAAAAACATCTTGAGTCATTAGTTTCAAACGAAAAAAGAACTTTCATAATGCACTTTGAAAACATCAACTGAGGTAACACAGGCAAGATAAGCTACAACACTACAAAAATATCTTGAGTCATATGTTTCAAACGAGAAACTTCCAAAATGCGCTTAGGAAGCATCAAGAGAAGTAACCCTGACAAGATAAAGCGTGAGACAACAGTACAAAAATATCTCGAGTCATGTGTTTCAAACGAGAAAACTTCTAAAATGCACTTTGAAAGTATGAAGAGAGGTAACACTGATAAGATAAACAACAAAACGAAACTAAAAAAAACATTCTGAGTCATACGTTTCAAACGAAAAAACTTCCGAATGTACTTTCAAACATGGAGTTTGGTAGCACTGACAAAAAAAACATGACACAAAACTATAAAAATAACTCGTTTCGCATGCTTCAGCGAAACAACTTCGGAAATGAACCTTGAATCATCAACAGATGTAACACAGACAAGACAAACCATGAAAAAAAAGGAAAAAACAGCTTGTCATACGTTTCAAACGAAAAAAACTTTAGTAATGCACTTTGAAACATCTAGTGAGGTAACAATGACAAGATAAGCCACGACACAACACTATTGAAATATTCTGAGTCATATGATTCAAAGGAGAAAACTTCCAAGATGGCACTTTGAAACATTAACAGAGGTAACACTGACAACCAAAAACCCATTACACAACACTACAAAAATATCTTGAGTTACACGTTTCAACGAGAAAACTTCCTACATGAACTTTGAAACATCTATAGATGTGAAACAGACAAGATAAATCATGAAACAACTCTACAAAAACATCTTCAGTCGTAAGTTTCAAATGCAAAACTTCAAAAATGCACTTTGAAACATCAAGTGAGGTAGCAGTGACATGACAAACCACGACACTACAAAAATATCTTGAATCATACGTTTCAAAGGGAAAAACCTCCAAAATTAAGTTTAAACATCTACTGAGGTAACACTGATCAGATAAGCCGCGACACAACGCTAATAAAAATTCTGAGTCATATGTTTCAAACGAGAAATCTTTCAATATGCACTTTGAAACATTAACAGAGGTAACATTGACAAAATAAAACACACTACAAAAACGAAAAAAGTCATATGTTTCAAACAAATAAACTTCCATAATGCCCTTTGAAAGCATAAAGAGAGGTAACACAGACAAAATAAGTCATGAGACAGCACTACAAAAATATCCTAAGTCATACGTTTCAGACGAAAACTTCCAAAAATCCACTTTGAAAGCATCAACCGAGGTAACGCTGACAAGATAAGCCATGACACAGCATTACATAAACATTCTGAACCATACAATTGAAACGGAAAACTTCCCAAATGTACTTTGAAACATCAAGTGAGATGACAGTGACAAGACAAACCACGAAACAACACTACAAAATATCTTGAGTCATACGTTTCAAACGAAAAACTTTCCTAAATGAATTTGAAACATCAACTGTGGTAACTTAGACTAGATATAGAATGACACAACACTAATAAAACATCTTGAGTCATATGTTTCAAACGTGAAAACTTCCAAGATGCACTTTGAATCATTAACAGAAATAACACTGACAAGATAAACCCCGAAACAACACTACTAAAGAAACCAAGTCATTTTTTCAAATGAAAAAACTTCCAAAATCCACATTGAAATCATCAAGAGCGGTATCAAAGACAAGATAAGTCACGACACAACACTACAAAAATATCCCAAGTCATACGTTTCACACGAGAAACTTCCAAAATGCGCTTTGAAACATCAACTGAGGTAACAGTGACAAGAGAAACCCCGACACAACACTAGAAAAACCTCTTGAGTGATACCTTTCAAACAAGAAATTTCCAAAATGAACTTTGAAACATCAACTGAGGTAACAGTAACAAGACGAACTCTGACACAACACTGAAAAACGTATCTTGAGTAATGTGTTTTATGCTAAAAACTTCCAAAATGAACTTCAAAACATCAACAGATGTAACACAGCCAAGATAAGGAACGACACAAAACAACAATAAATGGCTTGAGTCATATGTTTCAAACGAGAAAAATTCCAAAATGCACTTTAAAATCAGCAAGAGAGGTAACACAGAGAAGATAAACCACGACACAACACTACAAAAACATTATGAGTCTTACGTTTCAAACGAGAAACTCCAAAATGCACTTTGAAAACCTCAAGAGAGCTAACACTGACAAGATAACCCACGACACAACACTACAAATACAACCCAAGTCAAAAACAAAACAACCCATAATGCACTTTCCAAGCATAAAGAGAGGTAACACTGAAAAGATAAGGCATGAGACAACACTAAAAAAATATTCTAAGTCATACGTTTAAGCCGAAAACTTCCAAAAATCCACTTTGAAAGCCTCAACTGGGATAACACTGACAAGATAAGCCATGACAGCACTACAAGAACATTCTGAGTCATACGTTTCATACGAAAAACTCCCAAAATGCACTTTGAAACATCAAATAAGGTAACAGTGACAAGAGAAACCCCGACACAACACTAGAAAAATATCTTGAGTCATACGTTTCAAACGAAAAACTTCCAAAATGAACTTTGAAACATCAACTGAGGTAACAGTAACAAAACAAACTCCGACACAACACTAAAAAAACGTATCTTGAGTAATGTGTTTCATGCTAGAAACTTCCAAAATGAACTTCGAAACATCAACAGATGTAACACAGCCAAGATAAGGTACGACACTAAACAACAATAAATGGCTCGAGTCATGTTTCAAACGAGAAAAATTCCAAAATGCACTTTAAAATCAGCAAGAGAGGTAACACAGAGAAGATAAACCACGACACAACACTACAAAAACATTATGAGTCTTACGTTTCAAACGAGAAACTCCAAAATGCACTTTGAACACATCAAGAGAGGAAACACTGACAAGACAAACCATGAAACAACACTACAAAATATCTTGAATCATGCGTTTCAAACGAAAAACTGCCAAAATGTCCTTGGAATACATCAACAGAGGTAACAAAAAAATATAAAGCACGAAACAACACTACAAAAATATCTCGAGTCATACGTTTCAACGAAAAAATTTCCAAAATGAACTTTGAAACATCTACAAGTGTAACACAGATCAGATAAAGCACGACACAACACTACAAAAACATCTTGAGTCATTAGTTTCAAACGAAAAAACTTTCATAATGCACTTTGGAAACATCAACAGAGGTAACACAGGCAAGATAAGGTACAACACTACAAAAATATCTTGTGGCATATGTTTCAAACGAGAAACTCTCAAAATGCACTTTGGAAGCATCAAGAGAGGAAACCCTGACAAGATAACGCGTGAGACAACACTAAAAAAATATCTCGAGTTATGTGTTTCAAACGAGAAAACTTCCAAAATGCACTTTAAAAGCATGAAGAGAGGTAACACTGATAAGATAAACAACGACACAACACAAAAAAAACTTTCTGAATCAGACGTTTCAAACGAAAAAACCTCCAAATGTACTTTCAAACACCGAGTGTGGTAACACTGACAAGATAACCCATGAAACAACACTATAAAAATAATTTGATTCATATGCTTCAACGAGAAAATTTACGAAATGAACCTTGAAACATCTACACATATAACACAGACAAGATAAATCATGAAAAAACAGTACAAAAACATCTTCAGTCATACGTTTGAAACGAAAAAAAAACTTTACTAATGCACTTTGAAACATCTAGTGAGGTCACACTGACAATATAAGCCACAACACAACACTATTAAGATTTTCTGGGTCATATGATTCAACCGAAAAAATTTCAAACAAGGCACTTTGAAACATTAACATAGGTAACACTGACAACATAAACCCATTACACAAAACTATAAAAATAATTTGAGTTATACATTTCAACGAGAAAACTTCCAGCATGAATTTTGAAACAACTACAGACGTAACACAGCCGAGATAAACCATGAAACAACTCTACAAAAACATCTTGAGTCGTACGTTTCATGCGCAAAACTACCGGTAACAGTGACAAGACAAACCACGACACTACAAAATTATCTTGAGTCATACGTTTCAAACGAAAAAACCTCCAAAATAAACTTTAAAACATCAATTGAGGTAACAGTGATAAGATAAGCCACGACAGAACACTATTAAAAAATTCTGAGTCATATATTTCAAACGAGAAAACTTTCAAGATGTACTCTGAAACATTAACAGTGGTAACACTGACAATATAACCCACGACACAACACTACAAAAACAACCCAAGTCAAAAACAAAACAACCCAAAATGCACTTTGCAAGCATAAAGAGAGGTAACACTGACAAGATAGGTCATGAGACAACACTAAAAAATATCCTAAGTCATATGTTTAAACCGAAACCTTCCAAAAATCTACTTTGAAAGCCTCAACTGAGGTAACACTGACAAGATAAGCCATGACAGCACTACAAGAACATTCTGAGTCATACGTTTCATACGAAAAACTTCCAAAATGCACTTTGAAACATCAAGTGATATAGCAGTGACAAGACAAACCACGAAACAAAACTGCAAAATATCTTGAGTCATACGTTTCAAACGAAAGCTTTCCTAAATGAATTTGAAACATTAACTGTGGTAACTTAGACTAGATATAGCGTGACACAACACTAGAAAAAGTATCTCGAGTCAGATGTTTCAAACGTGAAAACTTCTAAGATGCACTTTGAACCATTAACAGAGGTAACACTGACAAGATAAACCCCGACACAACACTACTAAAAGAAACCCAAGTCATATGTTTCAAATGAAAAAACTTCAAAATCTACATTGAAACCATCAATAGCAGTATCACAGACAATATAAGTCACGATGCAATACTACAGAAATATCTCAAGTCATACGTTTCAAACGAGAACTTCAAAAATGCATTTTGAAACATCAAATGAGGAAACAGTGACAAGAGAGACCCCGACACAACATTAGAAAAACATCTTGAGTCATACGTTTCAAACGGGAAACTTCCAAAATGAACTTTGAATTATCAACTGAGGTAACACTAACAAAACAAACTCCGACACAATATTATAAAACACATGTTGAGTAAAACGTTTCAAGCTAGAAACTTCCAAAATGAACTTCGAACCATCAACAGATGCAACACAGACAAGTTAAGGTACGAAACAAAACTACAATAAATAGCTTGAGTCATATGTTTCAAATGAGAAAAATCCCAAAATGCATTTTAAAAGCATGAAGATAGGTAACACAGAGAAGATAAACCACGACACAACACTACAAAAACATTCTGAGTCATACGTTTCGACTAGAAACTTCCAAAATGCACTTTGAAACATCAACTGAGGCAAAAAAAGAAAATAAACCATGACACGGTAGCATAGAAATATCGTTAATCGTACGTTTCAAACATCTAGAGAGCTAACACTGACTAGCTAACCACGATACAACAGTATAAAAACATTCTGAGTCATACGATTCAAACGAGAAACTTCCAAAATGCACTTTGAAACATCAACTGAGGTAAAAAAGAGAAAATAAATCACGACACAACTCTACAAAATATTCTGAGTCAAACTTTTCAAACGGTAAAAAAATTTCAAAATGCACTTTGAAAGCATCATAAGAGGTAACACTGGCAAGATAAAGCACGACATAACACTACAAAAACATTCCGAGTCATACTGGTATATTGTGCCACGGCTGCCTCAATTCTTGCGATTCATCAAGAAACGCTAATTTACACATTTCTTTAATTTATACATGTTTTTGTTTATATTTCATCCTTTTATAAGCCTTTTCATGTTTTTTTTCCTTTTGCATAGTCCTGTCTCAAAAATGCTCTGTTTCGTTAAAGGCTCTCAGATATACCTCAATAGAGCCTAAAAATTAAGCTCTAATGTCAACCCAACTCCTCTGGAATTACTTGCTTTGACATCCCCCCCCCATCTTTCTTTAATTTACGTATGTTTTTGTTTACATTTTATCTTATGTTAGGTTTTTTCATGTTTTGTGTTTTTCAATTTGCATAGTCTTGTCTCAGAAACGCTGTATTTTGTTAAGGGCTCTTGGACATACACCAATAGAGCCTAAAAATTTAGTTCTAATATCAACCCCTTCCTCTGAAATCGCTTGCTTGGACCCCTGACCTCCCAAACTTCTTTAATTTATGAATGTTTGGTGTTTATATTTTATACTATGTTAGGTTTTTTCATGTTTTTGATTTTACGTTTCCATATTCTTGTCGTAAAAAAAACTGTATTTTCGTTAAGGGCTCTCAGAGATACCTTCACAGTGCCTAGAAATTACCTCTGATAACACCCCCTTCTCTGGAATTACTTTCTTGGACTCCCCCCCCCCCCCATTTTTCTTTAATTTACGTAGGCTATTGTTTATATTTTATTTCATGTCAAGTTTTTTCATGTTTTGTTTTTTTTTTGTCGTGTTTTTTTTTTCATTTTTCATGTTTTTCACGTTTTATTTTTTTAGTTTTTTTAACTACTTTTTCATTGTTTTAAAATTATTACAAATTTGTTTGAAATAATAAAACTTTTATTACAATAATTTTAATCCTTTAGATATGTTGTTTAGCACGACTAAGGTGTTTACGTAATTTTAGCACCCCTATCTCCTTTGTCGCTAAAAATACATTAAGAGCAATAGTTTTCTGGCAGCTTGCCAAATTTTGGTAGTAAACACGCTGTTCTAGACTGCTTGGAAATTCGAAAAACTCCTTGCTTGTAATAGATTATTTTTAGAACTTAGTTCTCCATACAGAAATTTTTAAATAACTTGTTGATTCTGACGCTCGAGGCACTGTCCCATTGGAAGGAAATTTACCTATAGAGTCTCAACGAGCACAATGAACAAAAGAAAGCAAAAAAAGAAATAAAAAAATCGTGTTGTACGTTTCTGCCAAAAATAAAATGCCAAAGAAGTATTGTGTGACTGTGATGTGCACGCTGACATTACATAGAGAGTGCGCTGTCATTTCGTAACTTATATACCAACCTTACATAAAGTGTGCGCCGTCATTAAGTTAAAAGAAAGAAAAAATGCGTTGAACGTCTCGGGCGAAAAATAAAATGTCAAAAAAGTATTATGTGACAGTGATGTGCGCACCGTCATTGCGTAAGATATGCGCCATATTACCCCTATTTGATTGTTTCAAAGGCGAGGGTCCATCGCTAGCTGTTTTTCCTTCAATAGAACCGGTGACCATATTACACATGGGCTAGTAGCCCCAATCATCACTACTTGTGCATTATCCCAACCACACTCCGATAACTCATTTAAAAATACTGGAGTCCCGGGAATCTTACGATTTAAAGCGCGAGTGTGTGTCGTGGGAATCTTGCCAGGGCTGTCAAGGAATCTTTCCAGGGATGTAGTGACGTTACAGGGCATGTCGTGGAAATTCGGGGCTCTCATCGGAATCCCGTGTTAATTTCCCAAAGATGTCTCTAAAATCCCATGCTATTTTCCTATGGACCTATATAAAGCCTCGCGCTTTATAAAGCCGGTGACCATATTACACATGGGCTAGTAACCCCTGTTATCACTACTTGTGCATTATCCCAACCACAGTCCGATTACTCATATAAAAATACTGGAATCCCGGGAATCTTACCAGGGCATGTCGTCAGAATCTTGCAAGGGATGTCAAGGAATCCAGGGCGTCATGGAAATCCCATGTTAATTTCCTAGGGACGTCTTTAAAATCCCATGCTATTTTCCTATGGAACTATTTAAAGCAGGAGTGTGTGTTATGGGAATCTTGCCAGGGTTCTCATGGGAATCTTGCCAGGGATGTCGTTATGTCACAGGGCATGTCTTGGAAATCCGGGGAGGGCATTGCCGTTGTTATTGCAGTGACGTGAGCAAGATGTCAGTGGAATAAGTATATTCACCAGTTCTGAATTTTTTCCAGCCAAATTTTCGTGAAGGAATCGATGAAGTTACGATAATTAATCACGCACTGTAATTTTTGATAATAAAGACATTAAAGATGGCAAAGTGGAGTTTTGGAGAATAGCAGATCCGAATAAAGCTGTTCAAAAGCGGCAGGGTGATCTAGCTTCGTAGAGAAATTTGAAAGATATTTTGGACTTGCTGTGTCAATGTGACTCTGATAATTTCCTGCTGCCTACTTTTGGCATTGTCTCACCTACTGAAGGGGCGGTTATCTTCACATTAGCTTATTCCAGGTTAGCCTGTAAGATTAGCTCCCTAGACAAAACCCTCATACAGATAAACAAAAAAGTGACATCTTATGATCTGAATTTTCCCTCCTTGCCCAGTGCATCGTTTAATCCAAATGTAAACACATCCACTACTACTGTAGTGATCTCTGGAATTTCTCTCGAGCTTAACAATCCTGTAAAACGCCGCGATGCCATTGACCAGATCAAGGGACACCAAACCATTCATTCAAGTAAGGCGTCGGTTAATAGACTTCTAGTACATATTAACCCAGTTGCTGCAAAGGACTTTTATGATGCGGTACCTAATGTTCTGAAGTGTGATGCAAAACTTCAAGGGCGAAAACTCGTTGGGTTAGTTAAAGGTATACCGTTAAGTTATGATGTCAGTTTGTTCATGGGGCGTGAAGGAGTAGTTGACACTAAGTGCATCGGACAGTCCTTAACTGTTAAGGTATTCTTCTCCGAGGCTGCTGGACTTTCAAATGTATTTCGTCTCGGACTTAAGGTAGAATATGAAATTTTCCGAATATTTGAGTGCCTCCGTCCTCCTCGTTGCTGTTATAATTGCCATTCACCTGATCATGTGAAGATCAATTGCACCAGCCCTCCCCGCTGTTCCCGCTGCAGCGGTGTGATTTATCGACAAAAGATTCACCATGCTTGGCTGAACCGAAGTGTGCGCTATGTGGTGAAGGCCCTGTTCTATTTAGTCTAAAGGGCCACGTAATTCATAATGCCATAGCTAAGAGTGCCTCGAACAATAAATGACTGAAACAGTAGCGTTTTCTGTGTGTTCTTTCAACATAAATGGCACCAAAGACAAATATTACTTAATAAATCATAAAATAAACGATTTTAACATGGTGTTGCCACAGGAACATCTTTTGCCGGCTGTAAGTGTCAGTTCACTAAACAGAAGTAACGAACATGTAGTTTATACAACCAATTCCATGCGTACAAGGGGCAGACCTCCCGGAGGGCTTGCATGTCTTGTGAGTAGTATACTTTAGCGCTGTTATCCCCAGTGCATACACTCTTGCGATAATTTTATTGCCTTTCTATTTGCTGACCTAGTGATTAACAATACTTAACTACCTCATGATGAAAAAAAAAACAGTTTTGTCACTAACAAAATTCACAAAAGTTGTGTCAATCTCTGAAGAATTTCCTTCGAAATATTGAAAGTCATAGCTATAAGTGGATCATATTGGAAGACCTAAATTGCAACATAAATAGAGAGTCAGCTCAGTCTTATCTTGTACTTCAGTCTTTGCCAGATGGATATCAGATAGTAGCTAAGTGTACAGATTTTTGCATATTCATAATAGTGGAAGTGTGTCAGATATATACCACTGTGTTTGCTCAGCTGGTGCGATATGCTCGAGTGTCGAGGTTCATGATAAAGAAAGAGATTTTGATCACCTCTCCCTATCTTTTACCATCTCTGTTTCGAATTTTTTCTGGCCCGAATCAGTGTCATTCTTCTGTACGGGGCACGAAATAGTATAATAAGCGTGAATGGAATAAAGCTAACTAGACATTATATATCGGTACTTTGGCAACTCTCCTCTCATGCGTGGCAGTTCCCTACCATTTACTTTGTACCAGTGTCTTCTCGTCTAATGCTGGATCACAACTCAATTCTTACTATTCTGAGGTTGTTGCCTGCCTCAAACAAGTCGAGGCCATTGCCGTCCCTGTTTCGCAAATTCGTTTGAAAACTAGAAGTACCTTATGAAAAGAGGACCCTCAGTTAAAAATTGTTAAAAATTGAGCAAAAATGTGGCCTTGGGTATGGAATGTGTGGGGCTGCCCAACTTTGGGTCATGCATTTAATATTCAAAGAACAACTAAGTCTGAATTCAAATCTTACTTGTGAAGCGTCCGGTATGTGGGTGACGATTTTTCGAAAAGTCCTGGGTAATGGAGTGAAGTGGTGAATTCTAGTAAGCTATACCCGACTGTTTCGTCCAGTTTAATTCCTGGTGATTCGTTGGTTAGTCATTACTCGACAATTTTCAGTACAGTAAATTATGCAGCCCATTCCGGGTTTTCTAGACTGCTTGATTCAGTTATTCCGCGTAGGCTGCGCAGAAAGATACAATCCCTATTAGTGCTGAGTCTGTTGTGAAAAGTATTAAAAGACTAAAATCGAAGTTGGTTGATTTGGATGAAATTTGTGTTGAAAACTTAAGAGTTGATTCTCCCGAGTTGATTGGCCATCTGCAACTACTTTTTCAGATGTATTTTAGTAGCTCACTAGTGCCTGACTCTTTTCTGTGTAGTACCGTTATCTCTGTTCTGATGCGAGGGAAGGATCCACTTAATTTTGGATCCAACCGCCCCATCACTCCAGCGTGTAATTTAAGTATACTACTTGAATATGTATTACTCCCATTTATTCAAGATAAGGTGGATTATGATGCAAATCAGTTCAAGTCACGTATAGGATGCCAGCATACCCACCGTATACTTGCAACAGTGGTATAAGAAGTACATCGTTTAAAAACGGAAGTTCATTTTTGTGTGTTAGACCTATCTAAAGCTTTCCATACTGTTTGTCACTCTCAGGTATGGTTTTCTCTGGCACGTTTCGGTGTGAATAGTTCAGTTGTTTTTGTACTTTGATTTTTATATTAGAATTCATTTATTCAGTTGAGGCAGGGTTCCTGGGCCTTTGGTAAAATCCCGGTTATATCTGGGGTCCATCAGGGTGGTGTGCTTTCACCTCATATTTTTAAAGCTTGTTTATTGAGTGTTCTTAATAAGATAGCGTTTTCTTACTCTTCAGGGTTGTCAAATGTCTCCTATATTGCATATGCGGATGATCTTCTGCTTGTTAGCAGGTCAAAGTTTACTTTAATTAAGTCTGTGCTACTAGTATCGCGGCTGTATAAGGAAATTGGATTAAGCCTTAACACTGATAAATGCCAATATATAGTGTTCAATTCAAAATCTTCAGCAATGACGTTTTTTTCTGTAAAATGTGTCGAATCTTTCCGATAGCTCGGGATCAATATTTGTAAATCGCTTACATTATTTCGTTTCCGGGCATTGAGTGATATTAAAGAGAAGCTGATACTGGGTACGTAAATGTTGTCCCCAACAGAGGAAGAAATAACAGAAAAGAACTGGCTAAATTGTACTCGAATTTTTGTGACCATGCAGTTTTGTTCCCAGCTAGCCTTCACATCCTGCTTCGACCAGGGGTCATTAGCGAAATTGGAATTATGTATTTCCGATTAAGCAAGTTTTTATTGTATCTGCCTCGCAGATAAAGTGCTGAAAGATTATTCGAGGTTTTTTGGTGCTCCAGATATTGTAAGTGGTTTTGTCAGACAATGTAGCAATCTTCAAGAGAATATTTATGCTACCTTGGTTGTTAACCACCCTCTTATCCGGGTAGTTATAGCGCATTGAGTATAATTTTTATTTATTGGTGTTGATGTTAAATGTATTTTTGTGTTTTTTTCTCTTTTCTTGTGTTACTTCACTTAATTTTTCCTGTATAGTGGGTTAAAAATAACTTATTACTATTATTTTGAAATCCTATGGGAAAAGGGAAGACATGTGAAAATCCAGTTATGGTAAATTACAACCCCCCTCCTTGAACAACAAGGAAAATGGCTTTTTTGCATAGGTAGCACCGATCTGTCTCCCATTTTTTTGTTGTTTTTCTTTGTTTCTTTTTTTATAGCAGGGCAGGGGGACCACCATAACATCATAAAGCGAATTTTAATAGCTCATTCAAACGAAAATTCAATTTGCTAGTGCCCCTTTTAAGTGACCAAAAAGATAGGAGGGCAACTAGCCCCGCAACCTAAGGGCCCCTCCCCCAATGTCATCCAATCACAATTTTGAGATTGCTATTTTGTTCAGCACAGTTCAAAGGTCAAACATCTTTAGTTTTGGTGATGATATAACACTCCATAGTCCATAGGGAAACGGAAGTATGAAACGATATCGTCATTGTAATAATTATAGGCCAAAACCCTAGCTAGAGGTTTGCGAAAAAACCTCCCGTATGTTCCTCCTTCAAACCCCCTTAATGATCTATGCAACTAAGGTACAAGCACTGATATGTTAAATTAGATTATTAGAGTCGTGGTTCTGTTGGTACAGCGTTCGACTTCAAATTAGAGTGGCTTGAGTTTGACTCCTGCTTGCTTTGTTTTTCAATTATGGTTTTCACCCTTCTATACGATCATTTTCAGATAATTTCGTGGTTTTTGTAAATGTGAAGCACTCATTTTTTAACGCTTGCCCCAGGAAAATATTTGGTCAAGCATTTTGGTTCAAAAGGGAATAGAGGTCATCCAGTCTATGGCTTGCAATGATATTCTGATTAGATCACTAAATCAATACCCCAACGAGTGGCGTAATTTGACAAAATCCTCCGGGGGGGTCGACGGTGGAGCCAATTTTCCCAAATAAAGTGAAAATGACAGAGAAAACTGAAAAACGAGCCGTATAGTAATAAAAAAGGTAAAGATGTACCAAAGAAAAATGAACTGTTTTAGTGGATGCTTGAATTATGCAGGCATAGTTTAGTTTTGACAACATTTTTAGAGAAACTAAATTTCAGCTGGGAGGTATATTGAAATAAACTTTAGTTGGGTAGATCACTAAATCCATACCCCAACGAGTGGCGCAATTTTGTCAAAATCATCTTGGGGGGGGAGTCAATGTCGGAGGCAATTTTTCCAAATAAAGGGAAAACGACACAGAAAACTAAAAAACGAGCCGTATAGTAATAAAAAAGGTAAAGATGTACTAAAGAAAAATGACCTGTTTCAATGGATGTTTGAATTATGCAGGCTTTATTAGTTTTGACAACATTTTTGGAGAAAATAAATTTCAAATGGGAGGGGGTAGGGGTAAACTGGGGTCTGGAAGAAAACTGAGGTCTGGGGGGCAGTGACCCCCTCAGTCCCATAGCAAATTACGCCCCTGACCCCAATCCCCAGCCACTTGGTCGTTGGAAAATTGTAGGCATATGGTTCTGGAACCACTCAAAGTTGAATGTTAAAATAAGGATTACTTATATTATTCTCTCCGTAATATTCTCTCCATGCGTATGATTGTGCATCCAAAAAGGAAGAAAGACAGATGAAAATAGTTCTCTAAGAGAATTCAGGTAATTATTCCCAAAATTTTTGAAATTTTCTATTTCTTCTTTTTTATTTTTTTTTATTTTTTTTTTTACAAAAAGAAATGACACTATGTTTTGATTTTTTTTTTTCCTTCAATTCTTGTACGGCTTCTTAGTTCAGCTCCTTAATAACGGTTAAGGTGTCTTATCTCCCCTAGATTGGAGGTAACTAGAAATTATATAAAAAATTACGTCTTCAACTGATACTAGGGACCAACATTAAAATTTAAAACGAACAGAAATTATTCCGTATAAATAAAAGAGGTCATAGCAGTATTTTTTCTAAATCAAATTTTAATCAAAAACAAGCGTGGATTAATTAAAAAAAAAAACAATTTTTTCCGATGGAAGTAAAGAGCGAATTTTAAACTTAAAACGAACAAAAAGTATTAATTCACAGGCTATCTAATATAGATCAATAAAACTAGTACAGATAAACTAATTAAATATGTTTCCCTGTATTTGTAGGATTATAGAAAACTAGCGCTTTACTGAAAACGTAAAAAACAAGCATAAAAAACAGGAATATTGCCTGGGAAGTCAAAAGTGAGTACGTAGCCTGACAACAATAAACTAATCTATAAAGCTTTTCATAGTCTTATACCAGTTGTAACATCAGTAACTATTAGTATACAATTACAATCATCTTAAAAACACAAGCATAAAATTTACTTGGGCGTCAAAAGTGAGTACATAGCCTGAGATCAATAAACTAATCTATAAAGATCTTCATAGTCTTACACCTGTTGTGAAATCAGTAGCTATCAGTATATAATTACAATTATCTTAAAATCATAAGTATAAAATTGACTTGAAAAAATTAAACAGGATTATTGACTAGGGAGTCAAAAGTGAGTACGTAATCTGACAATAATAAACTAATCTATAAAGCTTTTCATAGTCTTACACCAGTTTCGACATCAGTAACTACCAATATGCAAGTACAATTATATTAAAAACATAAGGATAAAATTAACTTGGGAAAATAAAACGGGTGTATTGACTTGGGAGTCAAAAGTGAGTACGTAGCCTGACAACAATAAACTAATCTATAAAGATTTTCATAGTCTTGCACCAGTTGTGATCTCAGTAATTATCAGTATACAATTACAATTATCTTAAAACCAAAAGCATAAAATTAAATATTTGTGTAATAACCGCAGTCATTGAACTGTATGCAGAAATACTGTATTGATTTATCAGGTAACATTTTGGTCTCGCAGGCTGTAATACCAATTAGGAGTTACATAAAATCTTAGATTGTAAGAAACTCGTTTTAAAATGTTTTTCTTTATACTTCTGAGTATCCTTAAATGGTTTACTTTTACTGTACTTAACCGTTATTTCATTTTGTGTTTTCAGTAAAGCGCTAGTTTTTTATAATCCTAGAAACACAGGGAAACATAATTAATTGGTTTATTTGTACTAGTTTTATTGATATATATTAGATAAGCTGTGATATAATAATTTTTTTTTGTTTTAAATTTCAATTTTGCTGCTTACTTCCCTCAGAAAAACTTTGTTTTTTTAATTAATTTAAGTAAGGTCTGGGTATAATTTGGAACAAAATTCTACTGAAAGCAAAAAGCAAGATTTAGACATAAAAATGAACAGATATTAATCCAAATATGAGGGCTGCCTCTTTCTCAATCCTTCCCCTTTTACGTTAATGTTTTTACTTTTTGCCCCAATTCTTTAGGAACGACAGCTGAAACATAAGGGCCATTCAATTGAATTAGAAAGATTGAAGACGGAGCAGCCCCCCTCAAATATATATAATAATTTTGTTCTTTCTGTGGTTTAATTTTGCTCTTCACTTTTAAGGGCTGGACACAGGTAGCTGATTTCGGGAACTGATTTCCAAATCAGCGCCGATTTTAAAAGAAATCGGCGTCGATCTGAGCTTGAAAAATTGTCTAGTTTTCGGCGCCGATTTTCGTCATAATCACCACAAAAAATAGGGATACAAATAAATGGTCAGCCAGAGATGTCTGTGGTGAAAGACCCCGCTACTGAGCAGAGAACAATCATGCAACTATTAATAAGCTCCAGTTGACTATTTGTGTTCATGATTTTTGTTTTGAAAATCTTGCGCAATAAATTTTTTCTTTCAACAAATTTTTCTTACCGCTATCGTTTGTCCACTGATGCTGGAATCGGTTCTCAAAATCAGCTACGTGTGCCGAGCCCTTTAGTTGGAAAAAACTTGGTTTTTTATTCAATTTCGTACTATAATAAGCGCAGTGAAAATGGTAAATTTTAAATTAGCACTGTTGAGCAGTTTCTACACTTGTTCATTGGAACCCTCTAAATATTTTACAGCTTTGTAGCATCTTAGACTTTTGGAGCACCGTTTTCAGTATTTCCAGAATTTCTAGTAGGATCTTTTAGGGACTCCATAGTGGACCCTCGCTATTGAATCTAAACGCTTTATTAGAAGAAATAGAAGAAATACAAAAAAAAAATTGACAGCAGCACTGCAGCAGAAGAAAACTTTCTCAGGCGACAATGAATGAAGAAGACAAAAAGAAAATAAAACGAAATCTTGTTGCCTTGGAAAAGAAGTTAAAGCTAGACGATCGGTTTCAAAGGCTCTCTGTGCAGAAGAGGATGTTCAGCCAGGAAATGATGGATGATATCATGGTATGCTAAGCCTATGCATTTAGTAGGCTATTTTAATTTTGTTGTGTCCATAGAACTGATTCTAAATATTCTAATATAAGAGTAATATATTGTTTTCTTAGTATGGACTGTCAAATATGTATTTAAGACAGTTTTCTTTAATACTCACTGTAGTCCAGGCTAGCCTAGGCTAGTATAGGAAGTAAAAATCTAGGGTAAATATTTACATTTCCACATGATCCAGCTAGGTTGCAAGCGAATTTGTTACTTGATGTCTTTTTGTTTAATTTAAAAACTTTCAAGAAAACAAATTTTTCAAAGAAAAGTAGGCCTAAAGAGCTCTATTAAACCAAAAACAAGCAGAAATAATGTCAAATAATCTTCCAAGCATTAAACTATGACAAATCACCATCAATATTTAAATGAAACCCAAAATGAAGAGAAATTTCAATAAATAGGCTAACAAAGTCAATCTCAAAACAAACAAAATTAACATGATTAGTGCTGACAATCCCCATGCTGGTAAAGTTCTACGAAATCATATTATTGTGTTAGGACTTAAGTGAATACACCATTTGATGCCTTTTTTTATGCTGATGATGAATATAATAAGCATTTCTATCAGAAATAAATTTCAGCCCCCCCCCCTATATATGCCAATTCAGGGTTAGGTTAGGTTCAGTATAGCCTACATAGAGGGGGGGGGCTGAAATTCATTTCCGATAGAAATGCTTATTATATTCGTAATCAGCATAAAAAAGGCATCAAATGATGTATTCACTTTAGTCCTAACTCAATAATATGATTTCATAGAACTTTACCCCCATGCCTTCTCAAGACCAGAACATAATTTGCAATTTACTGAAAACAAAATAAATTTAAACTGTTTTCAATTTTTTACTTTAATCAATAACAAAAAATCTTGAAACTTTAAGGAATAAATATCAGTAGGCTATATGTATATTAAACTGACAATTTACAGTCATTTGTTTATTTTTTAGTAAAGTGCAAATTATGTTCTGGTCTTGAGAAAACATCAAATATTCTTCTGAAGTATGGGCTCTCCAAAAAAACAGACAATGATTTGCTTGATGTTTTTCAGAGAAATTGTCTGTGGATTGTTTTGGGTACCCATCAGACAGACAGTATTTCAAACAGTAGGCTGTACAAAAATTGTGATTCAATTCTTTTTTCTTGGGCTATGATGATCTATAGGTTGATATGGCTAGGGCATATTCCACAGATAAAAGATGGCAGATTGCTGAAGATTATACTTTTTGGCCAACTGTCTGTGGCTAAAAAGAAAACAGGTTGTCTGCAGTAGGGGGGGGGAGGATGTTGTAAAGGAAGATTTAAGGGAAATGGGAACTTCCTGGGAGGGTATAAAGGGGGAGGTTTTGAGTAGATTGAGATGAATGAGGAGCATGTATAGCTCTGTTAGCTTCTGTAGCTTGATCTTGTAGTGAGTTGTTTCTTCTGGGAGAAAATGCATTTTAAATTCTTAGATTTACTCTTAAACAGCCTATAGTAACAAAAGTTTTAAAATGTTATTCTAAAAAGACTGTTTATTGAGAAAAAATTGCCATTTGTAGCTGATTCAGGAATGGTAATTATTATTTTCATTAGTCTTAAATATTAAATTTAATTTTGAAAGCAAACTTACAGAAATTTTTGAAAAGAGCCTAGAACTTCTTGAAAATGGCATTAATTTTTTGCTGTGACATTATTTTTGAGTGGTTTTATGCTCTTTAAAAATTCCTACAAGTTTTGTTTTAAAAATGACATTTTAGTCTTAAGGTTAATGTAAATAATAATTACTGTTCCTCAATCAGTGGCAAATGACATTTTTTTTTTCTTGCCAGGCAGTTATTTTGGAAAAATATTCTTAAATATTTGGTTACTACTAGCTGTTTTGAGCCATTTAGCCATTTTAAGGGCTGAAAATATGATTTCCTTCAGAGGCAATAATTTGGGAAGAGCATAAACAAGGCATCAAGAGATGTATTCACTTTCATTCTATTTAAACTATATGAAAATGTAAATATTTGCCAATTCTAGTTTAGGTGCTTTTTGCTATCTTTAAAAGTAGTTGAGTTAGGTGAATGCAACTCTCAGGGATACATCCAGTGCCTTAATAATTCCTGGAGACATATTTTGAAGCACCTACCTCCACTCCCTTTCACTCCAGATGGCAATGACCTTTAAAAATCATTGTGTTATAAAAGTAAAACCTTTAAAATTAGATCTTCTGCTCAAATGAGGCACAAGAAAAGTATTTTGAATCTCACCTTTCCTCATCCAAATTTATAAGGTCTAAGCACTCTGCAATTCTGTCTTCTTTTTAATTCAGGAATAAACCCTTAATTTGACTTCATTCTCCTGGTGACTTGGTGCTAGTATTGAGAGAGTAAATGCCATTCATCTCTAGTATACCTGGTCTTGAGCAGTTATGGGTACATCTTCAGGTCTTATTCCTGTCTTGCAGAGGAATTTATGTAGACATAATGAACCATCTAATTCTTAGACAACTACATGGTTGCTTCCACCTGTCATCCATAGGGTTGAAATTGTAGGTGATACAACAGAGGGTTTCTTCTGGCAGTTGAAGAGATGTCTGTACCATCCCAGTCTATGTTTTATTACTTGTAGGGAGAATATAATCTGTATTGTACAGGACAAGTGGTTGGCATTGCTGATAAAATTGCACCAGTGAAGGCCCTCTATCTTTCAGAGTTCTTTGGATTGGGTTGTATCCAGCATCCTCAAAGTCATGGTGGCTTTTGGCCAAGTTTCTGTGCCATATTGTGGGACTGAGTCTAGAGATCCCTTAAATATTCTCATCTTTGTCAGTTGGCTGACAACAGAGTTTTGCCAAAATTTGTTGAGTCTCTCTAGGATAGAAGTTGTCTTGAGAATTTGTATATTGACTTTGCTCTTGACTTATCCATCACTTGACAGAATGTAGCCAAGATATGTTTAGTCCTAACAGGATTTTTTTTTTCTCCAGCTGATGTTGAGCCCAACTTTGCTAGCTTCTTCTGTTATGACTGTCAGCAGTGCACCAAGTTCCATATGAGTGCCAAGTTGTCAGCATTGCTCAAAAGTGTTTCACACAACTTCAGGGTGAAATTTGGTTTGGTAATTGTCCTCAACATCATATAGTCAATGATGCAATTAAATATTTTGGGGACTGTGGTGCATCCCTGCCAAACTCCTGTACAAATGCTGAATGTCTGGCTACACTTCTTTTTCACAAGGATACAGCTTGACATTTGTTCATGCAGTTGCTCAAAGAGAGATCAGTACTTCTGGGGCAGACTCAAGGGTGTTGGCAGAAAATTTTCCAGGAGGGGGGGGGGGCAAATGCCAAAATGTCAGTGGTGGCTGGGTGACAAGGAATATATTTCAGGAATTTTATGTTAGAATAAGTTTATTTCTAAATACTTTTAGGAAAACACTCTCAAATAAAAAGAGCAATTAATTTGCATAAAAAATTAAACAAAATACAGTAATTTTTAAACTGCAAGGATTCCTGGAAAAGGGATCAATTTGTTTAATCAATAATATATTTAATTATTATTCATTTAATCTTAAAAGAAAATCAAATTCAAACAAAATTGCACAAAGATTGCTTCCATAGATTATAACAGATGTAGACTTGTCTTTATGCAATTTCCTACACCTTAGAATAGTTTACAGAAGGAGTAGAGATACTCAAAAAAATCATCCTGTCTGCACAGATACCATGTTTTGATTTTATAACAGTCATGGTAAAATGTACCTGTTTCACAACAGGGCAATTCTCCCCCTTGAACTTAATTCCTTATATATTCAGACATTAAAAAAATAAATAAATAACAATAGCAAAAAAAAAAAAATACTTCATATTTTAATGATCTCTGTTAGGATTTTGATGGGCAATCAAACAATTTGTGGTAAGGATCTATAAGTATGGAGCAACCTTGCTTAGTAGTAACAAAATCTCTAAAAAACAGAATTTTGATACCAATTGATATATTGAAAGAATTGGCTTATTTATATGGATTCCAAATATATAAGTTTCATTAAGTTTAGTTTTGCCCATCAAAAGCTACAAGCCAAAGAAAATTTGCCTGATTTTCTAAAAAAGGGGGAAGGCCCCCTCAAAGTCATAGAATTTAATGAAAATCACACCATCAAATTCAGTGTATCAAAGAACCCTACTGTAGAGGTTTCAAGCTCATATTTGCAATAATGTAGAATTTGTATTTTTTGCCAGAAGAAAGATCACAGATGCATGTTTATTTGTTTTTTTCCCTAGGGGTGATCATATTGACCCAGTGAGCCTAAACTGTCGAGAGAGGGTTCATTCTATGGGAATGAAAGGTTCTAGTGCCCTTTTAAACAACAAAAAATAATTGGAAAGTAATTTAGGCCCTCTCCAACACCCCCTTTTCCCCAAAATTGTCCAATCAAAATTTTGAGATAGCTTTTATCTTCAGCATACTTTAAATGCCCAATAACTATGTCTTCAGAAATAAAAAGACCTCCTACAGCCCTTGGGGAAAGGTTTTTAAGTTATAAAATTAACATATTGTTTTATTTGTTATTGGGAAGATGCATACATTTTTGGGGTGGGATGGGGAGGAAGAATTTCCTACTGGGAGCATTTTACACTGGGAAAGTTTTACATGGGGAGGGAAATTCCAGGGGGTGAACTTTTCAGGGGAAATTTTGTACTTGGTGAATTTGCCAGAATTCCTATACAGAAGTTCTTTATGTCTTGCTTTTTCTTTACCAATTCAATTTTAGCCATGGAGATGTTAAGGGTAATTGTCCTGGTTAAATTTTTACCAGGATTGAATTTTCCACAGGATATTTCTATGGGGAGGGGGATTTTTCCATGGAGGTGGAGCCAGGTATCCTGGCATTATTAGAAAAATAATCAGATATTAAATGAAAAAAATATGTTTTTTTTAAAGTAAGGAGCAATATTAAAACTTAAAACAAACAGAAATTATTATGTATATGAGGGAGGTTGCCCCCTCCTCAACACCCTACTCTCTATGCAAAAGTTCAAATTTTGTCCCAATTCTTTAAAAACAACTACTGAAACACAAGGGTCGTTTAATTAGAACAATAAGTAACTTTTTTGGAAGTGTGAAAAACTGTAGTGTGAAGAGCAAGGTATTGAGGAGCAGGGGCAGATCCAGGATTTTTTTAGGGAGAGGAGGGCAAAGTAGGTTGATCCAATAAACATGTATTAGGAGCAAGTTTAATTAACACAAACTTGTGTTAATTAATTTAATTTATTTGTACACCCATCATCAATTTATTTGTACACCATCAAATTGATGGAAAAAACAGTAAAAAAGAAAAAAACAAAAACATACCCTTAATGGTACAAACAAAGAAAATACAGATACACATCAATCAAAGTGACAAGAGTAGAGGTAGCCAAGGATGGCGTATGCCCTCCAACTTAGCACAATACTTGTCAAGCAACTGATTAACTGCAGAAAATGGATCAGTTACTGCACATTGCAGGATCAGGTATGAATTACTTGTTCTCAGTGGAACTTGCAGCAGAAACTTCATCTGAAGAAAATTCTACAGATTTTAAATTTATCTTCTTTATGCAGAAGTTTCCAAAATGGTGATATATATAATATATGTGACACCTTGACAGCATTATAAATTCTAGCCAGTGAAAAATATAAAGATTTCTCTTCAAAGAAATTGTGGCCCCATACTCAGTTCTAATTTTACGCTTTATATGTGTGATGATTAGCAAACAGGTAGATGACAGTGTGTCACCAATGGGCAGTCCCAAGTACACTAGTGACTCCACAGGCTCGAAAGACTGGGATCCTAGTTGAATGTGAGGTAGAGCAGACTTATTCCAGTTAAACAACATTACTTCCAATTTTGACAGATTAAAACTAAGGCTAATATCACCATACTGAGATGACAGGATATTAAAATTACTTTCTAGGCATGTTATTTGCCAAGAAAAATTCAAGATGTCATCTGCAAAACCAACTATGGTCACCTCTTAGAATACAGCTTGTAGTGACTTTGGACTGCCCCTCGGAAATACTATTAATAAACAACTCTGTGAAGAAATTGCACCCTGTTTAATACCTTTTTTTACAGGGATTTTCCTAGTGGATTCTGCATTAGGAATGTGTAGACACACATTTAGTTGGCAATACATATCATAAAGAGGTCAAACAATAGCTGGGTTGACACCATTTTACATAATTCTAGCATTATCTGTGCATGTATGCCTGAGTCAAATGTGCAGTGTACGTCATATTCACCAATAGCCAGCAATTCATTAGAATTGTGTGCATCTAACAGAACATTTGCTACAACATGTAATGTGTGAGTGCATCCCATTCCTGACTGGAAACCAAACTGATGGGGAGGGGCCTTGCAACACTTCCTAATGCCCCCCATTATTAACAATTCAAAAAGCTTGCAAAAACAGAGGAAATAGTTATTGGTCTATAAGAAGAAGGTTCTGTTGCAGGTTTTCCTTTTTTCACTATAGGTGTTATGGATCCTAAGCAAAATCAATCTGGTACAACACCATGCGTCATAATAATCTGGTAAGCAATTGCAAGATGTTCAAATAAAAGGGGACTACCATTCAATAGATGATGTGCACATATTTTTATCAGCACCACTTGACGATTTTTTCTTTAATTTTTTGCGCACTTCCTGGATTTGACTACTGTTCACAACAAAATAATTTAACTCTTTAGTAAGGAGGGGACTTAGTTGCTCATAAAACATTTGATTTTTTGACTCATCTGGGGCTGCAAACTGCGCACTAAAATAATCAACCCATTCTTTCTCACCAATTGTACTGGAAATTGGATTATTGTACTCAGCAGGCTTTGCACGCAGATTCCAAATCAGATTAGGATTATCCATGATTTTTGACACAGTTTCAAGTTTTAAAGCACTATGATGTCTATGCAGTTCTTTTGCAAATTTCCGCTTAGTAAAAATACGAATTTGATTGACTGCACCACTTTTAGGCCTGTCAAATTCATACCAAATCTGTAGCCAAAACTTGGCTGCAGCCTTTGCATTAACCAAATCAGAGTTTTGGGCCCATCCTTTTACTCAAGATGTACAGCCCAATTCAACACTGGGAACAGCTGAGCTTTCAGCTATTTTTAAAGCATGGCATATTTCAGCAAAGTTTAGGTTCAATTGCAGTCTTATTTCACTATCAGGTAAGTCAGCATTCCACTGGAGCAGATGAAATGGAACCTTAATTTTTCCAAGGACTTCATCACACTTTTGTTGGAATAAAGGGCGGGAGACCTTTTTTCAGTCACTCACGAGCTTTGGTTTAGGTTTCGGCAGGCAAGCACTCACAGTACATGGGATAGTGAGAGACAGGGGCAGATGGTCTGAGTACATTCTGTCAAGTTCTACCTGTATGGTAGGTAGCTCAACATTATAACTAATAGCATGATCGATGTTAGACACAGACTGAGAGACACTTATAAAAGAATATTACTTGTTTTTTGTGGCTAGCTTGAATCCATTAGGAAGTGAACTTAGAAGCACTTGGGCACAAGAGTTGCTGCTGTCTTCAATGTTACAGTTAAAGTCCCCCAAAATCACTAATGGTAAGCCATCACTTAGTACTTTCTTTATTAAGTTTCCGCGTCTCTTGCAAGCAATAGCAAACTTTTGCTCCAAAACAATATTATTGTAATTAGTAGGCAAGTAAACATTGGCTACTATGAAATCACCACACTTAATGAGCTGGAAGTGTTCACTTTGCTGGAGACAGGCAGGGTGGAGGGGACCAGAATTGGAGATTATAGCAAGCCCTCCTGAAGGACGTCCGTGGTTGCCGGATTCGCGTGCTGGCTGTATAATATAATGATGATCTGGAGAAAATTTTAGCAAGTTGACACTGGCTTCCGTGAAAAAATGTTCTTGGAGGCAAATAAGGTCACATTTCGTGGATAGATCACTAAGAAATGGCAATTTGTCCAGCACTTTACCATTCATATTCCAACAGTACACCTTGCAACCCATCATGATACAGGAGGCATAGACGGCTGTGCTTGATTAAATGGGCATGAGGCGTGGTAGCAATTGTGCTTTTTTGAGCTACAATTTAAACACATTCAGGGTTTTTTACACGGACTAACTCTTGAAGACATATGATTAGTGCTGGCACAATGTGAGCACTTTTCTTGTTGGTTGCAGTTGGCAGCAATATGACCAACACTGTGACATTTAAAGCAGTGCTGGGGCAGGAAATGGAACTCCTCAACCCTGAATAGCTCAAGGTAGATCTTACGGGGATTGGCAATAGCATTGTCCAGATCAGCACGACTTGGGTAGTATAATTTTTTAGGCTCTAGTGTCAACGTACTGAACAGCTTTTTCACAACCAGCTACTTGGCTTAGCTCGTTTTCATCTAGAGAACTAGGAATCCGCTTTACAATGCCTACAAATTGAGGCACTTTTACTTGCATGTCAATTTGATTACTACTCATGGCCTGGGCTAGTTGTGTTGCTGAATTGCGTGACTTGACAAGGATTTTCCCGACATTTTTGCTACACTTTAGAGTAAGAGAGTCCAAATCAACCCCACTTGGGCACAGCTTGCTTATGAACTCTTGCCTAGCCTTTGGCGAGTTGAGATCAGATGGCATATTTTTAACCACCACTGAGTACAGAGACTTCTGTTGTGTCACTTGTGGTTCAAGAGAGGGAGGGACTCGGGACATAGTGTTGGAGATAGCAACACACTGTTCAGACACTTTACTAATGATCGGAACTATCCGTAGCTAGCTTGATTTCCAGCTCGGCTAATCCAACTACGCGTGACACATTCATTAACTTGACCCAAATGCAAGCACTGATTTTGTCTGGACATGTGGGAACTTCCTGGGGATCCACAATGACAAATTGTGGTAATGATTTCTTGTCTTTGGCACATTGGCACAATATCTTTGCCATTTCAACAATATTATCATTGTCATTGGCAGTTTTCCGGAATACGTAATCATATCCCAGTTCGCTCCCGATAGAGATCAACTTTTCTTTCGCGTTTAGTATGTCCATATGAGAGAAAAACTCCACTGCTCTTTTAACAATTTGCTCTATTTTGTTTCCTGTTTACATCGAGTGATACATAAAGTTCAGCACAGCATTTCGTACAAGCGTCGCCATCGCACCTTCACTTCATCAGGCAATTCGCAATCCAGTAATCAAAGTCTAGGTACTGAAATCACCCAGGAACAAGGGAAGTGTAAGTACCCCCTCACCTTTTCCCTGCAATTTTTGGGTAACTGAATGCCAGCGGGTACAATACGGCACTTGCGGGGGTTCCTTCCCCTCTTCTGCTTGTTCCCAGTAGAAAATCAGCACCTTAATGATATGGGAGAAATTGGCATTATAGATGGCACCCCAGTCAACTTAAGAAAAAAGATGGCGCTGGTGAGGATGCCCGAAGAGAAAGACCTATTCTAGGAATTGGAGAAGATCACTCAATTTTAACTTAATTATTAATCTATCTATTAGAGGGTACAAATCAATATGAAAACAACCTCAAAGTAGTGCAATAGCTTTATCCCATTAACAGCAAACTCAGGCACATACACTCCAGAAATAAAATAGATGGTGTCGACTATCAGAACTGAAGTAAATTACTCTACTTTAGACGACCTTAGGGGGGGGGCGGCTTCCCCCTTGCCCCCCCCCCCCACCGTGATCCACCACTGTTGAGGAGGGGGCAACACCCCTTTCATCTACGTAATAATTTCTGTTCATTTTAAGTTTTAATGTTGCGCCCTGCTTTCAGTTGAAAAAGCTTTTTATTTAATGAATCTTAGAGATAAAAAATTTCTAAAGGCAATGAAAAACGTATGTCAATTAAAGTAAAAGTATATAAAAATAGAAAAAGTAATTAATTTGAAAAATTACAAAAAAAAATAGCCTACTTACAAAAACTAAGATTTAAACTCCCATCATTCAGTTCTGTTGAGCAATGCTGAAGCATTGGATAGATATTTATTAATAGTATTGACAGTTTTGAACTTGGTTATCAAACGCCAAAATATTTAATGCCTTTAGACTCAATTGTTTATGAAAATTAATGCATTATCAAAGTAGTTTGTTCAAAGTAAAACATTAAAACTAAGATTAGAAAAATCAAATACAAATTTTTAATTTAATTTTGAACATCCAAAAGCCAATATTTCGACACCTTTATACTTCATAAATGTAAAAAATTAAATCTTTTTTCAAAGCAACAACTAGATAAATACAATCACTCCTCGAAAAATAAAGAAATGACAATAAAACACAAAAAACGGATCTGTTCAGGTGGAAAATACAAAAATTCCCAGCATTCTGTTCAGGGGAAACATTTCCGATTATAGTGGCTTCATATATCAGCTCATGGGTACTCTGGCAATGCAAGCAAAAGTTGACAGCATATTTTTTTTACCGAAATTGCCCCTTATTAAGTTGTTTTCCTTGTGTTTTCTTTAATTATACAAACTTTCTTGGGTACTAATAACAGCACTAATTACTAATAAACAAATACATATTTAGGATCACCATAAAAACTGATTATTTCATCAAATGTTATCAATAGATAGGCTCTTACACTCTCATTATAGGGCCAAAATCTATTGGCGGGCAGTCAACAATGGGGCAACACATTTTTTCTATGGTTTTTGCATATTCTGCTTTTTTTCTTATAATTACTTTATAGTCCCGAATTTTCAGGGGGGAGGCCATGGCCCCCTGCCCCCCTGTCATTGCCCATGGGCAGACTGATTATTCTGAGTATAAGCCGCAACAACTTCTTGTCTACAGTCAAAAGCAGCTTTGAAGTCAACAAAGGCTAAGTATGCCTTCTATCAAAACTCCTAGATCTTTTCTATCACCTGCTGCAGAGGGAATATCTATTTGCTTGTGGAACAGTTAGGCATGAATCCTGTTTGCTCTATTCTTTGATTTCTTTGAAGTATGCTGGAGCACCTGTCAAGGAGGGTCATTGCAAGCAGTTAGCACTCACAGAGAGCAATGTTATGCCTATTGGGTCCTGGATCTGAGCAGCTCATTCAATTAAAGATTCAAGATTCATATATTCAAAAACAGCTTTCATAGTATTAGAAAGAGCCTCAACTAAATAAGCTATCTCTTACAACAAAAAAAGGAGAAAAACTAAGCATGATTAATGACACTTGTATAAAATGGAGCAAAAGAATTTCTGATTGGATTTGTTCTGCATCTTATTGACTTGAACTTGTTTGTGTGTTGAGTATTGGCTTTGGGGGCAATAAGAGGAGGCAACAATGTACTGTGTTTTTCACTAGTGAGGTGTGACTGTCCAAATTTACACATGAGATGGAATCTCCATTCTCTCAGTGTTGGTATTTTCAACATTGCAATTGCAGTTACATATGTGTCATATTTGGGGTGCAGTATGATTTTTTTTGCACGTTTTGAACAGCCTCGAGATCGTCACTTATGTAGTCAATGCTGAGCACCTGTGGTCCCCAAATAGGGCACGCGCATTGTAGCAAGGGACGTAAATAGTACAGGGCTGCCACCGAGGTCACTATTTCCCTAAAAGTCAGCTATTTTTGAAAAGGTCCCTAAAAAGTCACTATTTTGTTGAAAAGTTCCTAAAAGTCATTTTTTTGAAGAGGAACCTTGAAAAGCACATCAGGCCTATGAACTGCATTCCCCTCATAATGCGTAGTGGTTGGTCATGTGCGAGATTATTTTGTTTTATTCTATGGTGCTTGAAATTTTTTTTTTCATTCCCTTTTCAAATAATGCTTAAACGTGTGAAAACTTGTAATAAAAGGGTTTTGTCAGATACACATCTGACACACATGTAGACACATCTACACATATGTAGTGTAACAAAAACATGATTTTTGTTTCACCTGATCATTTCACAGTTGCAACCATACTACTCCTTGTCTTAATAATGTCCAGGACACAGTTTTGGCTGTTTCAATGGCATGCTAATGAAGGCCATGGTAATATACACTTTGTAGCACCATTAGATATTCATGTTTTTTTTTTGCAGATTTTAATGTTATTCAGTGTTGAAGGTTCTGGCAATGAGGAAGTGTAAATTCAACTCCACTTGGTTAAAAAAAAGTTGATGACTCGGGACGATGCGTGGGTGACTGGTGCGCATCCACAAAGAGTGATGAAGAGGCTTTTTGTAAAGTTTGTTGCAAGACTTTCAGTTGTGTTAAAGGGTGGCAAGCGATACTACAACATTCCCAAGGAGCAAAGCACATAGAAAATGTGAGAGCTTTGCTGAATCCCTTGCAGCTAATTCTTCAGCCAAGATCTGCTGCCTGTGAACATTCGACTCTTGCCTGTGGAAAGGATCACCAAGTTGAACTGTAGATGATTGCAAAGAGAGATGCGTCGCTAAAGGCAGAACTGATTTGGGCTCTAAAGAATGTGGTATCAGATATGTCAGCAGCTTTGTGCGATGGTCTTGGTGATGTTTTTAGAGCAATGTTTGGAGATCCTGCTGCTAAAGACTTCAGTCTTGGGCAAACCAATCTCGGTTATATAATAACAGAAGCATTGTATCCTTATTTTAGAAAAAGGCTTCTTGAAGACATTGGTTCTTCCTTTTTCACGTTGCTATATGATGAAACAACAAACGCCGAATGTGTGAATGAACTGAACGTCATGATACAATATTGGTCGGAGTTGGCGGAAAAAGTTTCCTGCTGTCATTTGGAGACTTTCTTTGTTTGAAGAGCCACAGCAGAAGATCTGCTAGCACATTTGCAACAGTCCTTGGCCAATGCCGATTTAACTTCTGCTAATCTTCTGATGTTGGGCAGCGATGGTCCAAATGTCAACAAGAAAGTGTGGCGACTTTTTAATGAAGAGATTAAGTCGCTACTTAGTGACAGAGGCCTCATTGATGTTGGCACCTGTAATATTCGTATGATTCACAATGCTTTTTTGAAAGGCTTAGAAGTTCATGGACAGGCTGTTTCTGACCTTGTAATTCGTGTGTACTAGTTTTTTCACGGGTTGCCTCTACGTGCAGAGGAATACACGAAGATACAATGTTCCCTTGGGCTTCGGGTTCATCGTTTTGTGAAACATGTTACCTCCTGGTGGCTTACTCTTGGAGAAGCAGTGAGGAGGCTCCTCGAGCAGTGGGATGGACTTACCGAGCTCTTTTTGAAGTACATTCCGTCAAAACAGAAGCAGTTAATGAAGTCCAGTGGATATACTGAAATCGTTTCGTTGCTAAAATCACCTGCAACAAAAGCTCTGGTTTTGTTCGTCGTCTCAATGGCTGACCTGTCTGCTGGCTTCACTGGAATGTTCCAGGGGGAGGATCCTCTGGTGCATGTTCTATATGAAGAAATGAGCAGGCCTCTGCTTATCCTGCTGAGTAAGTGCTTGAAACCTGATGTTTTAGCGGATATTCACAGGTGACAGAGCGTCGTGGTCGCAGATTTAGAAAATGTAGAGTGTGGCCAAGGAGTTGGAGAATGCCTTGCAAATCTGTCAGAGTTAGAACGTGTTCAGTTTGGTACCAAGGTCAAAGAAGCCTACGTTTCTGCATCCAAGCATATTTTGCAAAAGATTCCTCCACCTGGATCTGTCTTGAAATATTTTCGTTGCCTTCGCCGTGAAAATCGTAAGCTTCCCAGAAGTTCCTCTGACTTGTTGAAGATCTGTCAAGTAATGCCTTTCACTGTAAACTGTGACAGAGTCAAAGATGAGTTGGTGCTACTACAGCTTGAGCCTGAGCCGACAATTGCCACACATAATGTTGAAGGGTTTTGGAAGGATTTTTTTGACCTGAAAGATGGTCAAGGTAACCCGAAGTACCCCCAGATCTCTGGGGTAGTAAAGGCCAGTTTGTCCCTGTCACATGGCAATGTTGATGTCGAGAGAACCTTCTCAAAGTCAGGTCGTATTTTAACTGAGGATAAAACCTGCATGGGTTTGAAGAGGCTAAATGCAAGGCTAGTGATTTGTGATGGTGTGAAGAGATACGGAAACCGACCTGAATGTTTGCCAAATACGCGAGAGCTGCTTGATCTTGGCCGGGCTTCAAGTCAGAGTTACAAAGCCCATCTTGAAAATGAGCGTAGGAAAAAAGATGAAATGGAAGCGTGTTGAAAGGAGGAAGAAGAGAAACTTGCCAAGGCGAAAGAAAACGAGCAGCTGATAGCAAGCGAAAAGTAGAAGATTGAAGCATTGGAAGAAAATCTCAAAGGCATAAAATCGAATCACACCGAACAAAGAAAAGTTACTGATCAGCTGATCGAGGAAGCTAATGAAAAACTAAAGAAGGCGATAAAAGCGAAAGACCTCGTGGAAATTGGGATTGCCCAGGCAGTGGTTGAAGCAGCAACGAAAGGCTAAGTGAAGAAAGAGAAACTGCCAAGAAAAACGAGTGTATACAGCAGAAAGTATCGAAAAGGCAGGCAAGCTTGATTTCGTTGCTCCTCCCCAAGAAAAAGAAGTGATTTGAAGGCAGTGATTTCTAAAGTCAGTACTGTGCAATTTTCAGCTTTTGTTTTGTGTTTTCTTTCCTTTTTTTCATTGTATCCTTGTATATGAATAAAGTCAATGTATATGAGAAAAAAAAAGCTAATGATGATCATCTAGACCTGAATTCAGTGTCTTGACCAGTCATTGTTATTTGTGGGTCCCTAAATATGGTCAATTTTTTTACTTTTGGTTACTATTTGGTCACTTTTTTTACTTCAAAAGTACCTAAAGTTACTATTTTTATGGTCAAGACTTGGTGGCAGCCCTGATAGTAGATATATGCTAGTCATAACTGATTCACTGGGATACCTAGTCGTTGGAGTGTTGTCAGAGATTGCAAAGCATAGTTGCCTTTTTTCATAAGGTTAGAAACATGGTAGCTGAAAAAACAGTTAGTACTAAAAGTCACACCAAGAATAATTACAGTTGAAGTGGTAGGGAACCAGGGTTCAGGGCAAGCTACATCCCTTTTAAGCAGATAAAAACGCACAACTTTTGTTTTATTGACATTAATTTGAAGTCCATTATTCCTGCACTGATCAGTTTAACTGTTTTTCAATTCACCTTTGCTTGGGATTTATCCATGAGAAATTTGAGCAAGGCAGACAAGTCATCAACATATTTAAAGCATTCATCAATACAACGTAGCTTGCAGTCAGCTTGCAGTCGTCGTAGGAGCTTGCAGTCATCTGCATATAGCGTCAAAGGATTCTTCAGGTTTGCTGTACAGTCATTGATGTACATGCTGAATAATGTGGGCCCCAGGATGGTGCCCTGTGGCACTTCACTTGTGACTGGTAGCGGTTCAGAATAGACAGCATTGTTATTGCAGTTGTACACCAACACCCTCTGAGTCCTGCCAGTTAGAAAGGCTTCTATCCAAGCTACTATATCTTCGTGCACTCCATATGCCTTTAATTTCAAATTTAGTAGTTGGTGTTGAACTTTGTCAAAGGCTTTGGCTTGGTCGAGCAATATGACATCCATCGGCTGACCAGTATATAAGAGTCTAGTCACAAAATCATATGACTCAATTAGATTAGTATCAATTGAGTGGCCTTTTCAAAAACCATGTTGGCTTTTGCTAAGCAATTGGTTTTTCTCGAGGTGTGAGAACAGTGCATTGTTTATGATGCCCTCAAGTACCTTACATACAACTGATGTGAGACTTATAGGCCGATAATTACTTGCAAGATCCCTTCTCCCTTTCTTGTGTATTGGCTTGATTTTGGCTTGCTTCCAATCATTTGGATGTGATGGACATCTCAAACATCATAGCAATTGGTTCGGACAAAGTATTCAGCAGTTTCTTTTAACAGTCTTGGGTAGGTTATCGGGTCCAGCAGCTTTCTTAGCCTCAAGTTTTTCTAACCTTTTCTTAACGTCATCTTTACAAATAATTGGCATGACCATTGGTTCTGGGATTAGTTGTTCTGGTAGAGGAGGTGGTGTGTTGGCTGTGGGTAGGGCAGTGAAATTGGTACTAAAACTGGAATTCAGGAGGTATCCTTTTTCTTTTATATCTGAAGCTTTTACCATCCTCTCTCATTAGATTGGGATATCTCGTCTAGACGGGTTAGCTGATGAGACATGACGCCAAAACATCTTTGGGTTCTGTTTTGAGTTAGCTGCAATTGCATCTTCGTGGTCCCTCATAACCTTCCGAGTCAAATTTCTTAGTCTGTTTCTACATTTCTTAAACCTGTCATGGTGGTTATCACATTTACATTTTACATACTTGGCCCAAGCTCTTTTCTTTTTCTTCATTGCTCTTTTTACTTCTTTTGGCAGATATGGGAGTGTTTTAGGCGGTAGACACCAATATTCTCGGATGTTTTTCTTTTCAGCATCTAAGACTATTACCTTAAACGTTTCCCAGCTTTTCTCAATGTCCCCACTATTGACTATATCCTCCCATTTAATCCTGGATAGGTCCTGCCTTATCTGCTCATAGTCTGTGAAGGATTTCTTTATCAAGTTCTCCTTCTTGTTATTTATCTGTATCTCAGTCAAAATACAGACATGGTCACTGCTTCCAAGAGCAGGATGGTAAGAAATAGAGAGAACTCGTTCAGGATCATTTGTGATAACTAAGTAAGTAAGGAGGGTTGTTGTTGGTGCCTGAATCTTGTTGGTTGGTCTACAATCTGTATCAGTAGGTTGTCAGAAAGGATATTTGTTGTGACAAAGGATACAACAAATTTGACTTGGTCCATGGGCTTTCTTGCACTGTCCACACTCAAATGCAAAAAAAGAAAAGAAAAAATCCCAACCATTTCTTCTCTATATAGTTGGTATAATTTAACGAAAATCAGCAGTTTATCCTCTTTCTCTCTTTTTTATTGCTTTTATAACAGCTTTGCAGTGCTGGCTAAATTAAGTACCCACTGGTCCTTCCTAATTGGATCACTATGTCTCCAGACATCTGTTGAGCTTTTGCTTGAAGGAATCTGCAAATGACAGAGATGAAACAATACCCTCAGAGAGTCAGTTTCAATTTGATAAATGACGCCAGACAAAACTTTTTTTGGTTACTCTGGCATAGCCGTTTTCTCCTGCACCCTGTCAGAGTGAGCATTGAGCCAACGTGTTTGTTTTGTCAAATGACACCCCAAGGAGAGGAGGCCCCTTGGAAGGAGGCAAGTATTTTATATTTAGAAAAGACAGACAGTGCCAAATGAAGCTTTGTCTTTAAAGTATAGAAATTACATCTTTATTAGTGACCCAATCTGCCCTACTAGCTAAATTTTGGACCTTATGCAGTGATGCCAAGAGTTTTGGAAGCCCCAGCATAAAGTTGGCTGCTATATCTTTCTTGGATGCATATTTTATTGACTTAATTGATTTAGCTAGTGAGACAATCCTGCAAGAGTTATGTCACTATTTGCCTTTAAATATTTATAGCCAAATGAAAAATCCTAAGTAACTGTATCTCTTTTTCTGTGTTTTTTTTTAGGAAGAAGATTCTCCAACCCTTGACTATTGTATGAAGCTTATGCTTCGTGGTCCTAAAGCGTTTAGCCGCTTCATTGATGCACTAATTGAAACAGGACAAAATGACATTGTTCGTTTGCTGGCACCTAACATAGATGTAAGGAGTTTCAGTGGATCTAATGCATTGGGGTATATCCTTTAATTCTTTTTGAATAATCAGTTCAGTATACAAGACGAATAACTTATGTACCCTCTATCCAAAGAGAAACTAGAATTTCCAAAATAGAGAATTTAGGGAATATCATCTGCTATGCGACTTTACTATGACTATCATGTCTATCATTTACTATTAATTTGTAATATTTTTATTTTTTTGAAGTTATTGTAATTGAAGTCATGGTATCAAGAATAGAAATGTGCTTTGAAAAATAATTGAAGAATGACCTTAAATAAGAGAGCTGGAAACTAAACAAAATCTTAAAGAAGTGTCTCAAAAGTTTAAAACCCATTAGGTAGAGAATGCTAATCACATGCCCACAAAGTCCATTAAAAAGTAAGTTTTTTTTGTCAAAAAGAAAAATCACTGAAAACCTACTGCTGTATGAATAGTATTTCATTCAAAACTCGTATTTCTCTGTTCCGTTTGTAATACTTCTTTTTTAAAGCATCAGTGAGGCTCAGAAACTTTTATGACCCACATTGAGCCTTTTAAGATGGTCTTTAATCTCTTTGTTAATGGACTCGTCATATCTAATGTTGATTGGTTCAGCTGGAATATTAGTTATAGACACCAAAGAAAGGCTGGGAATAAATAAAAACAGTCCTTCCTCTTCATTTGCAACTAATACCTGATCCATCATCTTGTCTTTATGAATCTCTCATGATGTTGTTTTGGAGCAAATTTTATTAAAAACGTTTTTTAGGTTTAATTTCTGAGAGAGGATTTGTGATTGGCTTTGTTTTTTGTTCAAAAGAGACCTTTGGTTACCAGCCCATTTAGGCCTTTTCTGTTCTCGCAAAAAGTAGGGATACAGATTGCTACATTACTGTCATAATCTCCATTGGGTTTATGCTTTTTCTGTTATCGATGTTTATCTTCAGTCTGCATCAGAAATTTGGAATCAACACTATTTTTGTATTTCGTCCTTCTTTATTTATCATATTCGCTTAAATTTAATCTTAGCAATGGTATTGTCAAATGATGGTGCCAAAAGGTTTTAACCAAGAGAATTCCAATCAGTCTCTTATACTGGGTCTTATAGACAGCGAGAACATCAGTTGAAAACAGTTAAGTAATTCTTTTTACTTGTCCAGTTCTGGATGCATGAACTTAGGCCCGTTACTAGGGTTGGTGGCACCTGAGGAAAAATTAATAATGGTGCCCCCACACCTTCCAACACAAACATATATGTAAAAAAAAACCAGTTGTGCACCTCTTCCCAGCCATGGTGCTTAGGGCAGCTTGCCCCGGTGCCCCCTCCCCCTGAACGGTCCTGCAGGAACTTTCATGTTGCTATTGGGAGATTCACGTTTTTAAATGCTAGCAATATATGTTGACAACTGCTGTTGGGTTGTTACTCTGAAACACTAATTTTAGTCAAAATATGGCCAAAAGTTTCTCTTCATTTTGGCAAAATCTGTTGAGAGGAATTTTGGGGGATTTCCAGATAGTGTGGATATATTTCAGGTGAAGGTATGGGTGGTTAAGCCCAACTCTGCTCCTCTTATTTTGTGTGTACAGAACGATTTTTTCTCTTGTCTTAAAATGATATAGTGAACTACACCCGTGGTGCCTGATTTTTGTCTGTTGTGTGTCGTCTTTATGCTGGTACCTAATAGTCTTAATTGGTTGATTCTGGACTTCGAAATGTTCCAGTGAGCAGATCCACAACCAAAATAGCTCATAAGTATGGACGTTTCTGCTGAAGTTGTTCTTCCACATCTGCTGAAGTTGTTCTTCATTACAATGGTCTCTAGTGTTTTTATTGTTTAGTTTATTTTATCCTGACGAATTTTTATCAGATAATTTTATTCTCAATCTCAAGTGTTTTTATTCTATACTTTATTTATCCTGACGAAGTTTTATCAGACAACTTTATTTTGTTAATTATGACTAAGAGACATCATATTTGGGCTTTGCCCATGAGAGCTATGTCTTGTTTTTGAAATAAATGAATTTGAATTTGAAATTCTTCATTTAGCAAAACTTTGCCATTAGGTAGTAACTTCTAATTTTACCATCCATTAACTCCTGCAATCTTTTAGAAGCCTTGCCAAAAATCAAACAAATACTAATGGAACTAATTATGAAAAGCCGTATGGGGTCTGGAGATATCTACCTTAAAGTAAGATAACTTTAAGGCTGACGAAAGAGGCCTCAGTCAAGTTATGGCAATAAGTGATTGGTAGCTAGCCAGGATTCAGTTGTAAGGCAAAGCGCCAGGGAACTCGAGGCGAGGTGAGGGGTGCTTTGATAGCATACTCGAGAGTCATAAATGATTGCAACTAGTATAAATGGATGTTGACATGATTGATTGAATGATAAGTACTAAAGGCTCAGAACAAAACTAAGGGAAAACAGGGCTATGGAGTTGGAATCACGAAGTTGGAGTTATAATAAATTTTTGCTGAATGGAGTCGGAATAACAGAAATAACGTAAAATCCTTTGGAATCAGAGTTACTGAAGCACATAAAGGCTGGAGTTAAGGCAAAATACTCTTAAATACTACTAAAAAGGGGCAATAATAAACAATTAGTAGGCTAAACATAGTGAAATTAATGACAATGGTGTGCGACTAATCGATTTTTGCGCTACTCATGAACTTATCGTCGGCGCAACATGGTTTCCACATAAACAGATTCACAAGTATACTTGGAACTCGCCTGATGGTGTAACACGAAATGAAATAGACCATATCCTAATTGCGAGGCGCAGGCGACGATGTCTAGAGGATGTTAGAACCTTCCGAGGTGCCGACTGTTATTCCGATCACCAACATGCTGTTGCCAAGTTCAAGTTGAAACTAAAAACTGTGACAAAGCCCCAGCGGCCAGTGAAAACCTTCAATTTGAGGAAATTGCAGGACCCGAACGTATTGCAAAAGTATACTACAGCTTTGTCAAACAAGTTTTCCCTTCTAAGAGACGAAGTTTCGCTTGATAGTCAGTGGGAAATAATTGCAGAAACCGTGAAAGAGGTCGCACAAGAAGTTGTGGGCTACAACAGGAAGAAGAAAGAGCAGTGGATATCTGAAAGTAGTTGGGATATTATTGATCAAAGGGCACAACTCAAAATCCTCGTAGATAAGTATGACCATAGCACGACTTGTTCTAGAGAATATGTAGATAACCTGAAAGCGCAGTACAAGCGTCTCCATAAGCAAGTCAAAGCAGCAACCAGGGATGATAAGAGGATGTACCTCGAAACTATGGCCGAACAGGCTGAGGCAGCCGCTAGACGGGGAGATAGCCGTACTGTGTATGCCATAACGAAGCAGTTAGCGGGTATTTCAAAGGCGTCGTCGACCCAAGTTGAAAGCAAAGATGGCATTTTATTAACCCAGACTGATGACATAGTCCGACGCTGGAAAGAGCATTTTAGCGAGGTACTAAATCAGATGCCTCCCACAACTACTTTAAATATCCCTGAAGAACCACTGTTCGATCTCGGAATATGTTCCGGACCTCTCATGCTTAGTGAAGTCAAGGAGGCCCTAAAGACTTTGAAAAACGGAAAGGCTGCAGGCAGTGATGGCATATCACCAGAATTACTGAAGTATGGTAGAAGCGCCCTAGCCGAACCCATATTTGAACTTCCTTTCCCGTGTTTGGGACGAAGAAAAAGTCCCTAGTGAATGGTCGAAGGCAGTAATTGTAAAACTCTTCAAAAAGGGACAAAAGACTAAGTGTGACAATTAGAGAGGAATTGCTTTACAGTTTGTTGGCAGCAAAGTCCTGTGCCAAATAATTCTTAACAGGATTCAAAGTAAAGTGGAGAAAGTTCTGAGGATGAGCACACGGATTCCGCCAGAATAGATCATGTTGTGACCTGATATTTAGCCTGAGAGTCCTGCTGGATGAATCCAATGAATGGCAAGTGCAGCTACTTATAGTATTTATAGATTTTTTCAAAGCCTTCGACTCGATACATCGCGGAACCATGTGGAAGATTTTAGTGCATTATGGAATTCCAACCAAAATTGTAAATATAATTAAAGCGCTATATCATGATATCATGTGCGCAGTACAGACAGGGGCCGGCCTAACGGGGTGGTTTTCTGTTCAGTCAGGTGTAAGGCAGGGCTGCATTCTATCACCATTACTGTTTGCCATAGTGATAGATTTTGTTCTCCGTGGATGCAGTTTTAGTGGCGGTCTACAATTAAATCCACTGAGAGAACTCAATGATGGTGATTTTGCTGACGATGTTGCACTTATTACCCACGACCCAGAAGATATGCAACGCAACATTAATGAACTCGGTCGTATGGCAAATGCTGTCGGACTCTCCATAAATGCTAACAAGACCAAATCAATGTCGAATGCAGTCATACCTGACTTAGCCGAAGGACTTTTGGTTAACAACGAGGAAATTCAGGAAGTGAGAGAGTTCAAGTATCTCAGCAGCATTCTTACGCAAGATGCCAATTCCGAAAGAGAAATACTGTGCCGAACGAAAGAGAAATACTATGTTAACGATGGGTCAAAAACTATATTTAGTTGTGGAAAACATGTTTATATGTATGTCGGTGGTGATTAAAATCATCCTCCAATTCTCACATTTTCATGTAAACTTTGGCATAGTTGTTTGTGTCTCACGATATTTTCTTCCGATATATCCATTAGATTAGGAAAGAACACATAACTTAAAGAATGTGCAACGCTTTCTTCAACAGCTTCATCGGGGTAAAAAAGTACGTTGTAAAAAGACCGCGCGGCTCTTCTAACCTAATATTTCTTTCTTCTCCACTTTCATTTTTGAATTTCTGATTCTCGCTGTCGCTTGTCTTCTAACCGCAAGTTTCTTTGCTCTTCACTTTCATTTTTGACACGTGATGATTCTGAGTGTTGCAAGTCTTCTAATTGCATTTTCTTTCTTCCTCATTTTAAATTTTATTATTTCACACAATTTTTCCAGTGTTCTTTGCTTTAGCTGCTCGGATTTGTCTTGATTGTCCAGGTTGTTCATTTTCAGTCATTTGGAATTTACGTTTTTGGGTCGTCCGCTTGATCTTGTGAGGAAAAATAAAGGTTGAGGTTTATTTTTATGAGTTTTTTATTTATAGTCTATTCATTTAAAAACTTAAGAATTATTCTAAAAATCAGGAGTTTTATACTATTGTGGCTGTAACATGTATGCAGCCCTTTTTTAAACTTTTGTTTTTAATTCGTTTCGATCCGCGTTGTCGCAAGTCTTTTAAACGCAAATGTTTTTTTTTTTGTTTCTTCGCTTTCATTCGACTCATTACACTTGGTATTTTATACTTAGCTATGTTCATTGCGTAGTTTTGCATGCGTCATAGATACTAAAATGATACAACCACTCTTGAGGCGGAAATTCACCAATTACTTGTGATGTAGTCCATATGCAACTTTGTTTTATCAGCTATCGACTTAAAATGGGGCTATGGCATAAAATAGCTTATAAATTCAACAAGTTTGTAGTGGCGGTTGGTAGCACGATATATCTGAAACAATTCCTTCCGATTCCAAAATCTACTGTAATGATCAAAAATTGATGGGGCATGCTTATTTTAATAATTGTAAATTAATTTTTTGGGATCGTCATAAAGACTTATTTTTACTTATCAGAGGCACCGCTATACTGTTACCTATAGTAAAAGCCCTTAATTATTATTAATTTTATATTTATAATTGTCCTCTTTACTGTCAGATGGACAAATGAGATATTTAAACGCTTCCATCTGACTGTAAAGAGGAGAAATATCTGTTGTGTACTGTAGACATTCGTTTTTGTCTCGTCGGTGATTACAGTAAATGCAGTTCTGGAAGTTTATAAGATATGAGTTATATTTATTTATTTATCTTGTGGTTGCGTGTTTTTTTTTTCTCTCTCTCCTCTCTCTCTCGCTCTCTCTCTCTCTCTCTTAAGTGTTAGTTTTCGTTTTTTTCTTATTTGGTTTTATTTAAAAAAAACAATGTTTCTTTTTCCTTTAAGTTTTTTTCCGTTGAAAAAAGGCTCCGCGACGTGGAGCCGAAATAATCGAGTTTTTTATTATTTAAGTTTTGTTTTTGTTTTTTCGTGTTTTTTGTGCTTTATTTAAATTAAGTCCGTTTTCTCTCATAAATTTTCCGTAAATGTAAAAACAGTGTGGTCTGAGAAATTATATAGATATATAAATTTCGCTTGTTACAGAAGTTTCCATAAATTGCAATTTATAGAAGAGCTAAACTGGATAATAGGTCTTTTTTTTGTGTGTGGGGGGGGGCAAAACAAGGTTGTGATTGTCGAATCCGTACCCTTGGTAATCCGGGTTGTAGCGGTAGCTAGCAACCTAGTAAGAGACGATCACGTCCAATGTTAAGAAATATAAAAACCCATAGTTCCTAACAAAGGAGTCAGATCAAAACAAAAAGTACACCATTAGAACCGCCTTGTCCGATACCCCTGTATAGGAAACTTTCTGTCCCTTGGCTTGAACAGCAAGGGAAATATATTGGCTTGAAAATCAAGAAAATTGACTTTAACCACGTTATTCTCCTCAACGGGATATTTTTTTCTTTTTTCTTTTTTTTTTTTTTCTTTTCCACAGATAGCTTGGCACTGGAACATCGTAGAGGGTTGTTCAATAGCTCATTTTAAAGTAAATTAATTGGGTTAAAACCTTTTGTAACTAAATAAATTATTTCTAAAAGAGAATAAATTTTTCCACCAAAAACTGCATTTTCGATGTCTTTTCACACTCCAGTCTTTCAAACATAATCGTATACCAGCGGTAAGATTTGAACCCACGCCTCCGAAGAGACTGGTGGCTAACACCAGTGCCTTGGACCACTCGGCCAGGCTGCCTCTCATAAATAAATATATATGTGAATTTGGGTTGCAGCAGTAGCTAGCAACCTAGTAAGAGATGATCAGTCCAATGCTAAGAAATATAACAAAACTCCTAAAAATAGAGTCAATCAAAACAAAGTACATCATTAGAATTACCTTGTCTGAAACCCTACTAGATAATAATGAATGGCATCATAGTTTTTATATTAGAGCTATGACGTGAATAGAAAAACATGAAATTATATTGTTTGTTTCTGAAGACGTCATGAAATAATATCATTGCTCTATGACGTCAACAAAATCATTACGCTGTGACGTCATAATTACTACTTAAGAACTACAAAGATGAAAATGTTCTCATTCATAATTACATAATGGTTTTCAATCAAGCAAGTCGCACGCAAGTTGAAAAAACAGTACTACACAAACAACAGAGATAGTATCTTGAAAAGAGAAAAGCAAAAATATTCAACCGACCAGGCGCATCGAGAAGTAAAAATTGAGAGAGCAAAACAAAGGTATTCAACCGACCAGGCGTATCGAGAAGTAATAATTGAGAGAGCAAAACAAAGGTATTCACCCGACCAGGCGTATCGAGAGTAATAATTGAGAGAGCAAACAAAGGTATTCAACCGACCAGGCGTATCGAGAAGTAATAATTGAGAGAGCAAAACAAAGGTATTCAACCGACCAGGCGTATCGAGAAGTAATAATTGAGAGAGCAAAACAAAACAGCAAGATGTGTTATCACAATGATATATAGTTAAATCCTTTCAATACAAAGTATTTTCTTGTTACAAAATATTTTCCCCGATACTTATTTCCCAGAGAGAAATATTCCTTGGTATGATATTGCAGAATAATTTGATCTAACGTTTCAGTAATAAAATTGGAGCCCGGGATATGATGAAAAATTAACTTACATTTCGTAAATTCCATTGTTTAAAATTATAACAAAATGATAGCTATGATTGTCAAAAATGAAATAATTTTTCATCTACTATGATTGTTCTGAAATCTGGCGTTGATCCTATTCATTGGTTATTCTTTCAATGCTTCCTGAAGATAATATAATAGGCTAATGTTGCGCATCCTCTGTTGATTCATTGATTTGAAATACCTTATTTATCACCTATATTTTAAATACCTATATTTATCTTTCGTAGAGTCAAAAAGTGATCGGAGGGCAACTAGCCTCCCCCCACGCCCCCTTTTCCCTATATGCATGTGATCAAAATTTTGAGATAGTCATTACGTTCAAAATAGTCCGAAGGTCAAATAATTATGCCTCCAGGGTGGACAAAACCCTCCAAAGCCCACAGGATAAGGGCTGTAAGTTATGCAAGCTGTCCACTGTTGACATATAAGGTTGTTATGGAAGGGATGGTATTATTGACTTCGGAGAAAGCTTATTCGATTTAAAATCGAAAGTTCTAGCTCCCTTTTTTAAAAGTCGAGTGATTGGACGGCAGCCGGCCCCCCATGCCCTTTTTTATCCAAATGCTTCCGATCAAAATATTGAGATAGCTATTTTGTTCTAAATAGTCCAACTATCAAATAACTTTTGTTCCGGGTATGAACCCCACAGCCCTTGGGGCAAGGGCTATAAGTTATACTAGCTTCCCATCGTTAACATATAAAGTTTTTACGTAAGGGGTGGCCGTATAAACTTTGGTAGGAAACCAACTATTGTGCCTTTTTTAAGAGTCAAAAGTGATTGCAGGGTAACCAGCCCGCCCCCTCCCTACCTTGGGGTTTGACACAACTCCCCAGAGCATGGGGACAAGGATTGTAAGTTATGCCTCGGGGGTATATAAGGTTTTTATAGAAGGAGGGTTTGTATAAACTTTGGGGGATGCTCATTGGATTGTAAATTGAAAGTCCTAGTTCCTTTCTAAGAGTCAAAGTGAGCGGAGGGTAACCAGCCCCCCGCCTACGCCCTTTTTTCCCCAAATGCATCTGATCGAAGTTTTAAGATAGTTGTTTTGTTCAAAATAGTCCAAAGGTCAAATAACTATGCCTTCTGCGTTGACATCCCCACCACACACACAGAGCCCCCAGGGCAAGGGTTGTAAGTTACGGAAGTTGCCCATTGTTAACATATAAGGTTTTATGAAAGGGGTGGTCGTATAAACTTAAAGGAGGCTCATTCGATTTGAAATTGAAAGTCCTAGTTTATTTTTTAAGAGTCAAAAATGATTGGAGGGCAACCAACCCCCCTCGCCCTTTTCCCCCAAATGCTTCAAATCAAAAGTTGAGACGGTCAAAGGTCAAATAACTATGGTTCCGATTTTGATAATTCCCCCGCCCCCAGCCCTCGAGACAAGGGCTATGATTTATGCTAGTTGCCCATTATTAACAAATAAGGTTTTTACGGAAAGGGTGTTGGTGTAAACTTTGGAAGGGACTAATTCGATTAGAAATCGAAAGTTCTAGTGCCCTGTTTAAGAATAAGACGTTATTGGAAGGTATCCCCCCCTTACGCCCTTTTCCCCAAAAGTTTCCGATCAAAATTTTGAGATATCCACTTTGTTGGAGGGCAACCAGACCCCCCCCCCCCCCAAGCCCAATATTTTTCCAAGCACATTCAATCAAAATTTGGTGATAGTCATTTTGTGCTGCATAGTTGAAAGGTCAAGTATTTATGTCTTTGGAAACATCAACCCCCCCCCCCGCCCAAAGCTCTCGGGACAGGGGCTATACATTATGCTAGTTGCCTATTATTAACATACGGTTTTTTATGGAAATGATGACCTATAAACTTTGGAGGGGCTCATTCAATTGGAAAGCGGAAGTTCTAGTGCCCTTTTTATGTGTCAAAAGTGATCGGAGGGCAACTAGCCCCCTCCCCCCCCCCCAAGCCCTCTTTCCCCTTAACGCATCTGATCAAACTTTTGAGATCATTCGATTGGGCTCATTCGATTGGAAATTGAAAGTTCTAGTTTCCTTTTTTAAATTTGAAAGTTATCGAAGGGTAAACCACCCCCCCCCCCCCACCACCATCACTTCGCACCCTTTTTTACCCAAATGTATCAAATCAAAATTTCGAGCTAGCCGTTTTTTGTTTAAGTCCAAAAGTCAAATAACTATAACTTAAGGGTTGACAAATCCCTCGAGCCCCTGGTATAAGCGGTGTAACTTATGCAAGATATCCATTGTTAACGTATTGGAGGGTTTTTGTGGAGGGACTGGTCGTATAAACTTTGAAGGGGGCTCATTTGATTAATTCCTGTTCATTATATTGAACATTATAATGAACAATAGACCAAAAGTTAAAAGAAACAGATATTAGACTTAATAAAAATGAAACCAATAATAAAGTTAGAATGAACCAAAAGTAAAACTGATATTCAACTCAAACTCAAAACAAACAGAAATTACTAGATATATGAACTGTAAAGTCGTTCCCCTTGCACCCCCAATTATAGCGTGAGTGTCATTCGCGCTTTACTCAAAGTAATATATAGGCTTTTTTAAGCGATTTCAAAAAATAAAGCAAAATATTAAAAAAATTGATGTTTTGTCAAGTAAAAACTCGAAGTCCTACATGTATATATGTTTAGTGTGTATACATATTTGTATATTTGGAAGACATCGATGCATGGTCTTACATTGCCGGTGTGAGATAGCTCATTCTGCATTAGTCATTCAGAGTTATCAAGAGACGAGCCGAATCCCTACCCATGCTATTGTGGGGATTACTGTTTATTCACTGTTGTCCATCGACAGATCTGAGCTTCTGATTGCTGATCAACAATGTTTTGGCCAGAAAAGGCCTTAAATACGTGGAAGCAATCTTTTTTCGTTATTTCGTCTCAGCAACGATTAAATGACCCTTAAATGTTGAACGAGGGTACTGTAATAAATTGAACATCCTGATATTAGTAATGGCTGTAGATGAACTGATGAAGAATTTTAAAATTATATTCCATTATGAAAGTTTTGCTATATTTTTAGTCTTCTATTTTAATTCTATTTATTCTGACTGTATTTGCATTAAGCTTTTGATCTATCTTCTTTTGTTAAATCTTCTTAATTTGTTTCTTGTACAATAAAGTTGTTGTTGACCCTCCCCCCCTCCGAAAAGTTTGTTCAACTCGTCAAAACGTGACATAAATGCATATTAACAAATTTTTGATATGTTTTTATACGTTTTTTTGTATCCCCCCCCCCTTCATACAAAAATCCTGGATATGCCCTTTGACCAACACATTTTTTGGGGCTTGGCAATGAAAACCTTTCAGCTATGTTTCTTTGTCTTCCTTTTTTGTATCTCTCGTCTAGTAAAAAAAGCGCCTGTAAAATGCGGTGCTGACTAAACGGCGTTTCAGAGAGACGGTGTATTTTGTACTATAAATTTGGGTTTTAATACCCTTGAATTATTGAGTTGAGTTTAGTTTTAAGCTAATTGTACCCTTGAGTATTTTTAGTCATATGTTCTATTGTAATTCTATTTATTCTGATTGTTTCTTGTACTTTTTTGATTTATATGTATTCCTCTTCACTTTATTTTAGGGTATCTATGAGGAATGTATCAGTACAAGAACTAATTCCCTCGACAAGTATAGTCACACGTTATACGGGAGATTCTTTTGCTGAAACTGAAAAGTAAGGAAATGAATCATTTGATTGTCTTGAAAATTAGTATCAACTATTGATAAGTCAGCTTACTCTGACTAGAGAAATATTCTCTAGAAAAAAAAAGAAAAAAAAAATGTGCGTACTTGATAGTAAAAATCTATTTTAATTCTCAATGAAATCAGTCCTTAAACTGATTTCAATCCTCCTAGAATCAGTTCTCTGTAAAATTTATAAGCCTAGCTTTTCTAATTAAAGATTCTTGGGTTTGGATCCTTTGGATCCTTTCACATCACTAATGGTTTCAATAATACATATGCAGTAGTCTCTGAGTTTTCGCGGAAATGACTTCATTGTCTTTTAAATTGAACCTATTTTCTATTGATTACTTACCTATAATAGTAAACTATAGAATTCAAGCAAACCAACTGTGTCTTGATTGGTACTTAGCAAGCTGCTGTCACGTTTTGATGGGACGCACAGATCCAAAAGACATAAGGTCTTTTCTGTCAAATTGAAATTGATACTGGAGCCGAAAAGCAGTATTATGTATCCTTTTTGCGCTTGCAGTAGTGTTTGAGCAATGTAGATTTTTTTTTCTCTTGAAAGAGCGTTGAAACTTGGTGACGACAGGCTTACGTTCCTTCTTTTTCCTAAGGGTTCATGTCTAAGCTCTACTCTTTGCAATTTAAGATAATATCACTTGTTATCCACTTATAGAGTATTAAGAACATATTGGAGCACGGTATACGGTAATATAGCAAAACATAGCAAATGAACTTACAATGCAAGGCTGCAATGTAAATACTAAAAACATTGCATGGAAAAACAAATTTAATCATAATCAACACAAGAAACTAAGAGACGTAAGAAAAAACGAAAAATAGAACACATGGAGACTATACCTCAAGCTTTGTTACCTTTTATACATCTTCTCAAGGTGGTTAGGTAAAGCCAATGGTGCATCATTAATATAATGATTAGTGGTTAGATATCCATTACGAAACTGTGTATATTTGAAGTAATTAATCCTTCATCTCTGTTTCCAAAGAGCTTTGAGTTGGAGAGGTTTGGTCGTCTACAATACGAAGATACTTAAAACAGTGACTAAAAATTAGAGAGTAGATGGTGGACATGGAGCTCGTGAATGATGAATCTAGCCAGCTATGTTTAGGCTAAAGAAATGTCGGATCAAGCTGAAGAAAGTGGTTGAACTTATCCTTAAAACATAAAAGTTCATGTTTTTCACGAAGTTCCTCTTTAAACTCTTGTGTTCGAAGAGGTGGAAGGATAAATACCCCTCCTTCAAGAACGCTCCATCGTTGTGGTTTTGAATGTGAAATCTCATTCTTCCACTTTACATGAATACGAGAAGAACGATCCTTAAAACTCAGCAGCTTTACAAAAGACAATTTTTTCCAATGTTTAAAAATAAATGAAGGGCAATAAGTACCACTGGTAATGATAAAACCTAATTCATTTACGATATTTTCGGACACACTGGTAATGCAGTCTGTCAACTTTTTAAAACTGACAAGGGAAAACGGCATAGTGTCCATCATAATGATACTATTCTTGACCGTACTGAATGAATCCCAATTCCCTTGGGTGCAATAAAACAACCCCACCGCATATTCTCTATTTTCTTCAAGAAAGAAATGATCTAAACGACTGTTCGCAAAGTATAAATGAGGTGGAAAAACGGTCACCCATATTTTTTCCTTACCAGAAAAAAGGCTCAACAGGCTGGGAAGCTGTTTTTTGGCTACCGTATGTTTAAACCAAATACACTATTTTAACTATATACATAACGTTGATACTCATAGCCTAGTTAATATATTTGTGGGGCGAGTTCTCACAAAAGCGAGTAACTTGTCAAAAACGTCTTGCAGTTTGTATTTTAATGTTCATCTTATCTCTTACCCAGCTGATATGATTCTGGTTTCTTTGAGGGGTCGTGTCTCAGTAATACAGGCTACAGTTTATTTTCATAAGTACCCTGTTTCTTTATGTTCCGAAAAGCATTGAATCAGTGCTTATCGCTGTTGCATTGAAATTAAGCGATCAAGTATGGTTCTGAAGCGTAAGCGCTCCGAAAAACGAAGGAGGATTTGCTAGATGTTTTCCAGAGAAATTGTCTACGGATTGATTTGGGTACCCGACTAACTGACCGTATCCCAAAGATTCCCAAACAGTACGACGTATAAAAATGTAGTTCAACCCTGCTTTCTAGGGGTATAATAAGAGAAAGGTTGAGATTGCTAGGATACGTTCTGCGGATGAAGAATAACAAATTGCCAAAGATTTTCCTTTTTGGCCAACCTTCAGGGACCATACGAAAAGCGGGTCGCTCCCGAATCGAGTGGGAGGATGTCATAACGAAAGATTTAAGGGGAATGGGTATTTCCTGGGAGGGTGTAAAGAGGGAGGTTTTGAATAGATTAGGATGGAGGCGGAGCGTACGTAGCTGTGTTGGCCTCAAGTGGCTTGGTGCTGGCGTGAGTTGTTAGTAGTAGTGGTCCTATAAAAAAAACCGCCTATCTAGCATACAGATATACAAATCCACCTAGAGGGCTATGTTTCTATGAAAGATCTTTAGAAACAAAGGTATATATGTACCTAAGGCAACCAAATAATTACTGAGACTAAGAAGTGCTTTCTGTGATAAACTTGGATTCTACTGCGGAGTATGCTTTGCAGATTTCATATACCTTTGCTAGTAACAACGTCTTCTTAATTTATTGAAAATTATTTTTTTGAGTTATCCTTACATTAGTATAGTGCTCCAGTTCAAACGGAAGTCTAATGAATGATTCCTGTCAGAAATACAAACAAGTAAGAAAGAGGCAAATATTATCGTATACGAATAGCAGATTACTAATAAATCTTTATACAGGGATACCCTTTCATTTCCCAGCCTTTTCCTTGCATGTTTTTAGTTAAATATTCTATCTATGGTTATTCTCACCGCTGACTGGGCTGTTGGAACCCGTGAAGCGATTGGTGGTCCTCTTTTTTTTTATCAATTCGTGGTAACGAACTTTAAGTAAGGAATGATTCGGCCCAATAGTAACTAAAACTCTAAAAAACAGAATTTTAATAACAAAAGATACATCAAAAGAATTGGATTTTTATGTTGATTCCAAATATATAAAATTCATTAATTTTAATGTTAACCTTCAAAAGCTACGTGTTTGAGAAAATGTGTCTGTTTTTCGACAAAGAGGGGAAACATCCCCTAAAACTCAAGGAATGCTATTATATATCACACCATCAGATTCAGTATATCACAGAGCAATACTGTAGAGGTTTCAAGCTCTCATCTGTTAAAATGTGGAATTTTGAATTTTCTACCAGAAGAAAGCGCATGCGTGTTTATTTATTATTTTTTTTTTTTTTTTTTGTATTCTTCCCGAGGAGATCGTATCAACCCAATAGTCCTAGAACATCAGGAGAGTGCTCAATTGAGTAGAAATTATAAGTTGTAGGGCCCTTTTTAAGTGACCAAAATGATTGGAAGGTAACAATCCCCCTCATGCCTTTTTTTTCCCTAAAATTATCTGGTCAAAGTTTTGAAATGGCTATTTTGTTCAACATAATTGAAAGGTCCAATAAATAGGCCCCAGGGAAAGAGCAGCAAGTTATGAAATAAACCCATTGTTTACATAGAGTTGCCTATTTGTTATTGGGAAGCATATAGATGTTTTTCAGGGGGATCTTTAACAGGGAGAAATTATTGTTTGGGGGTGGGGGGGAGATTTACAGTTGAAATTTTACATAGGGGGGGGGGGAATTTCTTAGAATTTATATACGAAATTCGTTTTATTTATCTCACTTTTCTCTGGTGGCTTAATTTTACATGTGAAGATGTTCTGGGGGAATTGTCCGGAGAAAATTTTCAGTGGAGTTGGATTGCTCTTGTAGATTTTCCTATTGAGGGGTCGGGTGAGGAGTAATTCCGCGGCATTAATTCTCCATGGGGGAATTATCACCAGGAGAAATTCTCCATGGGGAAATTTTCCATGGGAGTAACTTTCCATTGGGGGAAGGGGGGATTTAAGGGGAAAATGTTCCACATAGGGAAGATTTATGGCATGAATTGAAAAAAAAAATCAGAAGTAACATAAATAACCGCCTTTTTTCAATAGAAAGTATGCTAAGGAGAATTTTTCAGGCGGAATCGTCCACAAGAAATTTTCTGGGAGGAATTTGGAGCGAGGATGGAATTGTCCGAGGGTTATTTCCTCCCAGTGGGGGGGGATGATGACTTTCCACAGGAAGAACTTTCCATGGAGGAAACTTTTGTGGGGGAGAGGGAAATTTTCTTTGAAGAGCGAGCGGCTTTCTCGGCATTAATTGAAAAACGGTCAGAAAAAAAAGCAAGTTTTTTTCAACTAAAAGTAAGGAGCTACGTTAAAACTTAAAACAAACAGAAATTATTCCGTATACGAAAGGGACTTCCCCCTCCTCTGTATCTCTTTCTTTACGCTAAAGTTTTTCGTACTTTTAGAAAAGCTTCTGATTCTAATAAAACGGCCCTTGTGTTTCAGGAGTCGTTCTTAACCCTAGAAAGGTAAGCTTCCCGAAAAGTTACGTAGATGGCAAGCTTTAGTAAAAATTACTACTTGAAGAAATATTGACTTCAAAAACTCATCATAAAAGTATATTTTAAAAGCAAGTGAGAATTATCAAAAACAGATCTCCAAATAGTGTATTAAGCAGGACAAAAGATTGGTGTCATTTCTTAGAGTCATATGATAAGCATGACTTCACATGGTGTTCACCGCTGAATGGCTTTTTTCAGTGGTTGCAAACATTGGTAGTAATTCAACGAATGCACGCTGGGCAAAGGCTACGTTTCGTTCTTTTTTCTTCTACAGATGTCATTAAACGTATTTCACCTGTCATCTCCGTTGAATGACTGATATTGAGTCTGATCAAATGCTGCAAAGTTGAGGCAGTTGCCTCAATTTTTTCTCCACATTATTGGGGGGGGGGGGGTCGCCCCCCAACCAATAATATGGAGAAAAAATTACTATGTATCCCATGCCCCTTGACTATCCGGATATGGACCTCTTCCCCCCCTCCCCCCCCCCCCCAATAAAAATGCTGGAGATACGCCCCTGGATAGGGGAACGAACAGGTTAAATCATAAAATAGCCAAATTCAGCATTTTCATGTGCTATACCTGACTAAATTTGCTACGAAGCTTATAAACAACGTTAGAAAATTGGTCTCACCTTATAGTCTGTTTTCCTGAATAGGTGAAAAAGTTACGTAGATGGTAAGCTTTCATAAATTTTACTACTCACCCTTAATATTTCCCCAGCCGGTTCAGATAATAAAACCTCAATGACGGCACAAAAACTGGCTAATCTCAATATGAGCATATTGGGGAGGTCAGTTCGTGCAATGCGTTCGTTTCAATGGTAACTGCGAAAACGCATTTTGGTGTCGTAAATTTTACGAATGCTTACCCTTCTAGGATTAAAGAACTGGGACAAAAGATCAAACTTTAGCGTAAAGAACGGGGTATTGAGAAGGGAGCGGTCCCTTTCATATACAGAATAATTTCTGTTAGTATTAAGTTTTAACGTTGCTCCTTCCCTTCAGCTGAAAAAACTTGTTTCTCTATTTAAATCTAATAACTGGGAATGATCATATTTCGCTTTTACCCCAAGTATAACCTTTATGGTAGACAAGGTCCATACAAAAATTGCACAGAGAAAAGCCTCATAGGTTATTTACCTTGAGACTTCCATTTTTCAGGGAATGCACTGTGGAATGGAAAGACCAAGGTGACAACAGACCCCCTCCCCAAGATATATTCAAAACCTTCTTTTCCCGGGACATTTTGGCGTAATAAACATTGTGTTTTCAAACTTTAACCACCCCACCCCACACCCAGGAAATATTACGATGCGGAAGTTCATCTAAGACCTGTATAAAAGAAAATCAAATGAATGGTTAGGAATGTAGTCATCATAGCCATAGCTTGTATAAGAGGCTAGTGTTGGTGTAAACATCACCCTCCCCCCCCCCCCTCCTCTCCAAAAAAAACAACAACAACAAAACAATAGTGGTTGTAAAGTTATCTCTAAGAAATGGATCTGTATATGTAAGTAGGGCTTAGCAAGGTGTTTTTAAAGTTCCTCCCTTCACTCTCTTCCTATATGTAAGGCTTGAAATATTCTAGGAGAACGCGTCATTACGAGCCTACAGCCGAAGAGAAGCTGAGTCTTAGGGAATAGGGGCTTTTTATTTATTTTTAAGTTTAGAATCGCTCAAGCCTTCTCTTTAATCTTTCAAGCCTTACAATTAGGGGGTGGTTGGAGGTAGTCTGAAAAGTATTTTTCCTTTAGTTTTATTTATTTGGCGGAACAAATTCCTTAGTTAGAAAAAAGGGGCTCCACTAGTCCCACTGTTATGCACTTTGGTGATGTTCTGTCTATGTATTCTATAACATATTTGTACAGAATGAAAGACTATGAAAAAGGTGCGCATTACATTCTATTTCTAGAATATGATAATAGTTGTACCAAATATTGCAGACTATATCATCCTCCAAGGCCTCGCAATAGCCCGAGCAGCTTAGACACTCCAATGACGAGCTATGGCTTAGCAAGTAGTATGCACACAACTGCCTCTCCTTATGTCAACCAACCTCCCCTGTGTCAACCAGCATTGGTTGTTGAACCGAGATATAGCGAACAAGATGAACATTTACAACATGAAGATAATGGAGTCCTGATTTTCCAAGTAAAACCTGCCTCTCAAGATTTTTATTCCAAGAAAAATAAAAGTGTAAGTACTAATTGACGCTGAACGAACCCTAGCGCTTGGTAACCGAAAATTTAAAATATTTTGTAAAGACGAGATCCTTTTTTGGCTCATCCAACCCCTCCTCCCACCACTTACAAAAGGTAAGGATAGATAAACTCATCAGCAAAGTTTTCTCTTAGTTATCCTGAAAAAGTATATTCCAGAGTTATCCCAAAGGGATTCTAACTTTTAAACGCTGAATCCCTCTAGGGGGAACTTCTGGAATAGCTCGTTAAAATAAACGAAGGTTGAGACATTTAAGCCTAAATGACCAACAAAAGCCTAAAATGACTGGTTTCCTCAAATTGAACTAGATAGTTGTGTTGTAAATTGGAATTGGACTAAATCTGTTGTTAGAATCACGATGATCAGCTTAAACAAAAATAGAAGTTCTTCAAGTCCAGCATTTTAGTGTCTTTCTTACTTCTGTTGGAAATACTACTTGTTCAAAATCATTACTTCGTTAAGCCACTTGAGCACGACGGTCTGGTGAACATTCCTAGATGGTTCCCATTCAACTCCCTACTCACCCAATTCCCCATGGAAGAAAAACTTAATGCGTCATACCGTAAGATACCTAAAGGAAAATTCTGATCATAAAAGAATTTTTCGTTTGTAGGCCCGATTTCCCATTCGATCTATAGGTGTAACGTTAGGAGTAATTTTCCCCTTACCGAAAGTTAAACCTAACTTCCAAATTTCACAGGATTTACCTTTTTATAGTTACATTTCATGCCTCAGTTATTATTATCCTCTAGCTATTCAAAGGACAAAACAAAACAAATTTTCATGTATTGGATGTATCTACGCGTAATCTACAGGTAAATTTTATAGTGTTCTACCTGAATTTCGTAAATTATTCAAATTGCGTGGATTTGAAGTCGTTTGAGCTATTATTTTTTTTGGTGGGAGTGGGGAATGGCTGGCAATATGTTTGTGTGGTTTTAGTGTCTGAGATTGAGTAAAGTCAGCTTCTTTTTCTTTATTTACCTTTAGTTCAATTGAATTGTTCTTGTCTCTGGGCATTATTATTGATGTATATATTTTTGGTAAGTGAACCGAATTATCAACATATTTGGCTAAGGTAGGCAGCTTTCAGCTCTGTGAATAATTGTGTGGTGCTATATAACTATTTCCTGAAGCCTTCTTACTTCCTGAAGCTTTCTATTCCTGAAGCTTTCTTATCATTATAGTCCACTAGGTTAGACTTCCTCGCAAAAGAGTAGACGCTACCAGGGGCGATTCTCCAGCATTTTTATTTGGGGGGGGGGGGGGGGGCAAGAGGGCCGTCCATATCTGGATAGTCAAAGGGAATGGGATGTATAATATTTTTTTATCCACATTATTGGGGGGGGGGGCAACTGCCCCCCTTGCCACCCCCAAACGACGCCCCTGTACGCTACATCTTTTGTTTCTCTTTTTACATCTGTCGTCTGATAGGTTCTGATGCTAGCTCTGCTGCCAGCTGCCTTACATTTTGAATAGAAGAAAAAAAGGTGACCTTGTTCCTTTCAGTATTGATTGTGAACAAGCCACATCAGTATGGTTTCTTCGTTTTTAGAGCTTGTTATTGTTCTGAAGATTCCCCCTCCTTCCTCTCTTAAGACTTGGTTCCCCAAACTATGTTTCCGTGCTTGAGGTTAAAGTAAAAATGAAATTGCCAAGAAGAGTGATTTATGAAAGTTTGACGTGACCCTAAGGTTAATAAAGCCATTGATTTTTTTGACAGATGAAATGCTACCCTGTTACTCTAAATAAGAAAAGAGGTCGAGTACTTATCATCAATATCAATTCGTTTGACAACAACCTCTACGATGCACGAGCCGGCTCAGAAACGGATGTTTGTAACCTGGACAAGCTCTTTCAGCAGTTGAACTTCATTGTTACCCTGAAACAAGATGTCAATGCCGAAGTGAGTTAATCCTTTGAATATTTCAAGACTTTTACTAATTTTTGTATTAATGTTCAAATGATCGTAATATTGCCACTGGCTAAGGAATTTTTTACTAGTCTTATGTTACTAATCCTATTGAAGTTTTCACCAATCTTATTTTACTAGTCCTATTGATTAATGAAAATCGGAAACAAGTGTCTGACTTATCCAATCAAATTTGTAAGGCACTATTATTAATTACTTCATAGACCTTGTATAAAACGCAGGTAGAGTAGAGTAACTTTTTATTTACAACAAAACATAAACACTGTTAATAAACGAAAACGCAAATGTCTTTTGGTATAACTGAGCGCATTACCTTTTACAAAGAAAAGGAAAAATCATCATGCAGACTATGTTTTTAATGATTTAAACTTGTAAATCTTACCAAAATAAAACAAGAAAAACAAAAACAACCTGACACTAAAAAGTCGCAACGTGTTTCTTTAATCAAACCGTTCGGGTAACGAACTGTAAGTAAGGAACGACACGGCTCAATAGTAATCGAAACTCGAAAAAACAGAATTTTGATATCAATAAGTGTATCAAAAGAATCGGCTTATTATGCTGATTCTAAATATATAAGATTTAGTAAGCTTAGTGCTACCCATAAAGACTACGAACCTGAGACAATTTGCCTAATTTTTGAAAAAAGGGGGGAACACCCCCTAAAAGTCAAAGAATCTTAGACACCATTGTATTCAGCATATAATCACACCGTCATATTCAGCGTATCAGAGAACCAATTTCCTATCTGCGAAAATGTTAAATTTTGTATTTTTTGTCAAAGATCATGGATGTTTTTTGTTTGTTTTTTGTTTGTTTTTTTCAGGGTGACCGTAATGAGCCAATGGTCCTAGAACATTGGGAAAGGGCCCATTTGAACGGAAATTAAAAATTCTAGTACCCTTTTTAAGTGACCAAAAAGATTGGAGCGCAACTAGCCCCCTCCCACGCACCTATTTTATCCAAAACCGTCCGTTCAAAATTTTGAGACAGACATTTTGCTCAGCATAGTTAAAAAGTCTCAAAACTATGCCTTTGGAGACAACTTGACCCCCCCCCCCCCACACCACTCCAGTCCCATGGAGGCCTTTAAATATAAGTTATAGTCGTTAAGTATAGGTCTTCAAGTTATAAGATTTGCCCATTGTTTACGTTTAGTATTTGTTTTTGGGAAGTATGCAGACATTTTTCGGGGTGGGGGGGGGGGTTTTGTTCTTGGAGTGGGTTTCCATGGGGATAAGTTTCCGTGAGGAGGGAAATTTCGTGTGTTTTTACGTGGGAGGAACTTTCCACAGAGAAGTTTCCCCTTGAGAAGAGGGAATTTTCCATGAAGGGTGAGCCAGATTTACCGGCATTATTTGAAAAACAAATCAGAAATTAAATTAAAAAAAAAGTTTTTCAACTGAAAGTAAGGAGCAACATTAACACTAAAATGAAGAGAAATTATTCCGTATATGAAGGGGTTGCCCCCCTCCTTAATACCTAACTCTTTGCGCCAAGGTTTGACTATTTGTCCCAATTTTTTAAGAACGATTCCTGAAACACTAGGACCGTTTAATTAGAATAGGAAGCTTTTTTAAAGGTGCTAAAAATTTCTGCTTGAAGAGCTAGGCATTGAGGAAGGGGACAACCCCTTCATATACAACCTCTGCTCTTTTTGAGTTTTAATGCTGCTCCTTACTTTCAGTTGAAAAAAAGTTTCTTTTATTTAATACACTAAAAAACTGAATCCTATCAGTGCACTCTCGAATTGTGGTAATGGTAAATAGTTCCATATTTTTGGTCCCAAGTGGCGAAGGCTAAAACTGGCTCTAGTTTTGGCTCGCAAATCTGATGAAAAATATTATCTATAAGCTATGGAGTACTTATGATATATCGAATTTTTCATAAAAATTGTAGAAAATCTTGAATGAAAGTTGTAGAAAATCTTGAGGTGTTACGCAAATTAATATCATATCAAAATTAATATGCAGCCAAAATTAGGCATATGCGCTTGTAATACCTAATGGGCAGCAGATGCAGGCATATATGGAGACTCAGAGGACTGCAGCTTAAAACAGCCTCTCACAGGGTCATCTCCCTCAAGAATTGTCGACCCTTTAGGTTAAATATTGCCAAAACAGCACTGCTTTGTGCTCGCGTCGGAATAGCTTTGTGCTGAAATGAGCTATTCACATTTTCACATACTTCATTTCTCGTCGTAAAGCTGTTTTCATTAAAAAATCAGTTTTAAGTAATTTTTGGCCTGGAATTTTAGCCTGCAATATTTCAGCCAAGTCAGTCCATCTGTTAAACAATCGTATGAAATCCTCCAGGTAGGTCATTGTCCTCTTCCTTTGACTACGGTCCATTCCAATTCTCCTCCCATTCACATTGGCCAATTACCAACATATTGAGCAATGTCAACATAATTCTACCACATGATTACCCCCCCCCCCCCCTTCTCCGAAAAAACTCCCCTTCCCTCTGCCCCTTATTTTTCCAGAGGGCCAAATGCGCCAAGTTTCAGCTTACTTGTGCATCTGTTTAGGAATACATAGCAAACAAACTAAGTACTTTATATTATAATCAGAAACACATTTTGCAATTTAGTTTTTTCCGACACGAAAATCGCACAGAAACTTGTTTCTGTAACCAACTAAAAGAGAAAGACAGCACTGTGACCAGTCTTGATTAACAGCGACAAGAATTTAACCAATGTTTCACCTGCAGCCAGGGCCGTATGCAGGATGTCTTTTCCGGTGTGGTTTTACACACAGGGATTTTTTTTTGGTGGGGGGGGGGGGATTACACAAAAAAAATAAAAAAACACATAAACAATTCTTATGTCCTGTTTTGTTACGTTTTACGAGCCAGACAAACATTTTTTTTTTTGGGGGGGGGGGGGGCACTCATTTTTCAGATTAATAGCTAATAATTTTGTCTTATTTGGGCAGGGGCCCTCTTTGCCTATACTGTATAGTTTGATACCTATCATAATAAAGCCATCTAGATGATTTTCACCTTTCTGGTTTTATTTTTTATAATGTTTCTGGCGTGTCTCTTAGAATAAACGTTTTTCTATAATAGTTTCACATGCTCGGAGTCATACTTTTTATTCGAACAACAAACAATCAGAAAATTTACTAGTTGGATAATAGCTACTCTTCTGACATCTACCTTAGAGAATTAAGTTTCATCCGCGAGGCTTTGGAGGCTTCAACTGTTTTACCAACTTTGGCTTGCTTTTTTCTTTATCATTGCGACATGATTGAAGCGTTCAAGATCTACACAAGGAACCTTTTATGATAACGTTGCACCCACCGACGTTCTAAAATTCAGTACTTCAAGTCTACGATGTCGTCAGTTTCAACTGCAAGATAGACGCTTCTTCAAGGACCCCGAAAGATGGGCCTTCTCCAGCCGAGTTATCAGCAAGTGTGATAGTCTGCCCTCCGAAATAGTAAATAGTCCAGATTTGGATTCATTAAAGAAAGAACTTGATAATTTTCATGGACTTGATATATTCCCTAGTTTCTCATTTAGTAGGGAATTGTAAGAGGCTTGTACCTTTTTTGAATCAAATACTATATTTTATTATTAGAATGCTATTTATATCTATTATTTAAGTAATAAAATAAATTGTATTTTTGTATTTTTATGTTTTATATAAAACATAACAAATAGTATATAATATATATTTAAAAATATAACCAAAAATTGTAATTTGTATTTTTGTGGTTTTTTTTTTTTTGGTGTGTGTGTGTGGTGTTACTTTACTCCACTTTTATTTCCTGTAATGTGGGTTAAAAATAAAATTATATTATTAAATACCTTCAATTTTTGTAAAATATGCCATAATGCTAATATGTGACCACCTAAGGCATGCAAAATTTTAATTTTTATAAACTCTATAAAATAATAATATTTAATAAAGAAATATTTTATATTTAATAAAGAAAATAATATTTTCTGTCGTGATCCACCTAATTTAAAGGGATATACTAAGTCTAATGATAATTGTCTCATTAACGTTGGTGGCTCGCAAAATTTACGTTCATATAAAAAAGCCTTAGAACTATAATATGTAATAGTATTAATACTAAAAAAATATTGTTGAATGCAAAAAAAAAACGTCGTATAACTTCAGGATATTTATGTTTTTTCTTTCCCTTTTTTCCTCCTTTTTGTCTCCAAGGAAGTCTTTTTTCTAATAATGATTCTATTTTTAGCAATTTATAATGGAAATTGAATCTTTTGCTCAGAGAGAAGACCATAAGGAATATAGTTCCTGTTTCGTGTTCCTAATGTCTCACGGGGCTGATTTGGGAAATGGCCACTGGGGTATTGTTGCTAAAGATGGAATCAAAATTGATGTTGAAGAAATAATTGCGAAATTTTCAAATCAAAAAGCGAAAAGTCTCATTGAAAAGCCCAAGATCATCGTGATAAATGCTTGCAGGTATATTAATTTTTGACTATTTATTTCAGATTTATGTCGGTGTAGCCGTCATAGCTTTGAAGGCGCTTTCTTTTCATGCTCTCCTCTTACTCGAAAAAGACACTTTACTCTAGTGAATTCGTTAAGGGATTGCACATGACGAAATGTAAAGGGGGAAAGAACCGAGCATCAAAGCTTTGTTGTATACTTTATTTTCATGGGCGTAGACCTTCAAATTTACATTAGATATGGCTGAAAAAGACAGATGGTTTGGAAAAAGGCAGTTGATAAAATCTCCATCACACTATCGACTGCCCCCCTCCCCCCCCCCCCCCCCCCCCCCCCCCCTTAGACAATATGCTGCCTAATGCTGCCTACGCCCAGTTTTATTGTTTTATTTTGTATATAATTCTATTTCTGGAGTAGCCAATGTGTCCACAATAAATTAATTGTTGGAGCGGGGGGGGGGGGGGGTATTAGTTCGAAAACATGTTATTTTGTGCTTTAAAAGTGTAATTTCCTTTCCGAATACTATAACACTTTGGACTTTTCGTATATAAATTTTGGTTTTCCAGGGTACTTTAGTATAATGATATACGGTACTTAGTATAAGGTACTTAAGGTACTTACTATGGTTAGAGATACTGTAGGCAAAGTTTTAAAGAGAAGAGGGGTAGAGGACGTGTCGACCAAATTTTCACTCTTAGATTAATAGTTGAGAATTGTTTGAGTCATCAAACACCTTTAGTCCTCAATTTTGTAGATTATGAGCAAGCGTTTTATTCAGCTGATAGAAGACCTTTAGCGAAGATCTTATCCTTGTCAGGTATATCATACAACTACATTAAAGTGATTAGTGCTATGTATGAGAATACCATTGCTGCGGTTAAGATAGGAAATGAAGTTACTAACTGGTTTCGTATTAAATCCGAGAGTTAAGAAGGGCTATGTCCTATCCCCGTTTATATGGATCATTTTGATGGACTTTGTTTTAAAAAGCACAGCAAAGGCAATGGGAGAACACCGGAATCAAATGGGGAAGTAGAACTTTTCTGGACTTTGATTATCATGATGATTTAAGATTCTAGATGAAAGTGTGAGCAAAATTAATGAGCTTTTAAAGGTTTTGCGGGTTCAGGGTACTAGAATAGGTTTAAAATTAATGTTAAAGGGACTAAGTCGTTAAGGTTAGGAATTAATAAAGATGAAAACGGTGACGTTGGGTAACAAAAGGATCGATCAAGTGGACAGCTTCGCTTACCTTGGTAGTATTATTAGTAAAGACGGTGGTTGAAGCGAAGATGTTAGAAGTGGAATAGCCAAGGTCCAGGGTGTTTTTCCACAGTTGAAAAAGTTTGGAAGAATAAGAAGATAAGTCTGCGAATCAAGATTAGAATATTGGAAGCTACAATGATAGCAGTGGTCAAGCATGGCTCTGAAGCATGGGCGCTCCGAAAAACGGAGGAAGATTTGCTAGGTGTTATCCAAAGAAATTGTCTACGGATTGTTTTGGGTACCCGACTGACTGACCGTATTTCAAACAGTAGGCTGTGCGAAAAGTGCGATTCAATCCCTATTTCTAGGGCTATAATGAGAGAATGGTTGAGATGGCAA